>LR898472.1:18512577-19035077 GCA_905067625.1 Blumeria graminis f. sp. triticale | reverse complement strand
TCTCCCTCTGAGTCGACGCGTGACGTGAGCGTGTAGTCGACAGTGAATAAAATGGGTAGGAGTGGTCTCCTCCCCACAGGCGCACTCCATTAGAGCGTCCAGATTGTTGAAACGGCGATGATGCGCCGCGAAATTGCCATGGCCCGTACGAGCTGCAATCAGATTTCGGAGTAGGAACCTCGAAAGTCCCAGCTCAGGTGGTTTCCTTCGTCGCATGAGCAGGTCGAGCTTGCGATATCGGGGCGGGCAAGCTTCGTTCCACCAATCGTCGAGTAACGCCTGCCACAGACGATTCATTTGGCCATAAAGAAATGCCAGAGTGATGGATTCTGGATGCATTTCCGGGCTCGGCAGCATTCGTAGGCCAGACCTGGCGGCCGAGTCGGCTTCCAAGTTACCCTGGATTCTTGAGTGCCCGGGAACCCATTTAATTGTCACGCGAGCTGATTTGGACAACTCCCGAAATTTTCGTACTTCATTGTGGCTTGTCGTGGACTTGCCTGTCTCGAGTGCGTTGATTGCCTGCTGACTATCCAGTAGAAGGTTGACTCGTTGCGTCGCGCTCTGGAGTCCCAATGCTGCTTCAAGAGCCTTCCTTGCCCCGGTGATTTCCGCATCCAAAGCCTCACCCCCATGCCTGATGCCACTTCCTGTAAGCAAAGTCTGCCCGTCTCTCTTTAGAACAAAACCCCAAGCAGAGCGTTCATTCCCCTCCGATGAGCCATCCGAGTAGGCACAAATTTCCGACTTCGGCACCTAGTTGATCCATTGCCTACAGATCTCAATTTGTTCTTCCTTAGATCCTGCTTTCGGTAAGTAGGATGTAGGCGACAGTGGTTCCGCGTGCTCTGCTTTTGGTAATTGTCGGTACGCCCGCTGGACTCGTGAAATTATTACTTCAGGAACCGAAGTCCCTCGATTTCTCTTCTTGTATTTCCGCGTGCCGATATTTGGGCACACAGCCGCACGAATCCTCAGCGGGTGGCGGTCATCCAGAGTTTTGAGCCTAACTGACAGTCGAAGTCGATTACCCTCCAGTATGATTTTCCCTGGTGGGATTCCTCCTTCTCTGTGCAGTACAACGTTTGCTGTCGTCCTCATTACCGGAAGTGCAGCTCGAAGTCCCATCAAGACAGCCTTGTCGATCATACCACTTAGATGTGCTGTTGGTGGGGTTGTCATGCTTTTTCTCGTCGGGCGTCTGAGACCAGGCCACTAGATTTCCGCACCGAATGTCGCAATAGGAACCACACACATGTCGACTTCTCGAATAAGTGCTCCTGGAGCGGCTCCTCGGAGAGCAGTGTTGAAGCGGCGCAGGCTTTGTGCAACTTTCAAGGCTTTACCGCACCAAGTTGTTACGTGGTGCTTAAAGGTCAGCCGGGGATCTAGGTAGACACCCAACCAGCGAACATATTCGGCCGGCTCGAAAAGGGTTCCATTGACATAGATCCCTTTCGCAGGCTCGCGGCACCGTGCTGGAAATTGGATTACTTCAGACTTACTTGTGTCGAAAGCAACCGCATTTTTTCCCGCCCTATCCAGGAGATCGTCGACTTCACTCTGGGCCGCAGCGGCGGATTCCGTTATGGTACGGCCAAATCCGATGATTCCGAAGTCGTCGGCGTAGCTGAACCTCATACCTGGCTTTCCGCTTCGCATTGGCTCTGCCATGTAAAGAAGAAAAAGGAGTGGGGATATCGGTGAGCCCTGGGGGACTCCACAGCTTAGCTGTCGTTGAGCGGTCACTCCTCCCGAGTGACGAACTTGGACCATTCGATGCGCTAGAAACGATGTCGTCCACTTGAGGATCGAGTCTGGCCAACCTTGCTCCTGCATCCTTCTCACCAGACGGTTATGGAGAACTGCGTCGAAGGCACCTTGAACGTCCAGGGTTACAAATGTAGCCGTCCACTTTTGGGAGCTTGCCTCTTCAATGTCGTGTACCACACAGGAGACGAGGTCGATTGCTGAGCGTTTTGGGAGCGCGCCAAATTGCTGTTGTCCCATTACATCAAAGATCACAGCGAGATGCGCCATACGCTTAGCCAAGAGCCTTTCTAGACCTTTACCTAGGCAAGAAAGAAGGGCGATAGGCCTCCATCCTTTGACTGTCGTTGGGTCTCGATTAGGTTTCGGGACAAGAACGACCTCAGCCAGCTTGAAGCAGGATGGAAGAATGCCGATCCTCACGCAGGCTCGGAAGAGTTGAGCGACGTACGGTCCGATTGTGTTCCAGCAAGCCGCTAGCAGCTCAACTGAGATTCCGTCTGCTCCAGGGGCTGTGTTACCACTGCCGATTGTACAGTGTCTAACTTCTTCCTCGGAGATATCTTCATTCCACTGGATTCGGTTGCTGCTTGTCGCTGTGCACGGTGGCAAGTCGTCTGACGCCTGATGTCGGGCAAGAAGCTCATCGCGAAGTATTGTGGCTCGCTCTAAAGGGTCCGAGATGAGGGTTCCATTATGATTGAGTGGTGGTGGGATGCTAGCCTGTTGTGGACTGGCCTTTCTCAGTAGCTTGAACACATTGCTCGGCGACTTCATCGCTTCGACCTGTTGCTTCTGGTATTCTTTTTTCGCAGCTCGGAGAACTGATCGAAGCTTTTTCGTGCAGACACCCCGTTGGGGAGAGGATAAGGCCGCTTGATATTCGGCGCGTGCTACCTTGCATGCCGGGGTCCACCAAGGTGCTGATTTTCCGCTTCTTGCTCTGGCTCGGGTTCCTGTCGCATCAATAGCGGCTTTAATTTGGAAGCAGAGTATATGTGCGTATTCTTCAACTTTTTCGATAGTGTCTAGGGCTGAAGGCGGCTTGATCCATCTGGCAGTGAAGGCAGCAAATTTTGGAAGATTTTTCTTTGTCACTCGGAGCTTGAGGATCCCAGCCTTATACTTGCAGCTCGAATCGGAATTTGTCCTCGGATAGGGAGATGATCGCTGGTTACGCATTCACTTCGATCCACCCATGCTCGCGCGCCATAGATGTTAGTCCAGACTAGATCCAAGGTGTTGCCAGCTTTGTGCGTGGGCTCCCCAATGATGAGACAGGATAGATGGTGATGTTGCACCCATCTATCGATTTCCTCTCCTTGTCCGTGGATTCGGGTGGTGCTCGGTTGCCAGGCCCAGTACACTGCGTTGAAATCCCCCGCCGCAACAGAATTTGGCGGTGGATTCCAGTTGATTAGAGGCTGCACAGGCTGTGGGTCGTTGGGCGCTTTGTAGACGTTGAGTAACGTGATTCCATTGACCACGACCCAGCAATAGTCCGCCGTAGGCATGGCACAGGGAAAGATCTGAGTTGCCTTAATTTCACTGTCGTTTTTCCGAGTGTAGGTCACCGCCCTCGGCCTTGACTGATCCTCACCATGGGGAATATGACAATCATATCCCGGATGAGTCTTTGTTGACTTGCTCTGTTTTTTCCACAGAGGTTCCTGATCAAGCAATACATCGACTCCCAGCTCAAAAGCTCGGGCGAGCGCGATGTCCTGTGTGGGGCCTCCCCTTCCTACATTTATTGACATGAAATTTTAGGTAGGAGGGAGGCAAAAAGGGGCCCGTGGGGCGCCCTTTATAAACTTTCTTCACGATTCACGTCCTCTGTAACCTTGGTTACAGAAGGCGATGAATCGGTCATCAGCACTTCGAAGCAGTTGCTGGACTTGAAGCTCTTCTGAGCTATTTTTGCCTTTTCAGAGGCTGCTGAAACTGCGGCTTCAGCGCGTCTGACAGCTGATTTTGCTCGTACAACTGCAGCAAATTCCCGTTGACTCGCCTGCCTGATTGCCTTGAGGTTCTCTTTGGATGCTGGTCCAGACTTTGTAGGACGAGCTAGACAGTCACGGCTGTCCGATCGGTGGGGGCCCTCACAGTTGCGGCACTTTGTATGCGCCTTACACTCTGCGGAGGAGTGCATTGTTGACGTGCAGTTCCAGCAAGCTGGGGCACGTGAGCAGCCTCGAGTGCCGTGGAATTGCAGGTATCGTTTGCACTGGCTTATTGCCTGCTTAGGCTGGTGACGAACTGCAATTCCAGAGTCGTCGAAAAGTCGGAAGCCCGGCCGAGGGGCAGACGCTCTCTCGAAGTGAGCTATACAAGTTTGGTAAGGAGCTCCTACTCGCCCCTTTCCGAGTGGACGGACACGTACCGGAACCGCCTTGGTGGTTCGAGTTATTTCTTCTGCCACCATCTCCTCAGTGACTGTGACCTTGCCCATAAGTGAGTATAGGGCCACTGGAACCGTTGCGATTCGAAGGGCAGCCAGATCCGAGGCTGTCTCCAACTTAGCCTCAACCCTGCTGAATGATTGCAGCGTTTAAGAGGAGCTGACGTACTTCTTCATTTTTGGCTTTCACAGCGAAGCCGGTGGGAACACGATACACATGTTCAATATTGGAGGATGGAACCTCCACCAATTTAGTCACGGCATCTCTCACGCCAGCTGGCGAAAGAGCGCGCCATGCATGCTCCTCTCCGAGGCGAAGAAACAGACGAACATCTTTTGGCTTTGCAGTCACAGGTCTAGCTTGTTTCTTGACCTGTACTGCTGGGTTTGGGGCGACTCGAACAGTCTTCGCTGGAGCGATTGACATTTGGGGAGAGCCCCGGGCGACTGTTGTCCAGGTCGATTTGGCCTGGGTGACTTGGTGTTGTGGCTCCTGACTGTTCATCGGAGTTCTTTCTTTGGCCTTGGTTATAGGACAACTCATGTTTTCCTGGCAGCTTGGGCGCTGTGGAAGGTTTGGGGGGGCCGCACTGGGTCCTGACTTCATGAATTGAGCAATGGCTGCTCGAAGATATATTTTCATCGAGTCGATGAACGGATTGCTCGACTCTTCTGAGTATAGGGAGACCGCGGTCCCGACAGCATTGATCGCAGCAGTGCAGATCATTATATTTTTTGCTGCTTGAGCTGCCCTGCGCTCTTCAGCTTCAATCATGGCTTTTAGTTCCGGGGGCCAGCCATTGATTTTTTGTTTCCTGCTTTCGCTGCAGGAAGGTTGTTGTTTTTCAGTCGCCACTGATGAGGGTTTGCTGGCGATCTGAGCAGGTGTGGCTTGATTAGCCTTATTCACCTCTGGAATTGCTGCCTTCTTGACAGCAGGAGCAGCAATCTTCTTTGATGTTGAAATGACGGAGGTCACAGGGACCACATCATCATGTTTCTGAGCGACATTCCATCTGGATTTGTCGAGACCCTCGATTATGTATTGGTCAATGACCATATCGCCCATTTCCACGTCTGGGTTTGTTGAGTTCGAGTCTTCCTGGAAGACTCTCAATCTTTCGGTCATCTCTGACTCCATCTTGTCTTGATCTATTGTATCAATCGATAGATTTCTTGCATCTAGGCGGTGTTGCAACCTGATTTTAATTTTCGCCATGGCTTTGTGCTGGCGCGCGGGGCGAGTGATTTTCGTAGGACCCGTCGCCATTTCGGAGACTCAGGGTCTTGCGACTATGATAAAGATGAAACTAGCTTGTGAAACTATGAATTGAAGGGTTGAGGGGATGGGTAGGTGAATTTTTCATCAATTTCCAAAAAATTGCTTGCTTAATGGCATATTTTTTGTTTTTGTTTTTATTTATTTTGTCCTGAGCTAAAGCTATGTTTTCCACATTGGGTCAAGGACAGGCGGAGCCGGCAGGGTTCCCTGTAATCTTTCCTACAGCCTAACTCGTTCCAACCTCGTGAATTGCTACCAAAAGTGCAGCTGATTAAACAGAAACGAAAAAACCAGAAGATTCCTCCATATTGGACCCAGTCAATGTGCTCCTCACACATTCCCTCGTCTGTCACACCTTCCAAATGACAAATTTACTTAATCTCTGCTGAGAGCAGTAGATGAGTTAGCAGGCACCTTTGATCCAGCTGGTATCCTGCTAATTGTTAGTAGATGCCCCAGAAGGGGACATCTTCGAGGTTGCTGTGTCCTCAAACTTCTTCTTCATGTCCCAGCACTCCGAAACCTGTTGCCTCGGCCATTGCAACATCCTTCGCTGCGGCGACGATCGCCTCTTCAGTCTTTTTGGCTGCAGCCCTAGCTCGAGCCGCCTCCGCGAACTTCCCTTGCTCGAGGTGGCATATCCATGCGAGCTGCTCTTTTGTCACCGGCCCAAAATTTCTGGGTCTGACTTTGCAGTCCCGAGAATCCGATCAGTGGGGTCCCCCACAGTTGCGACACTTAGTGAGGGCCTTACACTCGGCTTCCGAGTGCATGTTGGAGCCGCAGTTCCAGCAGGCTGGAGCGCGGGAGCAACCACAAGTGGCGTGGAAGCCTAAACAGCGTTTACACTGTTCAATTTGGCGACGAGGCTTGTGAATGGTTGCCATACCAGATTCGTCGAAGATGCGGAAGCCGGCACGAGGAGCGTTGTCCCGCGTGAAAAGGGCATGCCAGTTCTGATATGGTGCCCCAGGTTGACATGTCCCATGAGGTCGGACCTAGATTGGTATTGCGCCGGTCGTACCGAGAATCTTGGCAGAGACCGAGCTAGCATCGACCGCCCTGGTGCCGCACACCGTAACTATCCTTACAGGTACGTTCGGTATCTGTAAGGCGAAAAGATCCGAAGATGCCTCGAGATTGACGTTATGACTTGCCAGCTTCGAAGAGCCATGTAAAGTCTCTTGTCGTGTTTTTTCGTTCTTTGCTAGCATAGCAAAGCCCGTTCTCACTCGGTGGAGTGAGGTTATTTCTTGGTTAAAGTAGCCAAATGTATACTCTAACTTAGTTCTCACGCTGCTTGTGGACAATTTTCGCCACGGGTGGTCCTTTTCAAGGCGAAGGAATAGTCGCTTATCGACTTTCGCCTTGGGGATTTCTTTTTGTTGGGCTTTGGCCGCAGGTCGCGGCATAGCCTTCACAGTTGGGACTGCTTTTTTTTGCAGTCCGTTTCTGGCCACCGTAGCCCAGGTGCTTTTGACAGGCAGAGCTGGGACGGTAGGTATTGTTTGTCTCCTGGCGTCGGGAGCCCTTGGGAGAGGGTTCGTCGGGCGAGGAGGGAGGACGGGTGGCGTAGTGGCCGGGCCCGTGGCCGTGTATTGCGCAATGGCGGCGCGTTGGTAGACTCTCATGGAGTCTACGAATTGTCTATTTGACCCGTTGGTCAAAGGGAGAATGGTGGCTTCGACGCCAGAGATGGCGGCGGAGCAGAGGGCCAGATTTGCCGTTATTTCGGCGGCGCGTCGTTGTTCAGCTTCGACTATTGGTCGTAGCTCGAGGGGACACTCTGGTTTCGTGGCAGCTTTAAGCTGCGACGTTGATGTTGATGCTGCTATGGGTGCAGCATTTTCCGACGGTTTTGAGGTGGTCAGAGGAGGTTTGGACGATTCTTCAATCCTGTGGGGGACGGAGGGTCGCTGAGAGATTTCCTCAACAATTTCGACTGACCCGATCATGTCAGTATCGGGTTCAGCGACGGCGGGGAGGGCTTCTTCCTTCCCTTTGATGGAGACCTTGCTCATCTCCGCGCATTTCGGAGACTAGGCAAGGCCAGGTAATTGCTCGAGAGCCCTCGGGTGGACTCTCGTGTTGTCCAACTTGGCGTTGGGACGCTTTTTTCGAACAGGTGGCATGGTGAAAATGCCAGTGACTCGATCACAATTTTTTTGATAGAATGCGACGAGCGCGTGAGGGAGGGAGACGGGAAAAAGGTGAAGATTCGCAAATTCGAAAATTCGAATTTCAAAAAATTGGCATATTTTATTTATTTATTTAGATTTTAGTTCACGTAGGCCTGATTCACAAGGCTGGATTCTCAACAGCCCTAGTATTAGGGTCTCGCTTGTCATGTACAAACAGAGTGAAGCGCGCACTAGATATAGATTGTGTCACGTTCAGTCAATTAAACCTAACCTTGATCCACCAGACTCTTCTTCACGTTAACATCGCACCTCGCTCCCCTCATAACAAGTAGGGATCTGACCCTACAGTGAGAGCTGGAGGTTATAGCGAACACCACTGACAGGTGTCGAGAATAGTCCCACATGTATTTGACATCTACAGATACCCCTTGAAGTTTATACTTTGCTTTTCTCTGTCATCACTTGAAGAGCTCTCCTTATTCTTAGTATATGTCGGAATACTCGAGTGTTATTCATACCACAAGCTTTCTGTCGCAGTAATAACAATTGGTGGTAAACATATCTCTTCTATTCTTTCTCTTCTAGCTAAAGGAAACACGTATATACAGCAGTTGTCCCTCTCTCCTGACGCCATTCCTAAACAGGTAACTCATTACTTATCAACATAATTAGTCATCATATCTAAGATTATACATGAAAGGTCATTAAGTCATTAGGCCATTCGACATTTTATTTTCAGGGATGGGTAGCATTTCAACAGAAGGATTGTGGTGAAGAATTAGTCATTAGATTAGGTAAAAATTTTGATTATCAGTAAACATGGCTACATAGGACGTAGTAGTGTGGTATCTAGATAGAGCCGATTGACTTGAAATAGCACATCTCAAGGACCCAACATGGTGAAAATTTTGTAGCCCGTATATCTTCAATACCTCAATAAAAATTGTCTGATTTGATGATTATATAACATTGCCTGGAAAGCTACAATGCTGTTGCATAGTGTCTGAAATATTAGTTGGCATAATAAGGTTCGTCGGAAACCTCTAGATCCTCTTCGGGAATTTCTGCACCGTAATCTCCCTCACAGGGAATTCTCTTTCCCGAAGATGAAACTTCGAAGGAAAGCATTTGTCTGTAAATATCAAATTTCACCTTGATATCGAGGTAAGTACCTTGTTGCCAGTAAGTATTATAGGGGAATGCCATAGATTTGGAATGATTCGTTTATACCTGGATTCGATATAGAAGGTTCCCAGAAGGTTACTTCAGCGGTTGCCCTTCCCCCTGGGAAACTATCAGCACTCGACCCTTGACCTGTCAGTTTTTTATGTTCCATGCTAATTTGATTGATTAATGCTCTCTCAGTAATGTAGTCGTTTCCACACCGGTAGAATAAATAGCCAAGTACAGTCATTGACTGGCTCAACAGAGCTGCAACAGAAAAAAGAGCTGAGATTTTCATGTTGAATATACAGAGAGCGAGGATTGTTGATTATATTTGAGTATTGTAACTGTATTTATTGATAGCTTGGATCTCACGGCTTAAACAGCTTCTCTCTTGCTCACAAGAAGGAGATGTTGATTCCAGACTGGTAGCGTTAAGATTGTAATGAATAGTAGGGGATGTCACTGTAGTTAAGGAGGATATTGGGAAGATCGTGTTTCTTGCCTCATTACCTGATATTTATACGGCCCTGAAAGCGACCGACTAGTTTCAATTAGACTCTTTGTAATCTTCAATAATCATGAGAAATTGGCATGAGGTGGAAACGTAAATTGCCAAGAGACTCGAAGGAATATGGGTTCATTTGACCTAATGTAAACAAAAGGCTAATTATTTTCGACAGCTATGTTATAATATTCATGCAAGTTATCAAGTTTGCCCAAAATTTCAATGTTAAATTGATTAAGCTAATTTAGATATATAAGATTTCTGTTAGATTGTAAGAGTGTTAGTCGAAAATAATCATCCCAGCACCTTAATATGACGGAGCTATAACTGTGATCATGGTCTACTCAAGTGGTAAGGAGGTAAGGCGTTTGGAGATATTGTATACCCTGCATTGGTAGTTCCATAGTAGTACAAAGACGGTCGCAGCGTTTTTACAGTGCTATGAGTGCCGTGACATATACACATTCCGTTTAACCCTATACTATATCAATTCTGCTCCGAGCACTTCTGTATCACTCGTAAACAAGAATCAATTTTAAAAAGTCTCGTTTAATTGAACTTGCGCCAGAGGATCAATATGAATGTGGGTATTTATCTAGTTTGAAGTTGCGCGAGTACTTAGCAGGTAAGCTCCTATTGTGCCCACCACCCTAATCTTGAAGTACTCGGTTGATGGACAGCAAGACAGGCTCAACCTAGAAAGTGAAAGACAGCATCTCATCATCATACGTTTAAGGATTGACTTATTCCTGAATCTCGACCACACAAGAGACCACGTGTTTCAAAGGTTAAATGAAAGGAAGAAATTATTGGAACCGACTGAATGTTCTCGAGTATTCTATACCCCGACATAGACGACAAAGATTATTTTTTCACTTTACAGGGCTACCGATGTTATCGCTCAGTGTTGGAAAACCGGTATGGGTTCGATTAGTAAGGCGGCTCAAAGAATAGGGGCGCGATTTTATGAATAGAATAATAATGATATGAATCGGGAGAATATGTGATATACTGTGGAGAAATAAAAGATTGGTTGAATGAATTGAATTGATTAGATTATCTGTCTTGGTGATTCCTAGACAGCTTATATACATGTAATCTTAATAGACCAAATCCAGACTAGATACCATCCATCACTCGTTCCATACTCTAACAATGACAATGAAACACACGACAGTATACAATATGAGTATGGGGTCAGGGTCGGTGGATGAAAGCCTACACGTGTATCAGACCATACCATGCACTAGTCGAGTCTCAAGCATCAAACATGCTCAGTAAGGGAGATATCAATCATCTAGGTCGTGAGTCATGTGTGAGAATCTTAGTTGTTCCAATCATGGGAAACTTCAGACACATAGAGTCTGAATTTCCAACACTCAGTACGCTCTGCGTATTTTTGAAAGCCAAGAAGAATAGCAACTGCATAGAAGTCAAGAGCAAACACGAGCATATCTATATTTGAAACTTCTCAGCAATGTCGGTCGTATTATTATCAAATGAGTCGTAACCTCTATCCAACTACACTTCACCTCACCTTAACGACCAATAAAGGTATTAATACAATTGCAAAGAGGAGCTTGCCCCATTAATTACTTATCGAATTTAAAACTTGTTGTCAATATTGTATATGTATGTCTGTTATCACAGACATTGGAAATAATTCATGAGATTGCTTAATGAGAGGCTAGTATTGATTCCGATATAATATTGTAGAAGACTTGTCCCCACTATCAGAGGGCTACAACGTCTTTATCTATCTACAGGTAAATTCCCCATATTCCAACCACGCTAGCCATACAGGACGTAGCATGTAAAGCCTGATTCGTATCATCATTTTGGGTTTGAGGTCTACCGTGCATATGCTACTCGAGTCGCATGTCTGACTACTATGCGACACGCTTTGGTATCAATCTAACAACCCTGATGATGACCTCATGAATAATTGGAACAGTAGCCTGCAACATAGCACAATTAGGCTAGACATCGTTGACCAGGACCTAATCCGAACAATTCCCGACCATCCGCTACTACCAATTTACAACGTTAAGTATACCAGTATGGAAGAAATTAAGTCATCATGTACAATGCTTGGACCTTAGTTTATGGGGGACTGTTTCTCTAACGGGACTTAACACCTTGGGAGTGGACAGGCATATAGGGTGTGGAGCGAGAGGGAGAAGATAACTCTAAAGACCATGTTAGGAATGACATTCTCGAGGGCTCTTCAACTTTGCAACGTTTGTGGGCGCCAAGGCCAAGATTTGGGCTACAAAGCCAGGAGGGCTTCTTTTTTCGTTGACGGCACTGCCCAACGTCCTGGACGGTACAAAAGAACTTGGGCTAAGCTGCCATACAGCAGTCATGCTCTGTCAAGACTTTTCTAAAATTTCAGCACGACCTTCGTGAAGGAGCTGGAAGGAGGCTAGAAAGGCAGAGGATGAATTTCCTGAGGTACCCACAAGTCTGCAGCGCCAAGCTGGCCGGCCTCTTCGAACGCTTCAGTAGGGGCAATATGTCTCCGGATCTAGTCCTAATGTCGGTATTAGGAGAGCCCCGCACGCAGTGGTTTTTGCGATTTTTCCCGGCTGCCCTACACCCGCAAATGGCCATCGTTTTGTTGGCTGGAAAGGGAGATGTTGAAGGGTAAAGGGCTCCTCTAAGCGAATGATCGAATAGAGAATCTGCATTTGTAGTTCACTATTATGTGTCCAAAAATGAATAAAAATTTTATCAAAAAAGGAGATTACCTATGACACGCGCGCAAGATATTTTGTTCTCATCGGCCGCGTTTTTCCGTGACATTAAGGGCTTGACCCTCAAAATCTATAAGAACAAATTTTGGCGTATTTCAAAATTAAATTTCACAACTGTTATTAGAATCTTTTGTTAGATTCACGAAGTCCTCCATAGTCTTAGACCGAGTAGGAACTATAATAAAAATCTTATCTAATCCAATCCCATGACACTAGCGAACTCATGTTCATATCCGGAGCCAGACAGTTCCGGATCCATGCACAAAGCTACAGCCTGTAGTAGGCGATATTATTTGAGGAGAGCTGCATGGAAGGCACAGAAGGCGATATACTTCTTTTTCAGTTATCATTGGCTTAAAGGTAGAGGAAACCCACAGGTTCCAGGTATTCTTAGACTCAGAAAACACGAAAATAGCAGTTAATATTGTGCTTTGATACTCTCCCAATGGGACCTGTCGTTCTGGCCTTGAAAAAACTGTGTTCGTGCCCCGCTATTTAATGCACGGGCCCACTCCTTCGAAGCGAGTGAGGGTAGGAATGGATGGATTTGACTAGTGACGGGCACAGGCCTAGCTCTCATAGAGCATGACAAGGACAAGGCTAGTCCTTCCCTGACGAACATTTACGATAATAGGACTGGATGGTGCAGTGGTACACCATTTAGCCCATTCTCCCAAGTGGATTTGAGGTAGCTTGAACACCTTACCCATGTGCGATAGGGGAAAACTAGTTCAAGTCCAGTCAGACCCACACACCACACTCTCTCGCGGAGATACGGTATTTTTGAGATGGTGAAAGTACACTTGGATAGCCACAGGTTTATCACGCTTTTCCCTGTGGTGGGTATGGACGGAAGAGGCTATACGCCGCAAGGGTTAACCTCGAGTGGTATCTGCAAATGAAAACTGAATGTGAGTCTTCTAAACGTTGAACTAAGTCATTCTACTTCAAGTACATGTCTTCCAAAAAAATCTGCATCGGCCTCAAGGCGCCAAATCAGGATAGTTGAATATTTTATATTTATATACGACGATAACTCAGTTTGACATTTGGACTTCTCATATACTGAGTGCATTCGCTGATACCACTCGAGACCCTTTTGCTAGAGACTTTCACCCTTCCCTCAACCCTTAATATCCACCAAACGAAAAACAGGAAAAGCCTTTGGCCACCCTAACATGCCTTTATCTTGTACATAGCCGCTGCGCGAGATATGGCCTCACAGTCCTCCCTTTCTCGAGTGAGACAGGTGTCCAGGTGTTGTGGTTATGAGCTGTAAGGTGTATAGCAGTTATGACTCTGCTGTCCGTCGGTGGAGTGACACGGGCTCATGTGCAATGGTGAGTCGCGGAGATGGCGCGCTCACGCTGGGTGATGGCACGATGGACACTGAGTGCTCACACTGTGGCCAAATGGGTGTCAGTAGGTATCAAATGTGAACTCTTACTGACAATGGTGATCTATGAAGGTGATGCTAGATGTGCATCCCGACGATTGATAATATCATCTAATGGATGATGTGAAATATGATATTATTCTGATAGATAAATTCACAAAATTCGGCAGGTGAAGAGATTGTAAAGTACATGAAAAGCGTCTGTGCACCAGCCTGTATTTTCCACCCTTTCCTAATCCAGCAGCAAATCGATTCCTACCTAAGCCTCATCAAGTCTACAAATACGAACTAGTACATCCTCGTTCCAATGATCACACTTCTCGCCGACTTTCTCTGGCCTCAGCCGGTCACCAAATACACGCCCACGCTGATATTTATACCCGACGGAGGACACAAAGCGTGGCGCACAAACCTGGGAGACAGCTCTTTGGGATTGGCGTAAGAAGATTAAGGACAAGTTAACAAGATGAGGTGACGGATGGATACAGTCTCGACGGGCGTAGAATTTTGAATTTTGGCAAGGAGTTTTTACAAATTGAGCTTTGTGTGTGCCAAGTCTTCGGTTGCAAGAGTGCAGGCGACACTATAAACACCGCCATGGTTGGATGGTGCGGTGGTACATCGTCTTGGCCGGTCTGCCAAGTAGAGTCTGGATAGCTTGGACACATATCCCACTTGAGACAGTAGGTCGCTGGCTCAAATCCGGCAAAACACAACCACATTTCTCGCGGCGCTGGTATGCATGGATGACGAATGCATGCTTGGATAACCGAAGGTTTTGAAATTCCCTTTAGTGGGTACATACGGAGGAGGGTCGACTGTTTGTGTAAGCAAACATACCTCATAGTGGTATTTGCAAATGAAATCCAGAGTATGAGTGTTTCTAACGTCAAAAGAGTCATCCAACATGTATACATAGCACCGGTCATGTGTCATAGCTAGATAGCTGAATACACATTAAATGATTAAAAAAAAAAAAAATCCAGCAGCCTAGCCTGGGCACCTACTCCACTTGGGAAGGAGACATCTTAGATCATATTTCGCGCGGAGAAAAGTCGAAAGATGATGGAGGCATGTCTGGATAACTCAGGGTTTTTGAGACGTTTCCCTGGGTGGGTATTCACGGATGAGGGTTGACTTGGGGTGAAGAAAAAGCCACCATAACTTCGCAGTGGTACTTGCAAATGAAATCCGAGGCATGAGTGCTCCTCTTGTAAATTGAGTCATCTTTTCTGTACTTTTATTTGATATTGTGTCATAGCTAGATAGATGCATACGCAATTCAAATCTGATGCACAAAAAAAAAATACAGCAGCCCATCCTACATCCCCCATTCCCATGTCTCCTAATTTTTGTAATGAAAGTTGTATAGAGAAGCACAAGCTGTTAGGCTTGTATTTAATATCACCTAGTGAAGCGAGTTGGGAGATTGAAGAGTCTGAAAACTATAGTGGAGAGTTGTTAATTAAACCCACTTAGTATCAGAGCGCTATTTAAACTAATTACTACATCTAAGTGAAGGACCCAATTCACTTGTTTATGCTAAATAATTGGGAGGCTGGTCAATGTATGAGTCGTCATGAATGTGGCTAGTAATAATAGAACCTTATTACGTTCCATATTAATGCGCCTCTTCATTGCCAAGTAGCGCCAATTTCAACAATCCAAAATTCAGGTGTAATTCCCAATTGCCCAAAGAAATTTCACTGTGATTCCTGCATGTCATCTAAATCTGTGCAAAGTAAGCTAGCCTCATCAATTGCACGATCAACATCGAAAGGCGAATACATTCACTCTGATCTTACCGGACCGTTTCCTGTTCTGTCGTATGGCAATACGCTATACTACATAAGTTTTGTTGATGACGCGACACGCTGTACCACGATTCAATTCCTTAAACACAAATCTGAGGCGGCTCAGGCTATTATCAATTTTGTTAAGGCATTAGAAACGCAATACAATTGTCAAGTTAAATTACTCAGAACAGACAACGGCGGTGAGTATGTCAATGCAACGCTCTCCGATTTTCTGGTTCAGAAGGGGATAAGTCATCATCTGACGCCTCCATATTCTCCCGAATCAAACGGAGTAGCTGAAAGGCTAAATCGATCTGTTATCGAAGGAGTTCGTGCAATTCTCGCATCAATTAAAGATAGGCGGTTATGGGCTGAAGCAGCAAAATCCCTCATCTACACTAAAAATCGTTAGACACATAGTGCTGTTAATGGATAGACGCCATATCAAGCTTTCCATGCGAGAAAAACCATCCATTCTACTCCATCATCCGTATGGTCAAGGATGTTATGTTCATATTCCCATGGCTAAGCGACCATCAGGATGCAAACTTCTACCAAATGCTGAGAAAGGTATATTTGTTGGATACACCGAAACTGATCATCGATATCGAATTTTTGTTCCTGCAAGGGAACAGATAGTTATATCAGCTGATGTAAAGTTTATCCCCTACAAGGGTGATCAATCTGTCGCTGATCATGTTGTATTAATCATTAATTCATTTTATTGTCCTGTCTGAGTCAGCCTAGGAATATCCCCAGAACTGAAAGGTCTAAGCCGGCGTGCACTTGGGGCGTTGATTGCAGCTCGCTCCGGACACGGAGATTTCGCACAGTATCATCGGCGTTTTACACACGAAGATGCCTTAATGACTTGCTCCTGTGGCGAAGAAAAAAGTACGGACCACTTCTTTCACTGCAGCATAGGAAGAAGCCGGGCTCGCCTTAGTGGTGGACCTCGGCACTCCAGCCCCGGTATTAAATGGGTCCTCAGCACGCCTAAAGGGGCACACGCCTTCGGAAAATGGGTGGAGCTGACAAAGTTCTACGACGAAGTCCAACGGGCACATTAGATATTTCCCTTGAGATTTTTGGTACTGCGTGAATAGTCTGCGGGAGTAATTTCAAACTACTTGTAAATAAAAAGTAAAATCCCGGGTAGGGGGAAATTTGCTACATTTAAATTGGAAAGCAGAGTAGCGGACAGCAGGTCGGACTCTTTTGTAGTTTCTAGGTGCTGTAGGGCGCGCTAGAGCGTCGGGTAGTTCTGTAGGGACTGGGCCGTCCAGCACGTGACTAAGGTCACGAGCTGTAGACAGGCACGACGTTAAATTTAATCAAATCAAATCAAATCCTGTCTGAGTAACATCAAGCATAGATCCCACATCATATTATCCACAACACTTCTTACAAGAACTTCCATCTGGTGCAATGGCCCCAGCCGTTGCATCGTCATCGACAACGCCCCCGAATCCAGGGGGGCAACTCCACCCAAGCCTGCTAGTCATTGTTAATGCAATGCAAAAAGCAGAACAAGAAAGAAAAGAAAGATTGGGCATAGCCCAGGAATTTCTTGAACTAATCGACTCCTGGGCCAAGAGCAAAGGAGAGAAGCAAGCAGCAGCAGTCGTCGCGACTCTGATGAACAAGATCACGCCTGTCATCACTGCCTTTGCAGTAGATCAGGCAGAAGTAATCAATAGTCCAAGTAAGAACTCCCCCGCCATGGCAAGCACTCCCAAACCAGTCGCGCCTAGGAACCACATTGTTGTTGAGAACAACAGCCACGGCCTACCTCCAAAGCCGCAAGAAAAAAGCTCGCCTTGGGTTACAGTTGCTCGCAAAGCAGCCAAGTTACCAACACCGCCCAGTGCGCAAGTTCCGAGAAGACCGGCTCCGATAAGCCGCCCTAAGGCACAGACAACACCCAAGGAAGACAAACGCCTGTTCCTTCGTTTGGGTAGAGATCACCACTGGCACAAATTATCACCAGTCACAATCAAAAAGATAATAACCGACAAGGCTGGGATAGCAGCCTCAGCTATCACCTCGATGTACCCAGTCAGGTCGGGGATCGCTCTCGAATGTGCGTCAGACGCATTGAGAGACACAATCATCAGAAGTGCACCTTCCCTACAGGAAGACAACACAGTGATTGAGGCAGCCTCAAAATGGACATCTCTGATGGTACCACATGTGCCATTGTATATCAGGACACTTGAAGGCAGCATTCCAGTCACCATTGAAATGGTGAAGAACGAGTGCCAGGCAGTATGTGGCGCCACACCAATCCAGGTACGGCCCACAGAAACAAAGCTTGGTCAGTACTCAACGAGCTGGATCATTCATTTCCAACAAAAACCAGCAAACACAAAGTTCCGTCTTTTTGACGAGAGCGGACCGGCAATTCCCTTCTCGCGCCGACGACCAATCGAGCAATGCCAACGTTGCTGGGGATTCCACACTACGCGTTCCTGTACCCGGAGCCAACGATGTGGACGATGTGGGGGAACCCATGAGACATCAGATTGCCAGGCCAAGGTGCCAAAGTGCTCAAATTGTGCCGGACCTCACCACTCACATGAGAGTAGCTGCATGGCCCGACCAAGAAGACAAAACGGGATAATTCTGCCCCGTACCCCTGCAGAACTACACATCATCAGAGAACGCGGGCATCGTGATTATCACGCTGCTCTAGCGTATTCGGAAAGGAAGGGCAAGGCAGTTGAAACTGTCATTACCCCGGATTCAACAATGACGTGTTAATGTTAGGGAACCCCTCAACAAAAGCACCAAAAGATAAACATAACACTCTCCACTTTCACCAAGTGAATGTAGGAAGGGGTGGGGAGAATACAGATATAGCATTGCAGCAGGCATGGGACGCCGGTGCACATGTAGTCATGGTACAGGAACCATGGACAAGGAAGAAAGAGGGGGGTTTTATCACCAAAAGTCACCCTGGATACAATAGCCACATACCGTTTGGAGGAACAGACGTCCGGCCCCGCGTGAGTACTTTCACACGCAAAGGCATTGGTGCGACTCAATTTTTTCCGCCGTCATCAGGCCCGACATCTGACTACTGTTTTGTAAAGATGGGCAGCCTGACTTTCGTCAACGTGTATCGTGCCCCGGGCACCAGTGGAACCTTGGAGCCCTTACTTCGGTGGGTAGTCAGAGGACTCGTGGTTGTTGGTGGCGATTTCAATTCTGTGTCACAGCATTGGCAGCCGCAAACGACAATTCAGTACGGCAATGGAGGCCAGATCATGGAATGGGCAACAGCTCACGATATGGATCTAGTTAGCATTGTCGGAGAGCCAACGCATAGGGATGGGAACGTGCTGGACTTAACGTGGAGCAACACAGCTGCAACAGCATCAGTCTCCAAGCAGTATCACTGTACCTCAGATCACTCGACCATCGAGGGTACAGTCTTAAACCCTACAGTATCAGACCTATCTGGAATTGTAAGGAACACTCGTGTCAGCGATGAGAACCTAAAGGAATTCAACCGATGTGTCAGCCAATGGACCAAAGCTGCCCCTCTGGACAGTGTCATGGACATCGAAAAATTCACAGCTAATCTCCTGCAGGCTCTTGCAGACGCGCTGAAGATTGCGGGGAAAGTCCCAGCCATTGAAAGCGGAAAAACCGGGCCCTGGTGGAACGATGAATGTCGCATCAAGTGGCAGGATTACAAGGCAGCGAGAGAAAATCCGGACCTTGTAAGACAGGCGCGTAAAAGCTTTAGAGCCGTTGTGCGAAAAGCCAAGCGAGAGTACTGGAAGAGGCAAGTGGAGGCAGTTACAACTGACGCACAGGTATTCAAGCTCATGAGATGGGCTAAGCCTCGACCAGCAGCTGAGCCCCCTCCTTTGCAGATTGAGGAAAATCGGTGGCTTTCAGACCCGCGAGAGCGGGCTAGTGCGCTACGAGACATTCTCTTGGCAAGATTTAGCAGCGAGAACGACATCCCAACCTGGGAGAATGGACAGGAGGTGCGCATTCCATGGGATACGGAAATATCACTGGAAGATGTGACAAACGCTACCATCTCTGTCAATGATACGGCACCGGGAGCGGACAAAATAACAGTACGTTTACTGAAATCCTGTTGGTACCACCTCGGGCCTCTGGTCAAGGATCTCTACCAGGCCTGTCTAAAAATCGGCCACTTTCCGACGGCATTTAGGGTGGCAGATGTTGTGCTTCTTCCCAAACCGGGACGAAATCTATCAACTGCCAAGGGCTGGCGACCAATCTCGCTGCTGTCGAGCTTAGGTAAAGGACTTGAGCGTCTAGTTGGCAAGAGAATGGCATGGCTGACGATAAGTCACCAAGTTGTTCATCCGCAATTATTCGGCTCAGTACCAGGACGATCTGCGGTCGACCTTGCATCCTGTGTAATCCATGATGCTGAGGCGGCCATGAGAAGCGGAAAATGTGCGGCTATGGTCACACTAGACATCCAAGGTGCGTTTGATGCAGTCCTTCACAACCGACTACTCCAACGCCTTCGAGAACAAGGCTGGCCACTATCTCTGTGCCGGTTCATTCAGACCTTTCTCTGCCAACGAAAAGTCCAGGTGAAATACCGTGGTGGAACCACAGACGAGAAGATGCTGGAATGTGGAGTACCTCAGGGCTCGCCACTGTCACCACTTCTTTTCATGCTCTATATCGCTGTGCTTTTTAAGGACCATGGACTAACGAGCAGGTTTGGCTATGCTGATGATCTAGCCATCATTAGAGTTGGAAGCACCGCGGCCGAAGCTATCGCAGCAGTCCAAGAAGACCTCGACAGCCTCGTCCTTCTCGCCAGAGAACACAGGATCGAATTTGACCCGGCAAAGTCGGAACTTCTAGTGACCGGAGGAGGTCCTAGGAAGAAAATCAACACAGCCAACCTCTCCATCTTGGTGAAAGATCGCCGGATCGAACCGTCGCCTCATATCCGGTGGTTAGGAGTCTGGCTTGACACTCAGCTGAACTTCAAGCAGCATGTACAGGAATGGACTGGAAAAGCTAATCGTCTAGTCCACTTTTTACGACATATAAACGGAGTTCAGCGCGGGGCAGCACCCGGACCTCTAATTCGTGCGGTACAGGCATGCGTTCTGAACACAGCTCTCTATGGGGCAGAAGCGTGGTGGCCGGGTCTTTCTCGAATAACCACCATCCGAGATAAAGAAGTCGGCACTGGAGTAGGGTGGCACACATCTCTGCTGGACAAAACTATCACGAAAGCTATACGAGTAGCACTCCCAGCGTGGCGTACCACTCCCAATAGCGCTCTTCATCGTGAAGCGGGAATCCCCCCGGCATCAATAATTCTCCAACAAAAGATGTTGCGGTCTGCAGCTCGAATGCGAAGAATGGATGCCTGGCACCCTCTAGCCCTTCGGGCGGCGGAGGACCCGAAAGATACTATAAAACGCCTAGGTCTTAGATCGGGACAACGAGATCGCTTGTTCAGACAGCCAGAAAGGTACATGACACGCCTTCAAATAAGCGTGCGTCAAGTTCCGACAGCGGAAGGCCCTGGAAAGCTCTACTTTCCCCATGGTCTCCCGGCATCGACACCAGGCAGTCGGGAAAAAGAAGCTAGGTCAGGAAGCATCAAACGATGGTTAACTTCCCTTCCAGCCAACGCAGTCTGTGCCTTCTCTGATGGATCCTCGTCGGGTCCCGGGCAATCAGCTTGGGGTTATGTGGTATACCAAGGAGGCAAACTAGCTGGAAGTGGCTCGGGTCCGCTTCCCGGAGCAGAGGTATTCGACGCAGAAGTTGTAGGCGCTATGAAAGCCTTGGAGGCTGCACTAGCGGTGGGAGAAGGCTTTCCGGTCAGCATTCTTCTGGACAATCAAGCGGCCGTCAGAGCGCTCGAACAAGGAAGATCCAATTCCTCGCAGACAGTGGTGGACAAGTTCTCATCGCTGAGACATAATAGGCGTGTAGAAATACACTGGATACCTGGTCATGTGGGGATCCAAGGCAACGAAGAAGCCGATAAGCTGGCCAAATCAGCCCTGGGAGATCTCAATGACCAATCACCAACCTCAGCTTCGCCCAACGGAGACGAGCAAATTCTGACCTTTGCGGCTCTAGGGAGACTAGTGAAAATGCGGAGCCAAAAGCTTGTGGAAGAGTGGTGGCAGAAGTATCGGCCTAAACGATACAAAGATCTCGACCTCTACATGCGCTGCAAGCGACCGCCGGAACTGGCTCTGCCTCGATGGGCGTATCACCGTCTTATTGCGGCAAGAACAGGCCACGGGGACTACGCCGACTACCACCGGCGTTTCAACCCCGAACATGAAGATCTGATGTGCATTTGCGGCCGAGAGAAAAGGCCCTGGCATTTTTCAGAGTGCCGACCTGCTCTGCAACGTTGGAGAAGCTGTGAGAAAATGACTCCACCTGGGGTCAGGGAAATGATAGGGGAGAAGGGATGGCAGAAGTTTTTCCAATTCCTAACCATAAGCAGATGCTACAGTCTGCCGAAGAACTGACAGGGTGGGAGTGACCATGCTGAGATAGTTTCTGGCTCGAGAGGAGAGGTGTTTGGAAGATAGGGATACGGTGCAGGGCACCGTAACTCAGACATTTGCTGTGATTTTATTTTTCTTTTGTCGCTTCTGGCTTTAATGCCGGTCATGTAGGTAGCAATGAGCTCGTAGGGCCCATCTACCCGTGTCACGTCTAAATAGATGTTGGGTTCGTCCTGTCACGTTAAAGATTTCAAATTCAAATTCAAATCCTGTCTGAGTCTATGACTATGTAGGACATGCAGGTCCTCTCTGCCTACAGGCCAAGGATACCTATACAAGTAGTATATCTCCTCCTGTGCCTCCCATACAGCTTCCCTCAAACAGTGACGCTCCTCATAAGTCCTCATTCGATCATTCGCTTAGAGGAGCCCTTTACCCTTCAACATCTCCCTTTCCAGCCAACAAAACGATGGCCATTTGCGGGTGTAGGGCAGCCGGGAAAAATCGCAAAAACCACTGCGTGCGGGGCTCTCCTAATACCGACATTAGGACTAGATCCGGAGACATATTGCCCCTACTGAAGCGTTCGAAGAGGCCGGCCAGCTTGGCGCTGCAGACTTGTGGGTACCTCTAGAAATTCACACTCTGCCTTTCTAGCCTCCTTTCAACTTCTTCCCGAAGGTCGTGCTGAAATGTCAGGAAAGTCTTGACAGGGCGTGGTTGCTGTTTGGTAGCTTAGCCCAACTTCTTTTGTGGCGTCCAGGGAGCTGGGGAGTGCCGTTGACTCATCGACAAAAGTAGCCCTCCTGTCTATTTAGCCGAAATCTTAGTCTTGGCGCCCACAAAAAATCTTATGTTCAAAACTCCTCGAAAATGTCAGTCCCAACACGGTCTTCAGAGACCTCTTTTCTCTCTCGCTCCACATCTCAGCAGCCTGTCCTTCCTCAAGATGTATAACCCCATTAGAGCAGCAGTCCCCCATAAACCAAGATCCCAAGTTTGTATTTTTAGACTTGATTTCCTCCTTGCGGGTATACGTAGCGTCGTAAATTTGTAGTGAGTGATGGCCGGTAATGATTGAGGCAAGCTCCTGTTTACAATTGGGGTGACGCCTTTATTGGTCGGCATCGGAAGCGTTACCTGTGTGGCAGAACAAACCTTAAGTCAGTTTTATTACAGCTGTAAAAGTTGGTCAGATTTAGATACCTCTGGATGTGTATAAGTAGTAGAGTAAACTTGCAGGTAGTTTGCTTCTACATAGATGAATTATAGCTTTACCTTTCAATCATACAAATGCCCATTCGCTTTCTATATTCGAACTGTGACAGAGCAAATACTAGTGGTGACGAGGGGGACTATTCTCAACACCTGTCAGTGGTGTCCCCTACGAACCTCCAGCTCTCACTGTAGAGTCTGCAGAGCCGAGATTGAGCAACAAAGTCCTCACTTCGACGAGGATTCCCAATCGCTTTCGCGGTCTGTATCGTCTTCATCTCTCAACACATTCCCCTATCACCACTATCATGAAGCTAACCACGATCAGATCAGATGGTAGGGTCGGAGCCCTACTCGTCACCCACCCTTGATCATGGAGGAAAAGCCATCCGATGAGTTTCCGGAGCGTACCCAGCACCCGATACGGAGATGGTGGATTGGATCAAGTCGACCTCGACTGTTACAAAGAAGGGAGATATAGATGAATATGCGCACCTCATGTGGTCCCGGTGTCTAGGCCTCGCCTGGCTGGGGCTGCAGGTTTTTTGAGACTTTTTCCCGCGCACGCAGTTTCCATTGCTACCATTTTTATTTTTTTGGGTAGAAGGTTCCGTGGAAAAGGTGGCCGAATTCCACGGGTAAATACTGAGCTGAATGGCTATTTATCAAGGGGAATATATCAATGATCTTTCAAGTAACAAAAGAGGATAGGAGCACTGTACAAGGTGTGGCCTGGGTCAGAGAGGAGCCCAATGTGCTAGATAGTCATAGACTCAAGTAGTACAATAAAACACACACACACACACACAATTTTTTGAAATTCGAATATTCGAATATTCATCCTTTCCCCCTCTTCCTCCCTCTCTCGATATCGTGATATCGTACGCCCTTAATTCAAAATTTGTGAGCGACTGGCAGGCTACCAATATGCCCCCAGTTCGCAGTAAGCCATCGCGGGCGAAAGACATCGTAGATAACCGCAAGCACCTCAAACACGTTGCTCGATAGAAAGCAAGCGTCAAGTTGGGCCCACTAACTGCCGTTCAAGAGATGAACATCGACCAATTAATCGACGAAAGTACCATAGATTGCGATATGATAGATGTTGGCAACTTTGACATTGACAAGATTCTTAAGAATCTGAAAAGACTACCTAACTCAATTCACTCCAAGCCAGATGCGACCGGAGCTGAAAATGCAGCGACGAGTCGCAACAATTTAGGGACAGCGACTACCGGACAGCATATACTTCCTCTCATTGAAGTCGCTGTGTCAGCTATGAGGCGGGCTGCGATTGCAGATGCTAACAAGGCAAAAGGCGCGGCATCTACCCCAAACCCCTTGGAACATACACCAGTAACCACAGAAGAGAATCCTTCTCCTCGCAGTGGAAATGAAGGCAGGCAGACGGAGGAATGCCCCCCCGAACTGAGAGCCTTAATTAAGGCTGAGGAACGCCGGGCCGCAAAAACTGCGGAAAATGTAAAAATTTGCACCGCTGCAATAAACGGTGTCGAGAATGCTCTCTCACCCCTTTCCAAAGGGTCGAGTGTTCAATTTATAGACTCTATGAAAGTCTACATTAGAGCTGCAATAGCTCAATTTATGATCGCGGGACCAGGTACAGTCCTCCCATCACTTCCCCCACGCCCCGAAAGCCAGGCTACTGGCAGCAAGATTATAGAACGTGCTGCCGAAAAGCAGGATGAGCCACAAAGTAAAGTGACTCATGACAAAGTCTCCCAGGCCAAAACCACTTGGGCGTCAATCACCCGCACCGGTATAAAGACTCCCCCGGCAGCTACAAAAGTCGCACAGGCTATGCCAAAGGCGGCAAACTCGACGCGACCTTCAAAAAACCCGACCGTCCCAACGCAATCAGGCACAAAAGATGAACGCTTGTTTCTTCGCCTTGGAAATGAACACCCTTGGAGAAAGCTATCACCGTTTGGTGTTAGAGAGGCTGTGGCAAAAGTGCTTGAAATTCCTCAAGCCAATATTGAGCACGTATACCGTGTTCCAACTGGCTTCGCAATTAGAGCCGAAAACCAAGAGGCACGCGCCATCATGTTAAGCCTAGCTGGGTCCCTCATCCAGCAAGATGCCATACTGGAAGAAGCATCGGACCTGGGCTCACTTAGAATCGCAACAGTCCCAGTTGCCATTAATACAATAATGGGTAGAGTAATCGTCACTGAAGAGATGGTAACAGACGAGATAGTCAGGGTCACCAAAGCTGTCCCGGTAAAAGTTCGCCCACATGGGAAAAGCCGACTTGGAGCCCCATACCAGTCATGGGTAGCCCTTTTCGAAAAAGCATCGATCCCTCGGCCAGGTTTCCGACTTTTCGACGACTCTGGGATTGCAGTCCGCCACCAGCCTCGTCAAAGCATCAACCAGTGCAAAAGATGCCTACAATTCCATGGCACCAGAGGCTGCTCGCGCGCCCCAGCCTGCTGAAATTGTACTTCAACTATGCATTCCATCGCGGAGTGCAAGGCACACACCAAGTGCCGCAACTGTGGAGGTCCACACAGGTCAGATAGTCGGGACTGTCTAGCTCGTCCAACAAAGTCTGGAATGGCCTCCAGGGAAAACCTTCAGACTATAAGGCAGGCTAGCCAACGCGAATTCGCAGCAGTCACTCGGACCAAAGCAGCTGTCAAACGCGCAGAGGCAGCGATGACAGCAGCCGCAGAAGCGTCAAACACTAACCAGCCAGGTTTCAAATCGACCAACTGCTTTGAAGTTCTCATGTCCGACGCTACAGCGACTGTAGCCGAGGTCGATGAGGCATCAAATCAGCAAAAATCTTTGTGAAGGGCACCCCACGGGTCTCTTCGAGCCTCTCTCCTACTCTAAGCTTTATGTCAATAAACGTAGGTAGAGGGGGCTCAACGCAAAACATTGCGCTTGCCCGAGCATTTGAGCTGGGTATTGACGTGGTTCTTGTTCAAGAACCTCTGTGGAATAAACAAAAGAACACAACAAAGGATCACCCAGGATATACCTATCATCTGCCTAACGTCGGCGAAAATGTTAGGCCGAGGGCTGTGACCTATACCCGGATAGACGATAAAAAGATATCGGCAACACAGATCTTTCCTTATTTTGTGTCTACAGGAGACTACTGTTGGTTGAAGTGAACAGTATCACTTTTCTCAACGTCTACAAGGCACCCAATGACTCGACAGCTATCCAGCCACTCATCAACTGGGTTCCACCGCCAAACTCCGTCGCTGCTGGGGACTTTAACTCGATATATTGGGCTTGGCAACCTGGCGTGGAACGTCCTCATGGACAAGGAGAAATGATCGAGAAATGGGCAGACAAACACCATTTGACCTGCCATATTATGGGGGAGCCCACTCACCGAGCTGGAAACACGCTAGATCTAGTTTGGAGTAATGTCGACGGCGCCCGTGCTTGGGTCGATCGTGGTGGATGTGTCACCAGCGATCACTTTCCCATCCGAGGACAAATTCCAGTTCGCAACTCAGTGATGAGACCCGAAAAGGCAAAACTCCGAGTAACAAAGGATAAGCTACCCAGATACGCCAAGGTAATTGCACAGTGGGTCAGACCACCACCAGTTCTTGACACAATCGAGAGGGCTGAAGAGTATGCCGAGGAAATTTGTTTCCATCTCACTAATGCAATCAATGCAGTAGGAACACGACCAAAAGCCCGCTGCGGCAGATCTGCTCCGTGGTGGACCCCAGAGTGCAAGTCAGCCTTCGCTGAGTATAAAAGCGCGATAACTCCCAGCCAACAGGCACTCAGCGCGAAAAAACTCCGATCAGTTGTGAAGACCTCGAAAAAGGAGTTCAAAACCCAACAGGTCGAATCAATTACTACGCCGACTGATGTATTCGAGCTAATGAGGATGGATAACCCTAGACAGGCTAGTATCCCTCCGCCACTGAACCATAATGGGACGTTGATAACAGATCCATTAAAACGGGCCACGATCCTTCGCGACTCCCTCCTGGCACGATTTCAGGCATCAGACGACTTGTCACCATGTACAGTCGCGAGCTGCAGTCGGATACCATGGGAAGAGGACGTAACAGATGAAGAGGTCCGAGCCTGTACCACTGGCTGCGGAAATACGGCCCCAGGAGCAGACGGAGTCTCCGTAGACCTGCTGGAGGCGTGTTGGAATACAATTGGGCCTTGGATTTCCCAACTGTTCCGAGCTTGCATTCTGCTTGGCACCCATCCAAAGTGTTTCAAATTAGCCGAGGTGGTCCTCCTTCAAAAGAACGATAGAGACCCAACGACAATCAAGGGTTGGAGACCAATCGCTCTTCTCTCATGCTTGGGAAAAGGGTTAGAAAGGCTCTTAGCTAAGTGGATGGCACACCTTGCAGTTATCCATGATGTAGTCGGCCAGCAACAGTTTGGTGCACTGCCGAAGCGCTCAGCAACGGATCTGGTCTCATGTGTGGTCCACGACATCGAAGAAGCAAATTCACAAGGATGGGCAGCTACTTTTGTAACGTTGGACGTTCAAGGAGCATTCGACGCGTTACTCCATAATCGATTAGTGAGGAGGATGCAGGAGCAGGGATGGCCGGAGTCTATTCTCAAATGGACTAGCTCCTTCCTTGCCAATCGGACGGTTCAAGTGCGATACTCTGGGGGAGTCACTGCCAAGAGAGAGCTTGTGTGCGGAGTTCCACAGGGCTCACCGATCTCGCCACTTCTCTTCCTTCTATATATGGCAGAGCCCATGCGAAGTGGAACCCCGGGTCTGAGGTTTAGCTACGCCGACAATATTGGTATCCTTGGATTTGGCCGGACGATTGCAGAGTCTGCAGCCGCAGCACAGGACGAGGTCAATAATCTACTAGACTGGGCTCGAAATAATGCTGTCGCTTTCGATACAGACAAGTCCGAAGTCGTACAATTCCCCGGACGATACCGCGAAACATCGGTTAGAATTTATGTCAATGAAACCCTCATAGAGCCGTCGCAAAATTTCCGCTGGCTTGGTGTGTACCTCGATCCTCGACTAAACTTCAAACACCACGTCACAACCTGGTGTGGCAAAGCGTTGAAAATTGCACAGCACATGCGTCGCTTCAATACATCCTACCGTGGAGCCGCTCCTGGGGCGTTGGTTAAAGCGATCGACACATGTATTGTCTCAATCGCAACGTACGGAGCTGACGTCTGGTGGCCTAGCTTTAGACGCATAACAGTACGAGGGATGGTGACACCGCCCACTGCTGGCCTATGTAGTATCATTGATAAGGCTGTCTTAATGGGTCTTAGATCAGCACTACCGGTAATGAGGACAACCCCCAACGCGGTACTACATAGGGAAGGAGGAATAATAACCCGGAAAATCATTCTCGAAGGAAACCGACTTCGCCTCTCTGCCAGAATGCAAACACTTGACGACCGCCATCCGCTCAGGATCCGTGCTGCAGTTTACCCAAATATCGGTACGCAAAAATATAAGAAGCACAATCGAAAATCTGCGCGTCCTGAAATTCAAATGTCACGGGCTCAGCGTGCTTATAGACAGCTACCAGAGGCAGAGACCGCAGAACCTCTTGCCTCACCATTTTATCAATCGCGGCCGAGTTCGAAGGTTGGTTCGAAAAAAGACCAAGTAGAAGCCTGTAAACTTTGGATCACTAATGTGCCAAAGTCAGAAATCTGTGCTTACTCGGACGGAGCATCGGAGGGAAAGGGACGCTCAGCTTGGGGGTTTGTCCTAAAGCTGGATGGGAAAACTTTTCAAAAAGGAAGTGGCATAAAGCGCGGTGGAGAGGCTTTAGATGCAGAGATTATGGGGGCACAGGAAGCTCTTAAAGCAGCGTTGGGTCACCTAAGAGGGAAGGAGTACCTGGCGAAGGGAACGACGCAGTGCATTAATGTGTTGATGGATAGTCGACATGCAATAAATGCACTGAGCACGGGCAGGTCCTCGACCAGCCACAAGGAAGTACGAAAGTTTCGCGAATTGTCTGGGCTAGCTCAGGTAAGAATAAAGTGGGTAGCAGGACACTCGGGAATACATGGAAATGAGGAAGCAGATGCATCGGTCAAATCCGCCCTACGAACGCTTCCCAGCGTGGAAACTGAACCAGCAACTACCACAACAGCATTTCTACATCAAAAGTTGCATCGACAGCGACAGACTTTGCTCGACAGCTGGTGAAATGAAACTTGCCCGTCACGGTATTGTGAGCTAGATCTGCTCATGCGCCGCCGTAAACCACCAGAACTGGGGCTTTCCAGGCTACAGTTACGACATCTAATTGCAGCCCGTACGGGCCACGGCAATTTCGCGGCGTACCTTCGTCGCTTCAACAATCCGCACGCTATTACAGAGTGCATCTGTGTGGAGAAAACCACCCCTACTCACTTCATACATTGTCGACTCAACGCAAATATCACGCGTCGAATCAGAGGCTCTTTGTCACACAGTGCCTTCTTACACAAGCTACTCGGGCCTAAGTGCTTCGAGAGCTTCAAACAATTTGCGCAGGATACCAATTGTTTTGGGTATTCTCCTGTGCATCCATCTCCTACTCTCAGTGGAGATCAAATATAACTCGTCAGGAAACTAAACCTGACAAAATGGGAATCGAGGCGAGGAGTATTGCTTCCCATTCTAAATTATTTGCAATTTATCTTTTTCTTTTGTCAATTTTGGGAAAAGGAGTTTGCGTCGGCGCATATTTTTAACTTACTGCTGGTTTTGTGGTGGCTCATGCGGTGGAATCAAGCTGGGTATGTCTTAGATGTAGTTCTGGCTGTGAACATTGGTCCTGTACTCATAGTGGATTTGGAGCTTTAGCTTAGGACTTGAATAAAACAACAACAACAACAACAACACACTAGTGGTGACAAAAGGTGCTAAAGGTAACTAGAGGTGACTACTGTGGTTCAACGGTAGTCAAGTTTGCAATAGGCTTCGGCAGGGCCTTTAGCGTAAAAACTAAGACTTCTTAGGCATAGTACCCTTCCATATTGGTGTTAGCCCCCATATTTGTGCAAATTTTCGAAAAAGATTTTATTGCAGTTTTTATCTGGACATAATAGTTTGTAGTGGGTCTTTCTTTCGTTCTAAACCTAATTGGTAAGATAATTGGCTGCATAACATTTGTGCATTTTTGCTACTTGACTTTATAACTTATTTACAAGAGTTCTGTAAGCAGACTTGTGCTTGCATAAGTCTGGATCCAGTCCAAAAGCGAAAGCACGATCTGCGTGCAGGCATGTCAGAATAGTAATGATGATCAGGGGCATCAATAGGGTAGAACTAGATATTATAGTGCTACGATGGACTCGTAGCACGGAGACAATTAATCAATTCATTCTTGTATTTGCTTTTACCTTTTGACGATTCACGTGACATTTGCACAAAGACCTCTCTAAGTTTTACAAGTTCAAAGGTTTTCGAATCACAAAATAGAGCCACAGTCTTGAGGTTCCTGATGGTTTAGTATGTGTGAAAAGTGAGATAAACTTAGCTTTAAGATGGCGTAGGTTACGGGTGTCTCGTGGCTCCAATCTACCAATATGTATAGTAGAGCTTAAGACTAGATTTAACTTGGTTTTCTATTTGTACAGGGTATTGTCTATATAAGTACAGTATTCCTAATCTTGCGCCCGGACTCCAACATGAACAACATTACATAAGCATTACAATTTATTAGAGCCTCGTACTAATCTAGAGGTCTGTCAATCTTGGATCCTCAGTCTTATCCTAACCTTGGATCTAAACTTGTGGCTGGTATATTTTCAGGCCTTAATATCTGGTCGGTCCCCCATCCGCATCTATTACAGCTTGACATCTTACTGGCATACTCTGAATGAGTCTCACAAGATCTTCGGAAGACACGGAATCCCATGCCTCCTTTACAATCTTGCAAAGAATATCTTGAGCTCGCTGCTTTCCGCAAACTAGATTCAGATGACGACGCTGGATGTAATCCTTCATCCTATTCCAAACAGCTTCAATTGGGTTAAGATCAGGCGAGTTGGCCAGCCAGAAAATCGGTTGAATGAGCCTCTGGTTCATATCTTCCATTGTACTTGCTCCTGTGTGAGCAGATGCATTATCTCGCATTACGGAAAGCCAAGGTCTCATCGAGACCATGCCATCAATAATAGGAACTATTTCCTCGCAATATTTTGGGGGTTAATGGATCCACACTCCTTCTCCCAAAATAAACAGGGACCTTTTTCTGGCCCTGCAAAGCAACCCCAGAACATCCAGTCAACCCTATTCGATTTTTCTCCAAAACAATCAGCGTTGTATTCTTGGAACGTCTAGCTCATAATGTTAGAGCATCAATTTACTATCTTCTTTTAGAAGAATCTAAGATCACTTCTTGTCGCCCATTCTCTAGAATGTCTTCCATCCTCTACCCAGATTTCGTCTGTCCATTAAACTGACGGCCAGTCTTCATGTGTCAAATTGAGATAAGCTTCGGCCCATTCTCTGTGTGTCTTCATAGTTTTTTGGGATACTGGAGGCTTTAGACGAGCCACATGTTGCTGATATCCTCTTTTTTTAAGTTCTCTTTGTACTACCCGCTCGCTAACACCAAGATGACTAAAGGGGCCAGAGACGAATTCTAGAAATACTTTACGGCAGTTTTCAGTTGAAGACTCAACGTAAGATATAATCTGATTAACATCATCTGCTTTCAGTCTTGAGAATTTTCTTTTTCTCTTTTTGGAGGAGATTGTTCCGCGGCACAGCGAATCACTAACTTGTCCCCGAGAAATGCCTAGTTGCGCGGTAATCTGCGTCTGATTTTTGCCAGATTCATGGAGCCTATATATCTTAAAATTTCTTTTAATTTCAATTCGTTCTTTTTAATTTTTCTACTTACTTAAATGTTTTGATGTCTAGATAATTGTCTTATTCGAGGTATTGAAGGTGGGGATTTGAGGTGGATTTATCTGCAAAATAAGGTTGGTATCGAGTAAAGCCATGTGTCTTTTTGTTGTGATGGGCATGTTATACAGCTAGGATACTTGCATGTACATAACGTGATTAAGATGTTTACGCTGTTTGTGTAGTTCCTGTATCTTTTGGGATATCTGCAGGAGGAAACTCATGTGGTCAGGAGCCGACTAGCGGCCGCACAGGAGTTTAAGTAGCGAGTGCTCGGCACACAATTAGCATAGGACAATTAAAATACAGTGAACCTCAGATACACCTTCAACCACAACCTGAACTCATCGATGTATATACTCGTACAAGGCTAGCATGCATAGTGACACTAACCTAAGCTCATAACCACAATACTTCTGAATAGTTAACTTTGTATTTGAGAAATCTAATTCTTATTGTCACTCAAGCACAAGATGAAAAGGGCCGAGTAATTTTTAGCGGTCGGCGGTCATAAAAGTGATGGCAAAGAGCTAGAGAACAGGTTGGATTTGCATAAAACTGATGGTGACATGAATTCAAATTGTGCCCTTGGTTTAGGCCTGGAAATCCACGACAAGAATTATGTACCCTGTTGAAATGGGCGCTAATAGGGGTATATCCTCTGAAGCGAATACGCGCCCCATTCAAATCCACTGAAAACTTTAAATTGTGGCACCTTAGTGTAGGTGACTAGCAGTCATCCGAAGGTGGTGGTTGTGACAGGAAATTAAGTGTAAAAAGCTCAGCTTCAGTAGATCAAGCCCTTATTTATTTACATGATTTCTTTCCATTGTTCCTGTTGTGAAGTAAGATGGTCAGATCACGTGGTGTTAGCGTTGCTCGGACCTTTCACTTATATCTCTGTTGGTCAGGCTAGCATGTAGAAGTAGTTGATCTAATATATACCCATTCAACAGTTCCATTATGACATAAGTCTTATCCTAATAATAGAGTACTCAGTGCCAAGAGCTACGGTATTGTCATAGCCGCTTGGAAGAAGACTAAAAATAAATGCTAAATTAAGAATAAAACAGGGAATCCTTACATATTTAGATGGACTTCATGCCACACATAGAATTATAGCAATTTTATCACAATAAACTATCCGTTAAATATCAGTAAACTTCTTCGTATAGTAAACACAATTATCGTATCTCTAAATCAAACTCGAGGTTAGTATTGAACTCTTCTAATCTCAGGAACCTATTTCAATCGATCCATCATCAACCTTGACTCCACACAAGATTTATCAACAAACTCCAATGATGTCAATAACACCCTTAAACAGTTGGAAAAATTCATCTAACGTTGGTGAAGGCCAAAAAATTCAAGATCTCTCTTATAATCAAGATCCTGGTTATCTGTCTCAATCAGAACCATCGCAAGAGTCATTAGTACCAGCTTAAATTCAACTCGAAACTTGACTTCTGCTTCAAAATCTTTTTAATAACATTTTAATCAAGATCATAATAACAATAACAATACCAATTCCAGATCTAAACGCACTAAACGTCTTCGAACTTATGAAGACACAATAACAGGGGAGTGGTGGAAAACTTCTCGTGATCTTCCTTGTTACAGCTGGTATGTGAAGAGATAGCCGTCTTCGAGATTGGGAACTGGCCGATGTTGCACGAGAGTATATCAGAACGGACGGGGACAAGAATAGCTTGTGGACTAATAATGCAGATTGCAAAACTACAGAACTAAAGCTACATCTTACACCTAACTAAGTACAACTGTACAGCCTAGCATGACTCAACTAAATGTCGGCGCCTGATATGATAAGGCCTCCACAGTTCGGGCCAGTGTTTATGGCACAGTGGTATTGCCACAACTACAACTCATTATACTGAGTAGCAGTCATACTGAGCCATAACATTCCTCGACCCGCATCGAAAAGTTCGAATGGTAACAGTAGTGGTGATGAGGAACAAAAATTAGCACTTTTAAATCTCATTGATGTATCAGAGCCCAAAACGTACAATGGTGCTAAGGCATCAGCAAACTGGGAAGACTGGAAAATAGCATTTGAAGAAGAGATGTCATCTCTCAAAGAAAATGATGTCTGGTATGTTGTTCCTCGTCCTGCAGGTCGCAAAGTTTTTGGTGACAAATGGGTATGCAAAATTAAAAAAGATGCATATGGGGAAATCGAAAGATATAAAGCACGTTACGTCGCAAAAAGATTCTCACAGATCCAATGACTAGATTACAATGAAAAATTCGCTCCAGTCGTGCGATTTGATTCTTTAAGAATACTCTTAGCAATTTCTGCCTCGAATGATTGGAGACCAAGAAAACTTGACATAAAAACCGCATTTTTATATGGGATCTTCAATGAAGAAATCTATATGGAACTTCCTGAAGGGTACAGGCAAGAGGGCCATGTTGCAAAACTTAATAGGTGTATATACAGATTGAAGTAATCACCACGGCAATTTTTTTCAGGTTGGCTGAATTTATCATTCCCCTCGGGTTTTCTTTGTCACCCTTTGATCCCTGTGTCTTTATCTACAATACAGGAGAATTATACTTAGCAGTATATGTGGATGATATTGTACTATTTGGAGAACAAGATTCGCTATTGAGTGGAACTGTTAACCCGCTTAAAGCCGAATTCAAGGTCAAAGATATGGGAACACTTCACTGGCTACTTGGAATTCAAATTGAGTACTGTAATGCTGGAATCAGCTTGTCGCAAACCGCATACATAGATAGAGTCCTGAATCGATTTTCTATGCAAGACTGCAATTCGGTCTCCACGCCTATCAAGTGTGACCAACAACCGATGGCAGCGAAAAATGGAAAACCTAGGGCTAACGCAACGCTATATCAGCAAATAGTCGGATCTATAATGTATGTCGTGTCTGCAACGAGTCCTGACCTTGAATATGCAATCTCACATCTCTCACAATTCAGTTCGGATCCATCAATTATTCATCTAAGTGCTGTCAAGCGGGTCTTGCAATACATCAAAGGAACAAGAGATTTAAAACTTACATATGAGTTCAAATCTCCCTTGATACTCAACAGATACTGTGATGCATTGTACGGAAATTGTCTAGATACTCGAAGGAGCTTCTTGGGTTATTTGTTCCAACTAGGAGGATCCACAGTCGCCTGGAAGTCTCGCAAACAACGTACTGTCGCTCACTCCACTTGTGAAGCTGAGTATATGGCACTATCACTTGCAGCTAGACAATTCCTTTGGATGACACGTGAGCTTCATCAACTAGTGAAAATCTTGCAGATATTTGTACAAAAGGCCTACCAAGACCGAGACTTAACCACTTGTGCACAAAAAAATTGGTACAAAGTGAGAAGGGGTGTTGAAATTGGTGCTTCCAATTTGGTAAAGACAGGGATGTGTAGAATACACGTCACTAATCTCCCATTAATTGTGAGGTTAGTATTAATGCGCTTTGACGTAAATACAAACCACTAGATTTTATTATTACAAAATATAGTTTATATAGCACTCTGTGTCCTAGTGGGAGTAATTAACAACTCTCCACGACAGATTTACAGACTCCTTTACTTTCCCACTCGCTTCACCAAGTGATATAATCTGTGCCTAACAGCCACAAGCTTTTGCAAACCAATCCGCTCAACAGAGGTTAATTCAATTATTGATGATAACCACTTATTATGTGTCAGGATTGTTGACTAAGTTCAGAGGACACGGGTCGGAACGGGTCGGAGGCAGAATTGGACGGAGTTGGTGTATAAGATAAAGCTCATGATAATTGGACCAATGTTATGGCCAGGCATCCTTGAAGAAGGTTCAAGGAGAAAGTTCAAGTAAAAGGTTTAAGGAGAAGTTTCTCAGGAAAAGGTCCAATGAGAAGATATCCGAGAAAACTCTGATAATTAGAGTTAGAGGGGCTTACCATGACATAATCTTTCAAAGTCTCACTTACATCTAGCACGTAGTTAGTTATACTTAAGGAAGCTGGAGTTACTCTAAAGTAGTTCTTCAGCTTCTCAATCTTATATCCTCATAGTCTCTATAATCATACTACTCGTCTCGACCTCTCGATCTCTCGTTCTTCAGTCCTAATCATTTGTGCCTCGCCCGATCAGTTTAACACCCCTAACCGTGCCTGTCTATATCGTCTCGTAATTACTCGCCTAGTCATTACAAGGATATCTTCAGCAGACAGCGAATCCTATTTCAGTTACCACACGCCGTAACAACCAATCTAAGGTCTAGAATAATTACAAGACAAGAAGCTACAGTACAAACACAGCCCAAGAGCTTCCTTAAGTACCTGAGACTGGCCACTACAATCAAGGGTGCAATAGCCCACAGCTGTTACATAGCAACTGATCAGTATCTTGACTAGTGACTATTCCTATCACAACACTGTAACCATTGCAACGCACTAACCCTATTCCTGAGTGTACTTATGGGGCAGTTGGCCAGGTGCAACAAAATATCACGGGGCTGGTCTGTGACAACAACATAGCAACTGATTGCTATGTTGATTAGTGACTCTTGCTATCACAACATTGTAACCATTGCAACGCATTGACTGTGTTACTAGGGAAGTTCCTGACTTGGTTGACCAGACTAAACGCAGCATCTCAGCATTAGCCCATGGCACAATGGCAGTAACAAACATGCCGTTTTCCTCGTGGGGAAGTGTTGAGATAGTACCGACAAATAACAGTCACAGTACCAAAGGTGCTAACCCACTCCTAGCACTGCAACATCCACATCTACTGCTCGCCACCAAGCTTCGGGCGCGGGAGAGCCCAGGTAAAAACTATACATGCAAGCAATTGAAGTGGCGACATCATAAGCCCCTGGAATATAAGCGCTAGCCGCTAGGGCTCGGGTACCACTCAGCATATATGCAACAGCATCTAGTGTACAGGTGTATCTCAAGTATCCCTGAAGGAAACCAGTAAGGTCGCCCCTGGTGTGACGGGCTGTGCCCGGATTGGGACTGGTCACTAGGACCACCCCGGCCAGATATTTAAGCGTCAACAAAGTAGCGCTTACAGATACGCAAAAGGTTGCATAGGAAAAAATGCAAGGTTGCGCATAAGGAAAGGCCTAAATGCCGCATAAGGATTAATGCAAGGCTGCGCACAAGAACGAGTCTCAGTGTTGCATAAGGATAATTGCAAGGTTGGGCATGAGTAAGGACCCAAGGGAGTACATACTAAGGGGGGGAGGATGTCACAGGAAAGAGGGTAGCCTGGGAGAATGGAGTATTTTCAGGTAGGCTAGGAGGGGAGCTTAAACGCGCCACTGAGGAGAATATAAAGGACAGGAGCTGTCGTAGGCAGATTAGCTTCCTAAGGAAAAATTATCAATTCCTATTGAGTTAACGTCTTTCAAGTACTTCTGATTTCTTTAAACCCTTCACACCTGGATCAGCTATTCAGGGGCGCTCAATTAGGGTACTGAGCTGCGATTATAGGGGCAGTGATGCGGCTGGCAAGCAGAGGATATACGTGAGCTGCAGGAGCAGCAATGGCCGCTCATGAACCATGGATTCATGAGCATTGGATTGGTAGTGTGATAACCATGGATAGTCAATCACGAGATAGAACTAAGACTATGTGTCAGAGCAGCATGTAGACAGCAGGGCGGAGACAAGGGTCAAAGAGGTGGTGTTCAGGCTAAAGGGCGCCATCCTACATTATGCATGAGATAGGTGCATAACCACTCGGCCAAAAGGCCAGACCAGAATCATAGAACACTAGAATCTGGTTATCTCCACATATATAGATTATGCAGAAGGCAATCCTGACATTACCCCTCCCATAATCTATAGATGTGCCCAACCTCCGCAGGCTCATCCGTGATTTGCTTGCTTAGCCAGAACTGAATACACACGAGCGGATGAACACGTGCCAGAGCTAGACCTTTGTGTAGTTCTATGATTATGTCAGAGCAGCATGTAGACAGCAGGGCGGAGACAAGGGTCAAAGAGGTGGTGTTCAGGCTAAAGGGCGCCATCCTACATTATGCATGAGATAGGTGCATAACCACTCGGCCAAAAGGCCAGACCAGAATCATAGAACACTAGAATCTGGTTATCTCCACATATATAGATTATGCAGAAGGCAATCCTGACACTATGACATGGGTCATATAGATGTATATAAGATAGCATATGTTTATACTTCTGACAGTATTGAAATCTGTCAAACACATCCTTTACATACTCCAATCAGATATTATTGTAATAACAAGGTTATGAGAAGTCTGAGAATTGTCACAATAGATGTAACAGTCAACTTGGGTGGATATAGGAGAGCGCTTTAAGTCTAACATGAAGCAGACAGATATGTATTATATATCTGCTATATTGACAAATATTGAATATAATGGTGGAAAGGTTAATCAATTACAGAGATCTGGTAGTGAGTATTTATATGCAAAGACAATGTTAGAAGCGACATGTAGACAGCGGGGCAGTGACAAAGATCAAGACAAAAAGGCCAGCAAGAGGTTACTGTCCCACATTGTGCATGAGATAGGTGCATAACCACTCAGCCAAAAGGCCAGACCAAAATCAAAGAACACTAGGTTGCAGTTATCTCCACATATATAGATTATACAGTAGGCATTCCTGATAGACAATAAATAAAATATACCATCAATAGCAATAACTTCCAACCATTCAGCCATTCAACAACTATGTCATCAGATATACCTGCGTCATATTATCATGTATGGTTGAGATTCTGGTGTTGTCATTTGTCATAGACCGGCTTTTCCACGAGGAAAACAGCCTGCTTGTTACTACCATTGTGCCATGGGCTAATGCTGAGATGCTGCGTTTAGTCTGGTCAACCAAGTCAGGAACTTCCCTAGTAACACAGTCAATGCGTTGCAATGGTTACAATTTTAATAGCAACAGTTACCAATCAACATAAGCAATCAGTTGCTGTGTTATAGCTGTAGACTACCATACCCCTGATTGTAGTAGCCGCTCTTGAGTACTTAAGGAAGGTCTAGGACTGGATTTGTTCTGTAGCTTTTTGTCTTGTAATTATTCTAGACTTTAGATTGATCCGATTATTATAAGCTTTACCTTATACCCAGACTCTGACCTGTTCCGCCTCCATCTTGTCTCGCCTTCGTCCCGTTCAGATCCCATTCTGTTCCGATTACATTCTGTCCCAACTCCGTCCTATTCCGACCCTTGTTCTCCGAGCTAGTCAACGAGCCTGACATTATTGCTGTGTGCCGATGATGTATCATTGACACAGGTTCGATATTCCTATTGGTTACACTTGCCTAATGCTAGCCATTTCAAGTTGTGTGATCTACAAGTGGGCCTGATCACAACACTGTTGAAATTGGCACTACTTGGCAATGAAGAGGCGCATTAATATGGAACGTAATAAGGTTCTATTATTACTAGCCACATTCATGACAACTCATACATTGACCAGCCTCCCAATTATTTAGCATAAACAAGTGAATTGGGTCCTTCACTTAGATGTAGTAATTAGTTTAAATAGCGCTCTGATACTAAGTGGGTTTAATTAACAACTCTCCACTACAGTTTTCAGACTCTTCAATCTCCCAACTCGCTTCACTATGTGATATTAAATACGAGCCTAACAGCTTATGCTTCTCTATACAACTTCCATTACAACAGGTTATGACCCGATGCCCAAAGAAAAGCATTTATATCCTAGAATTTCCCTTTTCCTTATTGTCCAATCAATCATCTAACAGTTCAACAGAAATGGCAAATTTATCTTTAAACCAAACCTTCATCCTCGATAAAGAAAACAATAAATATTTCACAAAGCGACATAACTGCTCAATGCAAAAAATCTCGTTCTCTAATTTTAACCAACTGACCGGACACAATACCTACGAGTCATGGACCACAATGATGGAGGCAGTCTGGAAAGGCCAAAATCTCTATGAACTTGTTGTTGATGGCAAAAAGCCAAAGGAAGATGCTTGCCTTGAAGAGCAGGGAGCATCTAGAAAATTATTCACAATTGCTATCAATATATATATCCTAGTGGTATGTCTGAGTATACTGAGAATAATTCTCAAGTTACAAGACCCCCGCAAGATGTAAATCTTTTTGACAACCAAATACCATCGGACCAATAAGTTCACATAAGTTCACCACCTTGGATCCTTGATGTCACTCTTAAGCACACATGATGCCAATGGCAAAATGACTCCTTTCTTAGACGTGTATGAGAATGAATACTTCCGGACTACTTTTTTAGCCCGTGAATCCTCCAGCCTCAGATGTAAAAAGATTGCTGATTTTCTAGATGATGATGAGATAAAGAGAGACTTGATACTGGCATTCTTAAGCCAAAATCACAAGAATATTGTTGACAACTTGGTAACAAAGGATAATCTATCCTATAATAAAGTCAAGCAACGTCTTCTCAATATTGACCATGAATTACCTATGCAATCCTCTCCTCATACAGCTCTGATTACGCACTTTCGGAAGCTCAAAAATGACACCTCAAGAGTAGCAAAACCATCAAAGGTTACCAAATCTAGACACTCTAGAAACTCTATACCAAGGGAACGTTCCTTCATTAAGAAATATCATCTGTTCGAGTACAAAGATTGTGTATGGAACTCTTATGTCAGACTCCGCGAAAGGAAAGCCATGATATCCAGAGGACTTAACAATATCCATGAACGAGCAAATGTTGCTGTCAATGGACCTCAAGAAGTTATTCATCATCCCTTCTACTTTGATACCTGTGCAACAGCTCACATGTGCCCTTACCCAGGAAGATTTGAACAACTTTCATCCTGTGCTGGTTATTTAATATCAAGCTCAAATGAAAAGATATCAATCGAGGGAAAAGGAACTGTACTGTTAAATTGTATACTATCAAATGGAAATATTTCTACTGTCAGAATAGATGATGTGCTCTACGTACCCAAATTATCCCTGCCTTTATTTACTTGGTAGAAAGCTAGATCTAAAGGATATATGCTCCAGGACAATAGTATAACTATGAGGATCTATAAAAATAATAAAGACTTGGTTGGAAGCTTATTACAATGGTCTGTTACCCGTGATCAGGGAAAAGACCGAAAACAATGAAACTGCATGTTCAACCTTTCAATTTTGGCATGAAGCTCTCTGTCATTTGGTGTCACGGACTGCTGTGATCAGACCCACTTATAGATCACACAACTTGGAATGGCTAGTATTGGGCAAGTGAACCAACAGGACAAGCGGCCCTGCGTCAATGATACGTCATTGGCACACAGCAATGACAACACCAGAATCTCAACCATACATGATAATATGACGCAGGTATATCTAATGACAAAGTTGTTGAATGGCTGAATGGTTGGCAGTTATTGCTATTGATGGTATATTGTATGTATTGTCTTTGTGTATAAATACTCGCTGCTAGATCTCTGTATATGATCAACCCTTTCCACTCTTATACTCAATAGTCATCAATATAGCAGATCTACAGTATATATCTGTCTTCTTCACGTTAGACTTAAAGTGCTATCCTACATCAACCCAAGTTGACTGTTACACCCATTGTGACAATTCTTAGACTTCTCATAACCTCGTTATTACAATACGGACTGACCTTGTAATGTTGTGTAGCACCTGGCAAACCGTGTCATGAGTGTACTCAAATCCTAGTTAATGTGTTGCAATAGTTACAATGTTGCGATAGCAACAGTTACCACCCAAGATACCAATTAGTTGCTTTGATACAGATGTAGGCTATGGCATCACTGGTTATGGTGACTGCCCTCATGTACTTAGGGGAGCTCTAAGACTGTATTTGTACTGTAGCTTCTTGTCTTGTAATTTACTTACTCTCTTGACCTCATCTTCATCCTCGTCCTCGTCTTCATCTTAGTCCACGTCCTCGTCCTCGTCTTCGTCTTAGTCCTCGTCCTAGTCCACCGTCCGCGAGCCCTGACATTACAAGAAGCTCTCAAAACATCTCCGACATTCCGCACCATGTCTTCATCGGCCCCAGCTGATATGAACCATACCCCAGAGATTTTGAACGAACTGAGCAACATTTCCGACGTCTCTCAATTTGTGCAAGGGGTGCAAAATAAACCGGAACTCATGTTTTCTGCAATTCAAGCACTTTTCGAAAACAAGAATGCGAGGCATGACGTTGCTGCCTAACATTATGCATGAGATAGGTGCACAACCATCTGGCCAAAAGGCTGGACCAGAATCATAGAACCCTGATGATGATTATCTCCACATATATAGATTATACAGTAGGCATTCCTGACATTCGGGGCCTTCGATGTCTAAGATAGATAAGCTCATAAAAAACTCAGGTATCATCCCAAATACACCCAATAACTTTTACTGTGACGCCTGTATGTCTTCCAAATCAGTACATTAAAAACTTTCTCCATCAATTTTTAGAGCAAAACTCAAAGGCAAATATATTCATTCAGATCTTGCAGGTCCATTCCCTGTTCCATCTTATGGCAACACTTTATACTACATAAGTTTCATAGATGATGCAACACGATGTGCAACTATCCAGTCCCTAAAATACAAACCTGATGCGGCCCAAGCCACTATAGATTTTATTACGGCCTTGGAAACGCAGTACAATTGCAAAATCAATTCACTTAGAACAGATAATGGCGGCGAATATGTCAATGAATCACTATCCAAATTTCTTGCTCATAAGGGGATAAGTCATCATTTGACTCCTCCCTATTCCCCTGAATCAAATGGTGTAGCCGAAAGGCTTAACAGGTCGATCTCTGAAGGAATACAAGCAATGCTAAATACAGTTAAAGATAAACAGCTGTGGGCTGAAGCAGCGCAGACATTTATTTACACTAATAATTGTACTACACATGGCTCTGTAAATGGATAGACCCCATATGAAGCTTTCCACGAGAGAAAACCATCCATTTTACACCTTCAACCCTTTGGAAGAGAATGCTACGTGCATGTGCCATGACGAAGCGACTATCCGGAAGCAAGCTTCTACCAAGGGGGCAGAAAGGTGTGTTCGTTGGATACACTGAAGTCGATCATCATATCAGCAGACGTGAAATTTTTACCTCATCAGCTTGATAAGTCCGTCCCAGAGAAAATCTCTGATCTCTACCCACATATCATGAATCAACCTAACTCACCAACTTCATCACTGACGTTGAACAGTTCATTGAATTCTCTAAATTTCGAACAAGAACAAAATACTCGATTTTTCCATCAAAATCAAGACCCATGTCATGCTGCTCAATCCCATTTAATAGAGCCATCATCACAAGAACCGTCATCAATTCCATCTACTGCTCAGATTGAACCCCAGCCAATAACAAATTTGTCAAATCAATGCCATCCATCAAATGAAGATTCAAGAACATCTGTTAACTATAGACCAAAGCGCATAATACGTCCTCGGACATATGAAGACACAATAACAGGGGAATGTTGGAAAACTTCTCGTGATTGTGACGCTCTGTGTGAGCTCACAAGTCTACTATATATAGTAAGATAGCTACTAGATACACAGATCTTATTTTGTGCCTTTTTAGGCCAGTTGGCACTGTGGTAAAGCTATCCAACTACAGTTACATGTCTTCGGTGTGAGGAATGTTGCACGTACACCCTGCGTGCGGTCCATGCGTCACAGTGATCTTCCTAAACCTGAATCGCAAATTTCAAAGTGTGGTGTTGGTAATGAGTTAGCAATGTTAAATATTCATGATGAAACTGGGGCCAGCTCATACAGTGTTGCCAAATCATCACCTAATTAGGCTTATTCAGAAAAGTCATTTGATGAGGAGATAGCATCCCTCAAAGATAACAGCATTTGGGATGTTGTTCCTCGATCTAAAGGACCAAAAGTTGTTAATTTCAAATGGGTGTGCAAGATAAAAAGAGATGCACATGGGGAAGATGAACAATACAAAGCACGTTACTGTTGAAATGTGATATATCTTAAATGCAGGTTATAGTTTTCTCGTATCTATTACCAATACACGTGTATTTAGCTTTATATTCCTGGCCCATATATGTGTATGTACATAGATCTACATCTACATGGATCATAACTTACGATCCATGGAGATTGATAAATACTGGTCAAAAACCACAGTTGATAAGATATGCAAACACGCAATCTCACTCTTATCATCTCGGTTTTACTCTGAACCATACATCTAAACACAATTATTTCCACTCGGATCTTCCTCTCACAACCTCATAGAAGACTTACTGCATTGGTCTAACTGCCAACACTGATTCTGCTACAACCTCCATCTTCGCTCAAGCTCATAACTTTAACACCTACTGTAAGGATTCTCCTTCCCATCCTATCTTTAGTATATAATTTTACCCTTCTCCTGATGTTGCTATGACAACAGAACAGTTCTTGGCATTGGTTATTATGTTGGCACTAGTTTAGGGCCTATGTTATGATGAGCTAGTGGGAAGAAAGCAAGTATATGTATGATGGCTTGGCCTGTAGCTAAAGAGTTCTTCACGCTTAGTCTTCTGTCATAACCACCACCTTCGGATCACCTCTGGTCACCTATAGTCACCTCTAGTTACCTTTAGCACCTTTAGCCACCACTAGTATTTGCTCGTACCTTTAGATTCTTTAGACACTTATATTACCCATTTTTAAACCTTTAGTTCTCCAAATTATCTCCAATAGATCTTTAGTCATCCCTCGCGATCCATCCGACCTCTTCTCGCCCTTCTATTCCACTTCAGGTCAAACGCCAACGCTCCAATTTGACACCTACGTTGCCAAAGGATTCTCACGGATCCAAGGACTTGACTATGACGAAACCTTTGCTCCAGTTGTACAACTTGATTCATTACGGTCAATCTTGGAGATTGCGGCATCTAAGAAATGGAAAACGAGACAGCTCGACATTAAAACTGCATTTTTATATGGAGTCTTGAATGAGGACATTTACATGAAACTTCTATTGAAGGGTGGTGATGTATATGGTTGTATACACTTGGTATCTTCAATTTAAATGGTTGTGACTACTCAGGGGGCTTAGAATATACTTGGGTGATTATGGCAATAAATTTTACGGGATGCAAATGGTATCTTATTGTGTTATAATGTTATGTTATGTTACAGGTTATCTACATGATAATAAACCAATTCCTCTTGGAAAACATACTCTGTACAATATTATACAGATAAATATGATGAAGTAAAGAAGACTTGATATTTTACAACTATGGGAACATTGGACTTATATATACATCTTAGGGGAGAAATTCCCACTAGTCTCATGTGCCTATCAAACCTAGTGATGACCAGCCATGTTACGGCGTGCTATAGGGTAGATCGAGATCGCCGATTGCCGAGAGTATGAAAAGGTCAAGTGGTGAATACTAGAGAGGTGGGAAGTCGACGAAGTACTATGGCTAGAAGGAAGCGGGGTTGCGAGAGGAATACTGTAATAATATTATAAGATTGTGAAGCTGGAGAACTACTTTGTTGTAGCTCCAGCTTCCTTAAGTACAAATAACTATCTAACGTAATTCAACTAAGACTGTTGTAATTTCCCATCATGACTCAAACTGTGACCTCAACCATATCAATTCCAGTTGGCGCATTATCTAGTCTCACCATATAAGTGCAAGTGTTGAGGGTGAGCCGAAAAATCTGTTCCGTGAATTTTATCCTCAGGCATTCTGCTTAGACTCTTGTTCCAGAATGTCTCGCCATGACAAGCCACCTCTCATCTACCATGATGATCCAAGGTTCACTGTAGTACGTAAATATCCAATTGTAAATGCAACAGTAGGCGCGATTAGCGCACTCGTGACATGTGTAGAGAGAGTCGATCTTGTCGGGAACCTGAGACAAAACTGGTAGTGGTTGAGTCCTAAATTCGAGAGTCAGAATTTCCAACACTCCCCCTGACCAACAAGACCAATGAGATTTTAACTGATAGATAAGTAAATGCCAAGTTCATAAAATTAGTTGTATAAAGGCGCTAGTCTGGTCTAGTCGCTCCCTCTGCCGAAATAATATTAGTAATAGCATTTGAAGATGGCAGTTTCTTCATGCAATAAAGAATTCCCGGTAAATGTTGGGAGGTTAAGTTTGAAGAGTGACTGTATCTTTTATTATAAGTGTGACTATACATTGAAATAGGTCGTAGGCCACGATATTGTGCCGAAGGCAGCTTTGAAGATTTGCCATTAGAGATGCAACACATCATGGCAGAGGAGTTGTTGTTAAAAGACGAAATATTTCTCTTAGGAGAAGTTATAGGGCCGCCATTGATATGAGGCGGCAGGGATGATCGAGGAGAAATTTCGGATGTTATATCAGCCGGTGATTGATAAAAATTTCTAACCATACTGGAGAAATTGGGATGCCGGGTCTTTGAAGTGGCGAAGATATTTGAAGTATTGGTAGTTTTCGTCCAAAATTTATCCATGGGGACAACAGACTCCGAACATAAGCCAACAAACTTGTTAGCTACCGAAGGGTGTTCAAGTTAGGCAGTTTTGAAACAAAATAATCCTGCCTCAGGCCTAGCGGTTGCAACAACCAATCCAGAGCCTGAAAGAATGCTAATTCCCATTTGGTTAGACAAAATTCCGAAGTTGTTGGCAAGGAGCTGTGTTCCGGATACTAAATTCCTGATACACCCAGGCACAAACCAAACATCATCAAATCTCACCATCTTATTTAGGCCTTTATTCTCGAGATCGAATACGCGAAACTCGACGGAGCCAACACCAGACACGGCCACATGATGTCCCGAAGCCGATTGTTTGGATTTCCGGATTGGAGATAGGGAGGTGAATGCCGAACGATCGTAGAAAATGTGGTGTATGGCGCCAGTATCGAGTACAACACTCAAATTACTATTATTTTGAGGAGCATATTTGCTCTCTCCCGCCAGCCATGCACCATCTTCAGAGCTATACGATCTCGTACTTGTCCCTACTCTATTATTCGTCCTAACCATTAGTTGGCTCTTCTTTTCGCGGACTTGTGAAGCCTTGGCTGGGTTCTTAGTGGCCCACTTTGAGCCATCCGGAGTATCTAACCAGATGAAGCAGAATTCTCTGGTATGGCCCTTGCAATGGCAGTGTGCGCACACAGTAGTTCTCCTCAAATTTGAATCAGGCCCATGGGCAAGGGCGACAAGCGGCTCTATCGGCGAAAAATGGCGCTTGGAGTTCTCTTGCGTAGAACGCAACGAGTTTACTGCATCAGAAAAGGTTGGAGATTTATCTAACTTGAGAACCGTAACCGATCCACTGTATCGTCCATTGCAGCAACCGTCAAAATAATTTAAAAGCCGATTCTTCTTTGCAATGTCGGAAGGACGTTGTGATGGGTCGATGGAGGCTATACGAGACTGTAACTCTGTAATTTTGAAAGCGAAGAGATCCACTTCCGTCCCTTCATCCATAGAAAGACTCCAAAACTCCTTCAGTAGGGTATCGACGTCTCCATCGTCCTTCGGCTGGTAAAAATCACACAGGGTTTCCCACATGTCCCTGGCAGTCTCCTTCGACTCTAGGAGGTAATAAACTTCCTCTGGAACCAGCTGTAAAATTGCTGACCGAACACTAGCGTCATATCTTATATATGAACTCCTCGTTTCTTTATAATTAGCATCAGCTGTTAGTAAAGTTGACACTTCAGCATTAACAAGCTCAGGTATTCTCCGGAGGATATATTGCTCTCCCCCAAGATCAACCATGCAAGTCTCAAACATATTACGCCATCTTCTGAATGTGGCTCTGCTTAGATGAGGTGCATTTTTGAACGATGCGACTATGTCGGCTGTAGACATTATAGAAAATATATAAATTAAAAAGAGGTGAAAATAATCCAAAAGTGTTACAACAAAATTACGACACAAGTAGGGAAGGTACTTTCTTGGTCAATGGTTGAACGGAATATCAACAAGTAATTGTTGGACAGAAATAATAGCTCAGTTGTCTAGAGCATTGGTCTCATGATCTGTTGGAAAATATACTCTGTATGATATTATATGGATAAATATGATGAGGTAAAGAAGACTTGATATTTTACAACTATGGGAACATTGGACTTATATATACATCTTAGGGGAGAAATTCCCACTAGTCTCATGTGCCTGTCAAACCTAGTGATGACCAGCCACCTCTCATCTACCATGATGAGCCAAGGTACACTGTAGTACGTAAATATCCAAATGTATAGGCGACAGTAGGCGCAATTAGCGTACTCAGGACATTTGTAGAGAGAGTCGATCTTGTCGGGAACCTGAGACAAAACGGGTAATGGTTGAGTCCTAAATTCGAGAGTCAGAACTTCCAACAATTCCACATACTTCCAGATAGCGCCGTAGCTAGTCTCTTTTAGGAGTAATCTACGGGTGAGTGTAGCAATCGGTGGTATCTAATTTATCACTAACCTGTTTCCATTTCCTTGGCTCTGCGTGCTACACTACATGGATGACAATTTACTACTATTGTGAAAAGCGCATTCATGACAACTTCCTGAAGGGCACAGGCAAGGATGTCATGGCGAGACATTCTGGAGCAAGAGTCTAAGCAGAATGCCTGAGGATAAAATTCACGGAACAGATTTTTCGGCTCACCCTCAACACTTGCACTTATATGGTGAGACTAGATAATGCGCCAACTGGAATTGATATGGTTGAGGTCACAGTTTGAGTCATGATGGGAAATTACAACAGTCTTAGTTGAATTACGTTAGATAGTTATTTGTACTTAAGGAAGCTGGAGCTACAACAAAGTAGTTCTCCAGCTTCACAATCTTATAATATTATTACAGTATTCCTCTCGCAACCCCGCTTCCTTCTAGCCATAGTACTTCGTCGACTTCCCACCTCTCTAGTATTCACCACTTGATCTTTTCATACTCTCGGCGATCGGCGATCTCGATCTACCCTATAGCACGCCGTAACAAAGGAGATCATATTGCAAAACTTAAAAAGTGTATATACGGACTCAAGCAATCACCTCGGGAATGGTTCTTCAGGTTGGCTGAATATATCATTCCTTATGGTCTTGCTCCATCCCTATTTGTTCCCTATGTATTTATCCACAACACAGGTAAAATGATCATTGCAGTTTACGTAGACAACACAGCTCTAATTGGAGAACAAGAGGAGCTCATCGAAAATTTAGTAAACCACTTCAAGGCCGAATTCAAGGTCAAGGATATGGGAACTCTTCATTGGCTACTTGGAATTCAGATTGAGTACTCTGATTTAGGAATCACTCTATTGCAGTCTGCTTACATAAATAGAATCCTTGAGAGGTTTTCGATGCAAGATTGCAATACGGTCTCCACGCCTATAGAGTGTAACCAACCACTAAAGGCATCGAAAAATGGAGAACCTAGGGCCAATGCTACTCTGTATCAACAAATAATCAGATCTATAATGTATATCATATCTGCCACTAGACCTAATCTTGCATATACAATCTCTCACCTCTCTCAATCTAACTCAGATCCATCAATCACTCACCTAAGTGCTGCCAAGCTAGTTCTAAGATATATCAAGGGGACAAAAGATGTCGGTTTGTTATACAAATTTGAATCTCCCCTGGTTCTCAATGGATACTGTGACGCATCATACGGAAATTGTCTCGATACACGAAGGAGTTTCTCTAGTTATTTATTCCAACTTGGTCAATCCACAATCTGCTGGAAGTCTCGCAAACAAAGTACCTTTGCTCACTCCACTTGTGAAGCTGAGTATATGGCACTGTCGGTTGCAACGAAACACTTTCTTTGGATTGTAAGAGGACTTAACCAAATATTGGATAAAGATAAACGTACTTCTCTGTCAACCAATAACAATTCCGCTATTGATCTAGCATATAATCCGAAGCTCAATGATGCAACAAAGCATACTGATATCGCTTATCATTTCACTAGAGAGCGAGTTGAAGATGGAACGCTCACCTTACTACACATTCCATCAGCTCAAAATCTTGCGGATATCTGTACAAAAGGTCTACCTAAACCAAGACTTATGCACTTGTGCACCAGCATCTTTGGTATAAAGTGAGAAGGGGTGTTGAAATTGGCGCTACTTGGCAATGAAGAGACGCATTAATACGGAACGTAATAAGGTTCTATTATTACTAGCCACATTCATGACAACTCATACATTGACCAGCCTCCCAATTATTTAGCATCAACAAGTGAATTGGGTCCTTCACTTAGATGCAGTAATTAGTTTAAATAGCGCTCTGATACTAAGTGGGTTTAATTAACAACTCTCCACTACAGTTTTCAGACTCTTCAATCTCCCAACTCGCTTCACTAGGTGATATTAAATACGAGCCTAACAGCTTATGCTTCTCTATACAACTTCCATTACAACAGAACCTTCTAGGTAGTTGTAGAAGCGTCTCAACTATTCAGGTCACAGGGAGAATCATCTTGAAGGGCAGTAATTTTGTTGTGATATACAACATGGATGGGCATGTGTAAGCAATGAGACATTACGTGAACTAAACCAAGTGTGGCTAGCAAGGCACGGCGAGGGATTAGCCGAGGCTCGTGCGTATGGTATTGGGAATACTTCTTTTGTAGAGATAGATAGGGCCGCTTCATCCCTTTTATATACACATATATGTACATATAGATTCTAATTAATTTAATCTCCACACCTTGCTCTAGCCTCAGCTCCGCAGACTATTTGTCACAGATCAACTATAGAAAGCAGGGAGCATTTGTATGGATGATGGTATATTAACAATTCAACTATGTAGAACTAAGCTACAGATACTTAGCCAGGTATTTATACAGATTACTACACTCCAAGCCCTTCCATCTAAGGTCAGTTCATTTCTAGATAATTCCAGTTGCAACTCTGAGAATATGGTTTCTAGTAGCTTCTCCAAGTCTCAGTTACAGTCTTGTTCATGTCGAATCTTATCTAGTACCTTCGACAGTGGTTCTGGTATGTTCTACAGGCTATTGCGCCGGCCCACCCCCTGGTGGTTATACGCCAGTACTTGCCATTACTGGCTACAGGAAAATACCGGCTTCTTAGCCGTTACACTATTAAGCTCCAAACTCCAAGACGTCGTACATAACCTCATAACCATAACAAATTTAGAATGAATATATGTGTAGACTTTACATTGAGGAATTCTCTCTCCAGAGAATTATGATTAATATACTGTACTTACAAGATCGCCCAAGCATTTTGTACGGAAACCGTGACACCCTACAAGTCTTATGCACAGGTTTTCAACCCCAAAGAAGCAGAGTTTTTTCCAGTCCATAGGCCTGGAATTGATCATGAAATACCTCTTGAGAAAAATGAGAATGGAAATAATAAACCTGTGCCATGGGGACCTTTATATAGTATGAGTCATGATGAGTTACTTGTGCTACAAAAAGAACTTACCAGCCTACTAGATAAGTATTTTATACAACAAAGAAAATCTTCTGCTGCAGCACCGGTTCTATTTGCAAAGAAGCCTGGAGGTGGCCTGAGATTCTGTGTGGACTACCGAGGAATAAATGCTATCACAAAGAAAGACAGATATCCTCTTCCTCTCATTAAAGAGACATTAAACGCCCTAAATTCCGCCAAATGGCTAACAAAATAAGACGTGTCAGCCATATTTCACAGAATGAGGATGGCAAAAGGTGAAGAGTGGAAGACTGCTTTCAGAACAAGTTGTGGTTTATTTGAGTGGAAAGTCTGCCCTTTTGGACGTACTGGATCACCTGCAAATTTCCAGAGATACATCAACTGGGTTCTTAGGGAGTACTTGGATGACTTTTGCTCAGCATATATTGATGATATTCTTATCTTCACATCTGGGACAATAAGAGACCATCGGAAAAAGGTTTCCAAGGTGTTATCAAGCTTACTAGAAAATGGACTACATTTAGATATCTCAAAGTGCGAGTTTGAAACTAAGAAGACCAAGTATCTGGGATACATCATTGATGTGGGATCTGGAATTAGGATGGACCCCGCTAAAGTAGAAGCTATCAACGAATGGAAGTCGCCAACAAATGTTAAATCAGTAAGACTATTTCTCGGTTTTGCCAACTATTATAGGCTTTTCATTAAAGATTTTGCAAAACTAACAAGGCCCCTAACAAATCTCACCAAAAAAGATCAGAAGTTTGAATGGGATAGAGACTGTGAAAAATCCTTTCAGCAATTGAAGAAATTTTTTAAGGAGGAGCCTGTTATGGCCTCATTTAATCCAGATTTTGAAACACAGCTTGAGCCAGACTCATCAGGATGGGCTGTTGGAGGAGCCTTAACTTAACTTGACCGAGTATCTAAGGTATGGAGACCAGTTGCATTCTTCTCAGCCAAACACCTTCCAGCAGAGTGCAATTATGACATTCATGATAAGGAGCTACTAGCAATTGTAAAATTCATCAAGGATTGGAATAGTGAGTTAAGAGGACTCAAGTAAGCATTTACTATTCTCACAGACCCCAAAAATCTGGAGTCATTTGAAAAGAAAAAGGTCCTAAATGAAAGACAAGTCAGATGAATGGAACTTCTTACTCCTCTGAACTTTCAACTTAAGCATAGACCTGGAATGTTACGGCTGGTATGTGAAGAGATAGCCGTCTTCGAGATTGGGAACTGGCCGATGTTGCACGAGAGTATATCAGAACGGACGGGGACAAGAATAGCTTGTGGACTAATAATACAGATTGCAAAACTACAGAACTAAAGCTACATCTTACACCTAACTAAGTACAACTGTACAGCCTAGCATGACTCAACTAAATGTCGGCGCCTGATATGATAAGGCTTCCACAGTTCGGGCCAGTGTTTATGGCACAGTGGTATAGCCATAACTACAAGTCATTATACTGAGTAGCAGTCATACTGAGCCATAACATGGAAAGTCTAGTACTATACCAGATGCACTTTCTAGAAGAGAACAGGATATTCCTAAGGATACTTTAGATTCAAGGATTTCTGCTCGAGAAAATACCCTACTGGAACCAAAGCTTTGGATTAATTCATTAAATACTGAAGACCTGGGATGTCCATTTTTAGATGATCCAGTCCTCAAAAACTTATGTAATGAGGCATTACAATCAGGAGAAATAACTGAGAATTATCTGAAAGCATTCAATGCCATTAGAGACCAAGACAGACAATTTGCTACTGATCTGAAACTTAGGATTGCAACTGGAGATTGTTCAATTTCAACCGAAAACATATTTTATTATATAGAGAGAGTTTGGTTGCCCAATTTTGAACCTCTAACTACAGCTGTCATGCAGAAAATTCATGATTCATACCTCTCAGGTCACCCAGGGAGAGATGTAACAATATCTCTAGTGTCTAGGAATTTCTTTTGGCCAGGTTCAAATCAAGAGATAAGACGATTTGTGAGAAACTGTGATATATGTGGTAGGACAACTATTTGGAGGGATAAGAAGAAAGGCTTGCTCAAGCCACTGCCTATACCATCACAAATATGGTAGGAAATATCTATGGATTTTATCACTGGCCTTCCTCCCTCTAGACCTGAAAAAATAACCATACTCCTAGTTATAACAGACAGGCTAAGCAAAGGGCTCATCCTCATACCAGTGCCACCAGACAAGTTTGATGCAGAAGGACTGGCTAAATTGTTTTTCGAATTCTATCTACTACACCACTGGATTCCAAAGGCAATTGTTTCGGATAGAGGACCTCAGTTTGTCAATGCTTTTTAGAAAATTATATGCCTCAGACTCAATATTAATCAGAGACTTTCGACAGCCTATCATCCAGAAACTGATGGATCAACTGAGAGAGCAAATCAAGAGGTAGAGACGTATCTGAGGACATTTATTGCCTATGAACAGACAGACTGGAAAGAGTGGATTCCACTGGCACAGGTCTCAATCAATAATAAAACAGCAACAACAACACAGATAAGTCAATTCTTCATGGTTCATGGTTCATGGACATGATGCTAGCTCGATTTTAACAGCTCAAATGGAGAATCAATCACCAGGAACACTAGCTTTCAGAGGACAACAAGTTATTGAGAAGCTACAAGAAGCTCATCAATTTGCACAAACTTTAATGGCAATCACCCAAGAGTCCTAGGAAAAATATGCAAATAGTTCGAGGGATGTTGCACCAAGTTACCAACCTGGGTATAAAGTCTGGCTTAATCTAAAGAATTTACTACTGAGAGGCCATCTAAAAAGCTTGACTAGATACATGCCAGATACACTATCACCAGAAAATTTGAAGATTCTGTACACTTTTATGAGCTAGACACACCTAAAGTCATTCAGTAAATTCCATACATCTCTTCCAAGACCAGCTAGCAAAGATCCACTCCCGTCTCAGGAGATGGATGATTTACAACCACCAGGAGTTCTTACTACCTCTGGAGATATAGAATTTGGAATTGAAGAAATTCTAGACTCGAGGATTAGGAAAATAGGGAGAGGAAGCAGGAAAGAAGTACTTGTGAAATGGACAGGATATGCCAAACCATCATGTCATCCTGAAGTTGATTTTCAAGAGACTGCTGCACTAGATGCTTATGAAATTAAAATAATGACAAGGAGAACAGGAGGGGTAATGTTATAGGCTCGGGCCTAAGGCACCTAAGGCTAGATCATGGATTAACGAGCCAGGTTTGTTACAAGCATTGACCATCCATCATTTTTTTTTTCAAATCATTTATGTGTATTCAGCTATCTAGCTATGACACATGACCGGTGCTATGTAAACTTGTAGGATGATTCGTTTGACGTTTGAGACACTCATACTCTGGATTTCATTTGCAAATACAACTATGAGGTATGTTTGCTTACACAAACAGTCGACCCTCCTCCGTAAGTACCCGCCAAAGGGAATTTTAAAACCTTTGATTATCCAAGCATGCCTTCGTCATCCATGCATACCAGCGCCACGAGAAATATGGTTGTGGTCACGGTTCGAGTGTTGGTGCTGGAGCAATAAGATATACGAAGGTAGTTTATAATTTTCTCTATGGCTAACTACGAGAGTATTACTTCAACTATTTATACATTTATGAAGATCTCTAGAATACTCGTTCTTGGCTGATATCTGCTTCTCGTATATTCCAGTCATAGTAGTTCCCAGTCTTGCTACCAATTACTAGAATATTCCAGTCACAGCTGAACTCATCTGGAATAAAGCTAGACTACTGTAGAATTATAGAAGCACGTGAATACAATCACGTGCCACACAACAATCGGCTCACAAGCCGTTACAGTTGTGTTTTGCCGGATTTGGGCCAGCGATCCACTGTCTCTAGTGGGATATGTGTCCAAGCTATCCAGACTCTACTTGGCAGATCGGCCAAGACGATGTACCACCGCACCATCCAACCATGGCGATATTTATAGTGTCGACTGCACTCTCGCAACCGAAGACTTGGCACGCACAAAGCTCAATTTGTAAAAACTCCTTGCGAAAACATGAAATTACACGCTCATCGAGACTGTTTCCATCCTTCGCATCATCTTGTTAACTTGTCCTGATTCCTCTCACACCAATCCCAAAGAACTATCTCTCAGATTTGTGCTCCACGCTTTGCTTCCTCTGTCGGGTATAAATATCAGCGTGGGCGTGTATTTGGTGACCAGCTGAGGCCAGAGAAAGTCGACGAGAGGTGTGGTCATTGGAATGAGGATGTACTAGGTCGTACTTGTAAACTTGATGAGGCTTAGGTAGGAATCGATTTCGTTTGGAGTGAAAGATTGATATTGTGGAGTAATTTGAATCATTGCCTCGTGGGCCAACTTTGATATTGCGAAATTTGACTGAACTTGGCTCTGGGAGAATATTCACTCCCAGGTTCGTAGAGGACACCACGTACAGGTGTTCAGTCTTGCCCTCCGAGAATGATAGGTCAGACATTGACGAGAAGTTGTCGATTTTAGATGTGCTTAAGGTTGCTTTTGACTTCGATTTGGATGCGATTCTTCTTGGCTATACCAGATATGCAGAGCATACTGAGCGATTACACCGGCACCACTGGAAGGTGAAGAATTCGTCTTTGCCGGCAGTCTGTGTTTTGCTTATTATTTTTATCCAAGTTCAAGCAGTTGGAACGAGTCGGGCTTGTACGCAGTGATCCTCACCGGCTCCAACAGCTCTGTGCCCAAAGTGGACTCGGAGCATTATCTTAGCACTTAATCAACTCAAAAATAAAGGATAAATACAGATGACACTCAAGGATTGGAGGGCAAGACTGAACACCTGTTCGTAGTGTCCTCTACGAACCTGGGAGTGAAATATTCTCCCAGAGCCAAGTTCAGTCAAATTTCGCAATATCAAAGTTGGCCCACGAGGCAATGATTCAAATTACTCCACAATATCAATCTTTCACTCCAAACGAAATCGATTCCTACCTAAGCCTCATCAAGTTTACAAGTACGACCTAGTACATCCTCATTCCAATGACCACACCTCTCGTCGACTTTCTCTGGCCTCAGCTGGTCACCAAATACACGCCCACGCTGATATTTATACCCGACAGAGGAAGCAAAGCGTGGAGCACAAATCTGAGAGATAGTTCTTTGGGATTGGTGTGAGAGGAATCAGGACAAGTTAACAAGATGATGCGAAGGATGGAAACAGTCTCGATGAGCGTGTAATTTCATGTTTTCGCAAGGAGTTTTTACAAATTGAGCTTTGTGCGTGCCAAGTCTTCGCTTGTGAGAGTGCAGCTCACACTATAAAAACAAGCCAACGATGGAGGGTGACGTGGTCCGCATCCTGGTGGTGTTCTCTGGTATAGTTTGGGTAGCCTAGGCACCTACTTCACTTGGAGGAGGAGACGCCCCTGACCACAATTCGCGCGGAGAAAAGTAAATGGATGATGAAGGCATGTCTGGATAACCCAGGGTTTTTGAGACCCTCCCCTGAGTGGATGTTCACCGATGAGAGTTGACTTGGGGTGAAGAAAAAGCCGCCATAACTTAGCAGTGGTACTTGCAAATGAAATCTGAGGCATGAGTGCTCTTCCTTTACGTTGAATCATCTATTCTGTACTTTTCTTTGATATTGTGTCATAGCTAGATAGCTGCATACGCAATTAAAATCTGATGCAAAAAAAAAAAAAAAGACCTATCATTCTCACACGAGTCCTCCAGTTCAATATTACTACACCACCTCGCCCCAGCTACCGATAATGGCGTTACTCCAAATGTAATCGGGCATTTGCCTCGTCAAAAACCGGCCATCTCCTACTACACATTTATGATGCTATGTATACCCGCGAGGAGAAATTTAAGTCATAATCTACAAAGCTCGGGTCTTGGTCTATAGGGGACCGTTGCTCTAATGGGGCTTCACATCTTGGGGGAGGACAGGCAGCTGGAACGTGGGACGAACGAGTGAAGAGGTCACAAATCGGCATTCTGGGACGCACATTTTTCGAGTGTCTTCGACTTAAGGGTGTCTGTGGGCGCCGAGGCAACAATTTAGGATAGTGCTACCGATACTCTAAAAACAAGCAACGATGGAAAGTATTTTGGTCCGTCTCCTGGTCGTCATCTCTCCGACTTGAAGTCTGGGTAGCCCAGACACCTACCTCACTCGAGAAAGGGAGGACTGTGAGGCCATATCTCGCGCGGCGGCTATATACAAGATAGAAAAGGCATGTTAGGGTACCCAAAGGTTTTTCCTGTTTTGCCTTTGGTGGATGTTAACGGTTGAGGGTAGGGTGAATGTCCCTAGCACCAAGGTCTCGAGTGGTATCAGCGATTGCACCCACTACACGAGTAGTCCAAATGTCAAACTGAGTTATCGCCGTATACAATTATCGGGGAAGCTGGTATTCTACGTGTCATGCTTTTTAAGTGCAGGGCCTGTGCCCGTCACGAATAAGTGTTCATTCACTCATTCACACACACTTGGACAAAAGAAGAAGTTTTCAGCAAAACTAAAAACCAAAACATAAATTAGAAGCTAAAAGCAAAGTTACAAGAAATTCCTAGTTGGTCCAGATACCGGGCTTCTCGCCCATTTCCTTTCCTGTGACTTCCTCCGCATAGCGTTCCCTGAGCTCAGCTGAGAGTGAAAGGTAAGTTTTTGGGTCTCCCTTATTGTCAGCCGGTCACAGCGTTCAGCTTCTTCTTCGGATTCCAGAACTCCGAAACCCGAACCGTCCGCCATCGAGACATCTTTCTCTGTAGCTCTGGCTCGGGCGGCTGCTACAGGCATTTATTCTCGTGCTTGATTGCATGTTGATTTAGCTTGCCAGGTACAAGCCTTGCATTTCATTGCATTTATTTTGTTGATGTTGTGCAGCCCTACATTAACGTGTCTGTATTCCCAGAGAGTTTCCGGGTATTGATGAATCAACGAAATTAAACCTGATTTAATGAACACTACAGGCATTCCGTAACTAAAGATAACATGCGTGCTTTGGCTTCATACTTTATTGTGAGCAGACAACCTCAATGCGAGCATGGTAAAGGAGCCGGCGGGCCGTCTGACACCATGCTGAAATGGCCATGTCAAATGGAAAACAGCTGGCAAAGGTCGCAGAGCTCCTGCGTTGAATATTTAGCTCGGCCCACGGGGATGTCAGTATTTGGCAGATTGTGAAGGGGGTGACGGAATTGACCCCGAGCAGCGCGCAGGACTAGCAGGAGTTGGCCGAGCAGAGGCGGTACGAAATTATGTGCTGGGATGGAAGATGATTCGACAAGAAGTGCAAGGCGCAGCAAAGTCTTTCAACTGTCACCATTTTTCTGGTTGATGATTTGCCCATCTATTTCTGCCCCTGCATCCGGTCGGGCAGAAATCCGAAGATTTGCGTGAAACGCGGTCTGCGCTCTTATTGGCAGCCAACATAGTCTAGTGCGAATTCATACACGATAAAAGGTACATTTAACTTTATAATTAGTTTAGGGCTTGAAAGGAGGACTTCTACTGGACGGGGACTAGGCAAAAAGCAAAGGGAAGCAGCTACTACTACAAGAGGCGTCGGTATACCGGACCTGTAAGCAGAAAGACGTTAGATGAAATGTTAGACCCGGGAAATGGCCAAACTAAGAAATAAAAATATGGCCTAGCAAGGTCCACGCGTGTCACGCTGACCAGCAGTGAGGGGTGCCCATTGCCCAAGACGCCAGATGACAAACACTCGTCACGTGCCAGTGTTATCCTCCACGAACCGAGAAGTGGAACATTCTCCTACGGCCGGTGCGGCTCTCCATAATCCGATGGCTTGATTCGCCACACATATCACGATATGCCCAGATAATCAGGAAGCCATCATTTGCCTCCTTGTTAATACTCCTTCCCCTAGCAGTCACTCTCGTATCGCTCACTTCCCATGCCTTGCTACGTAGTGGACACAGAGAGAAGGCAGCCACTCTTCCGAACCAGGTATAGTCAGAGTGCCATGGTGTCCAGGATATGTCGGCATTCCTGGCAATGAAAACTCTGATGCACTTGATAAACAAGCATACGCAGCCCCTATCTCCAACAATCTCCCGAGCAAAGCGAGACATTATCTCATGACACAGAGCCTCTACAGCCCTTTACTGGTCCCAAAATTCTCCTAAACAATAACAACAGCTGGGAATTAGTGCCAATACTGGAAGCTCCCTCGAACTCAAGAGCCTATATCACTACGCCCTTGGTCGCATTCTTGTAGCTCGCTCAGGTCACGGTGACTTTGCTGACTACCACCGCCGCTTTCACCACTCAGACACTCTTCTGATCTGTGCTTGCGGGCTAGAAAAGTCTCTCGAGCACTTCTTTTCGGGTCGACTGAGTCGGCGTCAGTCTGGCCTTCGCAGCAGAAATAAACGTCCAACGACGCGAATTCGCTGGATTCTAGGCTCTCCTGAAGGAACCATAGCTTTTATTAAATGGCTTCATGAAACATGCCTTTTTGAAGCATGCAATAACAACACTAACTAGTACTCTAACCCCTCAACCCTTGACCTACATTCGCTATGGCTCAGATTGAAAGACTATTGGTCTAGGCGATAGATAACTTTCCTGTTGATATAGATAATTATCTTTTCCCTGTGTGGGAAAATAAACGACTCGGCGGAGGAGTACTTTTGGCTTCTTTCGATAGTTCGGAGTGCAAGGCAGGCAGGCAGGCCTTGGCCCATTTATAACATGTCGGCACGTCGGCCAGTTGAATTGAATTGAATTTTATTTATGTCCCTACTGAGTCTATGACTATGAAGGATCGGCCAGTTTATACAGACTGAGCTGGCCAACATGAGACGTTACGTTTGTGTTGTGAGCTAGCACGAACTTCAATAATAATGGAAGATTATTCCACAGCCAAGTTCTGTCAGATTTCGCAACACCATGGAAATTGGCCCACAAGGCAATGATTTAATTCTCTCCACGAGATCGATTCCTTTCTCAGCCTCATCAAGTCTACATGTATGACCAAGTATATCATCATTTTAATGACCACGTCTCATCAATTCATTCTCTGACCTCAAATGGCCTCCAAATACCCAACGACAAGAAAATCCCTTTACAGCCGGAAGAGATGAGTCCTGCCGCACAAATCTGGAAAATGGCTCGATGGGATGGGCATGAGATCAATCGGGACAAGTTTCCAAGATAATGCAAGGAAAGAATAAAAAACCTGAGGGGTATGAGATCTCGAATGGTATGGGGACTTGCAAATTGAAGAATATTGTGCGCGTCAAGCTTTCCATCTTGAGAGTGTAGGCGACACTATAAACACCGCCATGGTTGGATGGTCTAGTGGTATATCACTTGGGCCAGTCTCCCGAATAGGTTCTATATGGCTTCCACACAAATCCTACATAAGACAGGAGATAGCTAGTTCAATCCTGCAAAACACAACCACTTTCTCACGGCGCTGGTAAGCTCGGATGACGAAGGCATGCTTGGATAATCAAAGGTTTTGAAACGTCAATTTGATGGGTATTCACGGAGGAAGATCGACTGTTAGTATAAGCAAACATATCTCATAGTGTTATTTGCGAATAAAATCCAGATAATCAATGTTTCTAACGTCAAAAGAATCGACCAACATGTATATATAGTACTAATCATGTATCATAGCTATATAGATGAATATACTTCAACGATATTAGAAAAAGTATCTGTGCATAAATACGCAACACAGACTTTCGGGATGATAAGAATTTGGAATAATAAAGAGCTCACATCTTATTTCCCAGATTAATTACCTCAGAAAACTGACAATTTGATTCAGATATCTTCGTGCGATTTATACTTCAAGGACGAGTTGAAGGTTGCATTTCTGGATATTTCTGATATTATAAGCAAAAGAAATGGCATACCCTGATCTCTAGATTCGTATTTTGTATTATTCTCTTCTTTTGTTCACAGTTCTCTCTGGTTTTTTGCTACAACATTCATTATCCACCTTGTCTACAATTTCTGGCTTTCTAACCTCCATTTTGAACCTTAGTTGTCACTCATACACATCGAAGACGGCAGATTCTGCCCTCTTTAGATCTCGCAGTGACAATCGGTATATATATGCAGGCCAACTAAGGTCAGAGAATTAATTGATGAGACGGTCATTAAAATGATGATATACTTGGTCATACTTGCAGACTTGATGAGGCTTAGATAGGAATCGATGTCGTGAAGAGAATTAAATCATTGCCTCGTGGGCCAACTTCATTGGTGTTGCAAAATCTGACAGAACTTGGCTGTGAGGTAATGCTGTTAAAGATTTAATCTGTCCATAACTCTGAGCTTGATGATGGCCAGCAAGACGAAGAATATTATGACCTATCATTTAAGATAAAAGGGCGAAATGGGCATTAATTAGAAGATAGGACCGATAGAGTAAGGGGTGATTAGCCCGGAGTAGGTATGGGCATTGTGAATGTAGTCGGAAGCATAATCGTTCTAGAATGGAGTCAAGTGCGCAATATATGTTCACACGTGTCATATCCCTGTCAACAATTACCATATCCCGCACTCCCTTAAACACCATCAATCTCTGCTATCCATCGCAATCCTGAATATCAATATGAATTACTTTTATACGGTACATTTGTACGGGCCGACATCAAGATAGAAATGTTAACGAATGTTTCCAGTTTCTGCTCGGATGATGAATCTGAGTATAGCACCATAACGCCAGATAGCCTTGTCAAGCCTCGCTGATGAAGAAATGTTTGATTGAAGGAGCCGGCTGACTAGATAGGTTCAGGGTGGACATTTTGTTTCTGTCCGCCTCGCTGCTTGAGGCATACCGATCCCCAAAATTTTTGTGCACCCTGAAGCAAGTTCTCTCCCTAAACACGCATGCCATGTCGCCCCCCGCTATCATTGCGCCTTCAATTCTCTCAGCTGACTTTGCGAGCCTCGGTTCCGAATGTCGCAAAATGATGGACTGCGGCAGCTCGTGGCTACACATAGATATTATGGATGGTCACTTTGTACCCAATATCACATTCGGAGCGCCGGTAGTAACGAAAATACGTAGTCATGTTGCGAGGCCCAGTGAGAAACATGGGACTGGAACATTCGATTGCCATATGATGATCGCAGAGGTATTTACACTGACATTTCCACAAATTATGTGTTGTGTTCTCTTTCCAGCACTCATCACATCGATTTCATCTAACGCTGATTGATAAAAGCCTAAAAAATGGGTCAAGGATTTCAAGAAGGCAGGATGTGATCTATATACCTTTCACTACGAGGCTGCTATCTCTAGCACGGCGGCGGAAAGTCCTGAGGCACACAGCACTGAAAAGACGTCTCCAGCACAGTTGATAAAGTATATTCATGAAAGTGGAATGTTAGCCGGTATAGCTATTAAGCCTGATACGCCCGTTGATGTGTTATGGGAAATTCTAGAGAGCACAGACTGCGACGAAGTTCCGGACGTAAGCATAAACTTGCATCTTTTTCTGCCAATGGATGCGTTGGGCTAACCCTACACGCAGATGGTCCTTGTTATGACAGTTTATCCAGGATTTGGTGGGCAGAAGTTTATGGCTTCTGAATTGCCCAAGGTTCAAGAGCTAAGAAAGCGGTATCCAGATTTGAATATTGAAGTTGATGGAGGATTGGGGCTTGGAACCATCGATCAAGCTGCTCAGGCTGGGGCCAATGTCATTGTCGCTGGAAGCGCCGTATTTGGCTCTGATAACCCCGGAGAAGTTATCTCAAAGCTAAAGGAGGTAGTGGAGAGCTTTCGATAGGGTTAAAATCAAATTGTACTCATAATGCTATAAGTATCAAATGGGAACACAATGTGAAGCCTGGCGTAATTTTGAGTCAAATGTTTGCTATTATTACATCCATCTTGAATTTATATTTACATTAAATTTTGGGTACAATAAGTTGTCACTTTTTTGAGTTTCGGATACTTCGTAATCACCAATATGTCGCATAGCTGCTTGTACCCTGTACTAATTTCACAAACTCACCCGCTATAACTTCATTGGTCTTTTCACCGGGATGTAGCTCGTCAAACCACAAGTAGTGATCGAGTCCTTCGGGTTGTCTGACGCATTTTCCCCAAGGCACTGGGTCGCATTTGAAATATTGATGAGTAGAGTTTGCAGGCGCAACTAGATAGTCGTTTGGAGAGTTGTAAATATCGGTGATAAGGGAGTTAGTATCAAATATGGCAAACGAAGCGTCGGGGTAGCGTTCAGCGATCAATTTTTCGTAGGGTATTCGATAACTGAGTAGAGAATTGACAGTTTTCGTGTATTCTTTCATCTTACCGCTAATTTCAGATGTATTTGTTGGCTAAGAACGCGTTAATTATTATTCAATAACATTCTGTGTCCTCAGACAAAGCAAGAGCAACGAATACCTTCTCTCCCCAGTAACTACTCTTTGAGAGCCCTCCAACTTGTGGCATTCCATAAAGAGGCGTCAGTTGTAATGGAGCTAAATTCATCAAGACCATGTAGCGCCCTCCATTGGCATATATTTGATCGAACTTATCCATAATGCAGTCCGTAAAGCTCGGAAGAGAGCTTTCGTGAAGATTGCTGTCTGTCAGAAATCCATTTACTCCGAGGTCGTTAGTGCCAATCCATATCGAGTAGATCGTGTTGCTTTCGTCACGATCTGCGAAAAACGGCGTGTTGGTAGTCTCATTAATAAACGTTGAATCTGACACGAAAGCATTGACTTCATAAACTACATCGGGGAATGGTCCGTAAAGAACAGAGATGTATCTATTGACAAGATTATTATCACAAACTGCTCCTGAGACGGCGTAGTTATATAGCTTCGCTCCTGTACTTTTTGCGACGTGACGAGCCCATGTCATACCACCGCCTGCTGTAGCATTACTCGCGGGTGGAAGGAAACCTGTCGGGGGGGCAGTTCCGTTGTGGTTAATGAAGTACGGAAGTCGCGATTCGTCCGTGTAGCTGTCGCCGAATACGACGAGATTCGTTAAGGACGGGATCCATCCGCTTGACTTTGGAGTTGGAAAGACTTTCACGGCGCGACAGGCGATGAAGAGCCAGGTCGCAGCTACGTATAGCTGCGTCCAAGTTACCATTTGAATAAACAACAATGTCCCGAGAAGTCTCTACTCGTCGCTGTACTCTCTACATGTTTACATAGGGTAGTTTAAGAAGCTCTCATTCCCCTGCAGTGTCTTACTGAGCCCCGGCGTTACCGAAGGTCGCAATTTAATGGTACAAGGATTTGTCATGGAAATCCTGGCTGCGAATCATATGCCCCTTTAGACTTTTCGTGAATGCTTACATAATTGGAAAACGGTATCGGAACTTCGCAATACGTCTTATACTGCACCACACCAACTCTTCCTTCCAACACCATGTCGAATCCACCCGAATCAGGGCCTCGAAGCGGCCTATCGCTGTATGCTAACCTACTGGATCCGGATGCACAGACTATGCCCGGAACAATTTCGAAAGGACCTGTCACCTTCACACCTGCACAGACTTTCAATGAGCCCAAGAAGCCCCAGATAGATCCTGGTATCCGATCTCTATTCATGAAGTCTTGAGGGAAGTAAACTCACTCGGAATAGCTGCTCTAAGGTTTCAACCAACCAAACGACCACAACTTTCGCAAAAACTTAAGCCCAAGGCTTCCTTTCCAAAGCAAGTTAATGAACCTGTAGCACCAGGAAAAATAACCCAACCTGCAGCAAACTTATCTTCATTATCAAAACCTACTCAAGTTTTCAAGACGTCCCTCGCCGATTGGACTGGCGACAAAGACGATGATACCTTTTACGGAGGGGAAAAAAGGCAGCGCGGCGGTAGAAAGAAGAAGAAGAAGAATAGAGAAGACTTTACAGTAATCCAAGAATGGGATGATATTTACGATCCAACTCGACCAAATAATTTCGAAGAATACAAAAACAGCGACGAAAGGATACGGGAAGTGCGCGAGTGGAAAGATCGTCTATATGCTCACAGAGAAGCCCAAAAAGAACAAAGCTGCCAAATTGAGGAAGAAGACAACCGACAACCCACCAAAATGAGTGAGAGGAAAGTCCCATGTAAGACTACCTTATTCTAACAAAGTATAGTCTTTCATGCACCGCCCTCAACCTACGACTTTGCCCCTCCACCGATAGAACCAGTTTCTGATCCAACAAGCGCTATCCTCCCTGATACTAAAATAATAGAAGCTCCAGTACCTCTTATCGTAGAAGAACCAATACAAGATATTTGTCCCACAATTAAACCGCCGGGTCAGATATCTCGACCACCAATACGATACCAGCTACCGCCAGCCCCTAGTGACATCCCGGCTACTGAGATTGAACTAGAGAAGGCTATATCTGAGGAGCAACAAGACTCAGAGGATATCAAGGACCCTATATCTCGACGACCAGGTCAGAAAGGCTTCGCTGAAAGACTGATGTCCAAATATGGCTGGAGCAAAGGCAAAGGTCTTGGCGTTGAGGAAAGTGGAATCATCAATCCTCTGCAGGTCAAACTTGAGAAGCGAAAGAAAAAGTCGGACGCGGAAGGAGGAGGTTTCAGAGATACTGGCGGAAGGGGTATAATTATAGGGGGAGCAAAGAAAAAATCCAAAGACAATGACGCCGGAAAATTTGGTCCTATGTCCGAGGTCATTGTATTAGAAGGTATGGTAGATGGAATGAACCTCGACGAAGAAGTTGAGGGGGCGGGAGATGGTGGTCTAATGCAAGAAATTGGCGATGAGTGCGCCGATAAATACGGTCGCGTGGAGCGGGTTTACATCCACAGATCTGACGCGACAGCCAAAGTATTCGTGAAGTTTACAAGCCAGCTTTCAGCGCTGAGAGTAAGTTTATGAAAGTCTAGAGTTTGAAGACGAAGACTAACCCACATAGGCAGTCAACGCGTTGGAAGGTCGAATTTTTAATGGCAACACCATTGCAGCTCAATTCTATGACGCCGAATGCTTTGAAGCTGGTGACTTCCAGTAAATATATTCTGCGATTCAAGAAGTAATCTGCTAGTACTAGTCGTTAGATTAGTTAAATACCTAATAAATCTAGGCATTCCTCGGCACCTGACTCGTATGAGACGCAAGATCAGGCGAGTATTTACCAGCCGAGATACATTTACACGCATATCCGTCATATTTAAATACGAAAGCGGGGGATCATGGTCTGGGGACGGTGATTAATTGGATCTTACCGCAGGAAATTGGGCTCGAGATTACCGCATGTACACAGAGATGAAATTCCTCAAGGCGCCTTCGCCGGCCCACTCGGGTCTAGCTTGATGTTCATACATTGCAATCAATATCAATCTTTATCCTCGTCGTGAATCCCTCATCATCCTCTTTCGCTGAGGTAGGACAGGACCGATTCATATATTCCCCTTTCCCATTTTAGCAACGCCTCACGGTGGAAGAGCAGATTTTTCACACTAATCAGACCTGCGAGGATCCCGCCAACATATTCTCACCGAGAAGTGAAAAATACTACCGAGCCGACTCGAGATTGTCATCCACTCAGTACTTGAAAGCTCCATCTATTGCCTGTCATGTCTACATCGGTCAAACGTGCTTGTGATGCATGCCATCGTCGCAAGGTGAAGTGTGACGGCATCAATCCGTGTCGTAACTGTTCATCTGCTCAACTCTCGTGTACATACAACGCTATTCCACAAAAGAAAGGACCAAAGGGTTCTCGGGCCAAGGTTATTAGTGAGCTCCGAGAGACGCAACGCCAGTCTAGTCTTTCATCTAAAGTTACTAGCCGTATAACGGGCGTGTGCCCAGTGACGTACAATGCTTCATTGGCGCCGACTCCAGGTCTCTTGACAAATGATCTTATCAGAGACTGTGTGGATTTTTTTTTTACCAACATGTATCCCACTTTGCCGATACTACACCGTGGGAGACTTGAACAGCAGATCTTATACGCCGAGAAGAACGTCGATACATACTGTCTCCTTACCTCACTATGTGCTTTCATGATGATTCAACCAGGAATGGGCATCCCGGGCGCTCCGCTGCGAGCAGAAAACCTCCCGGACGCAAATCTTGTCTCGGGAAATCTACTGATGCAGGAGACATTAAGGATCCGAAAGAGCTACGATTATCTCGAGGTTCCAACTCTCAACAGTTTGGCAACGAGCTTCTTCCTTTTCGGCTGCTACTTCGGACTTAATCTTCACAACAATGCCTGGTTCCATCTACGGGAAGCTACAACTTTGGCGCATGTGAATGGGCTGCAGAAAGAAGAGACTTACTCTCAATTTGATGTAGCTGATGCATCGAGGCGACGAAGACTTTACTGGCTCTTATTCGTAACTGAAAGGTAAATTAAATCTAAGATATTTGCCCATTAATTCTTCCTGACCGACCCACAGAGCATACGCGCTCCAGCGACATAGACCTTTATCGTTACAAGCAACAATTAGCCCCCCATCACAGAACGACGATCCAACCGATCCTCAAGCGTGCCACCTAAACGGGTTTATTGATCTTGTCAGCCTATTCCTTCCATTCGATGAGGCCTTGGTCACTTTGTGGAACAAGACCAGCACAGAATGTTCAACCAACTATCTCGCTGCACTTCAAAAGGACCTTGCCGATGCGTTACCTGCATATCTTACTTCAAATGAGAACCAAACGGCTGATCTTCGCACCAGTCAGCAGTGGCTTCGGACAATGGTCTGGCAGCTTAGTATGCAAAATGGTTGCCTATCATCGGCTCACGAGGAACCTAGTATGACATTTCAATACCCCGTCGACATATCCCGTGATCTCATTTCGATGACTTCACAATTTTCTCATCAGAGTATGGATATTCATGGTATAGGACTTGTATGGACTCCTTCCGCTATTATGTTACAGGTTTGAGTCTGACAGGGTCTTAGATTGAAAAGTTATTCGACATCGCCTGCTCCTTGACCGATGTTCTTACCCTGCTCCCGCCAAATCTATATTCATTTACCCTTGGGCCACAGGACTACCTTCATGATTTCATTGGACTGTTGGCCGTTCTACGTCATGGTAACCACCGATTTCTACCTCTTTTATTGGCCAAGGTCAATGACGTCCTACCAAGACTCGTCAACCCTATGCTACGTGCTGTTCCGGATCCACCACCAGACATGTGTAATGAAATTGATGTCTTTGATGGCTATGATACTGCAGGCGGGAGCATTACTATGGCGAGTCGCTTCCCAGAATATGCGGGCGATGTTAATAGCGGGAGCCCGGAGTTTAAGGTTGAGCCGGGTGATTATGAAGGAACAAATGTGGGCCATGGACTGCCAGCATTTGAGCAACAAAACATGGACGAACTTGGCTCACCTGTTTCCTCGTCTCTTGGTGGTACGAGTAGCAGCAGTGAGCACGGGGCTACTTCCTACAGCGTCGACGTGCGCAGCCCGGTTGAATATCCTTATTCCTTACAAGAAGTTGGAAGTCGATCAAGCTCTTATTTGGATGAGTTGCCGGGAAGTAAGAGCGAGTACAACCGGGCTGTAGAAACGTTCAAGCGACCGATCTTGCGTTCGTGTAGCGGCAGTCCCACTATCGGAGCTAATACCGGGAGCTCGGGCGGCAATAGTGTCAGTAGTGGCAGTAGTGGGAGCAGTGCCACCACATGTGCGATAAGCGTCGGGCCCAGTGCTGCAACACCTACTGTAGCTGGAGGCAATGGGCCGGTAAGCAATGGCTTCGCCATGCAAATACCTCGCAGTGTCCCAAAACAAGTCTACCCCATGGCTCGTTCGTTAAGCTCGACGTGTGGCGGAGAGGCGTCGCTACGGTGAGGCATATGGTAGCCAGGACCTTGGCGACAGTAGTCGGTGACATGGAGTTAGTCTGTGAGTACCGTGTGTTAGGCCAGTGGGCTCCCGATGAGGGGATTAAAGATACATTGTCCAATTTCTTGCTGGGTGGCAAGCGCGGGGCATGGGGTGTTGAGGTTTGGCGTCGACTTTCGCATGGGAGCGCGGGCGCGTTTGTACATGGCTCCTACTTCAAGCACGGGAATTTTTCACTGTATCCTGGGACGGCGGGTCTCTGTCAAGGGGACGTGTCATGTTGCTTCACGACAGCAGAGTGTTCCTCTTGTTTGTCGCTTTACATGGTGGGCTGCTCGGCGAGTCGCGCGCATTTTCTCAGCGCAGCCGGCTTCTCGCCCAGCCGTGGCTCGCAGGGGTGTAGAGCGAAGGAATAGGCAGAAGGAACGGGGGCCGGTCGACCATAGTAGCATTTAATAATTATTACCTTGACCCGGAAGTTGCCACTCGCCCGTCTGACGAGTCTGCGAGCGCAGCAGAAAAGAGCTCAGACTAGAATGTCCCGGCATGGATCGGCGGCCCTCGGTTTATACTACAATTGTACTATTTAGTAGAGCGGCCGCTGCATATGGCATGAAAGGGAGAATTTCCGCCTATCCGCCCTTCGTCAGGAAAGCGCTTGTCAAGAGGCAGCCTGGGCCAAGGGTCACTCGCGAGGGAATCCATGAGGCAATGGTCTTCTTGGCTTCTACCCAGGGCGGGCCTGTGCGTGCTGCATAGCGTGGGCCAAAGAAACGACCATGAGCTACGGCGTCAATGCATTCCTTTTTACACTTCATTGAGCACCGTGAGCCCTGCATCTCCCGCAGGCGATCATGTAGCGGCGGAAGAGTGCGGGTCTAGCGGCAACGGGCGCCCCCGCCTACGCACTCCAGGTATCCGAGAGCTCGTGCATATGGCGCCTCCACAACGGTCCTTGCCGGCAGACCTTGAAGATGTCTGAATCTCAGCCTAGTGATATATCTTCACTTGACGAGACATTCATTTTTGGCAGAGCAAGTCTCACGATACTGGCCTGCTGGCTTGGCAACGCTCCAAGATCAACTTAAGCGGGCCTAGGCTCAGGTGTGAGGAATTTCGATGGGCCAACGTTCCTTTGGAAGCCTTCAGATTGCAGTCGGGGTTCTTCGAGTCTCGATTTCCCTCGCACCACATAATATTTACTTGTACATCCTATCGCCCCAAACCATGCTGTTTCGTATCGTTCACGCACGCCTTTAGTTTGTATCGCTCACGCTTTGACCTTCCGTGACCTTGGCATAAGACCTCGTCGCATTTGGCCCGACACCAGCCCAGCTCGGATGTGGTCCAGGCTCATGGCTTAGAGGATCACTTGCGATTCACATCGGCCAGGCTAAGAATCCGATTATTCTCCACAGGAGCTGGAGCGACAAAGTGCGTGTTCTACGAGTCAGAGCCCGTAGGCCGAAGCTTCGAGATGAGAGTGGGTTCAGCCATTCTCGCACCATCAATCCATACAGCACAAATGCTTCGCTACAGCGAACAACCTACTTCACAATCTATATCACTCCAACTGCAGTTCCTCGAGAATGTTGGCATGCCGTTGATTTACGCCGTTTCGTGAAGGTATTCTCGGCTCTCGCCTATGCCACTGTATGGTTGTCATGACAACTAGTTTTTCTACCGCTCGCTCACGCTGGCAGAGATCCTTCCCTGCTTTAGCCTCGCTTACGCCAAGTTAAGCTGGCGCTCGAGGCCCACCTCTCGAAAACACGCGCAGCTATCAAGCCTAGTGGCGCACTGGTATGCCGCTGGGGTTCCTACCCTATACGCGACGTAATATAGCTACTACGAATGCAGCTGGTCCCCTTCTCTAACACTGGCACTAAAAGTACCAGAGCTTGTCTCCTCGTACTCTGGGAGGTGAAACAAATTACCCCTGTCCCTGATAGTCAGTGAAGCAGAACACACAGCATTTTTGTCTCTTTCACACGCATTTTCGGAAACAGAGAGACGTGGCGTTTCCTAATATCCAGCTTAAGTTGCCACCTATTTTTACCAAGATTTAGAGGTGGAGCAGAGGCCCTTTCACAGTGTCTGAAGAAGCTCGATTGTCATGGCAGACGAAGCAGCAGCAAAGCACCCTAAAATCGGTCATGCTTGTAGGCGACGGTAGATAATTTTTTCGGCTTGAGAGTAGTAATTATCATGGCTCGATAGCTGGATAAAACATGTTTCAAAATAGACAGAGGCTCCATCGCACTGCGCGGGGTGCTGGGTAAGGCAAGGATCCTCAACATCTGCTTCGTCTTGGATAGGACGCGGGTCTGGCCAGAGTCGTCGCAAATACGTGAGTCCACATCTGCACCGAATATCAGGGAATAACCTTGCACTATCTGGGCTTGAGTAACTATCGTCTCCTGAATGCTGCACGTCAACTACAGCGTACCCACTACATTAGCTTCAGAGGTTATGGCAGATGGAGGCGTTGAGGTAAGAACTCCGGTAAACCGATATCAACCTTAAATCCTTCGAACTTGGAACAAATCTTTTCATGGTCTTGTACCTTGATACTGAAATTCCTCATGGTTGTGAGCAGATATTTTACAAGATGACGATTGGTAATTGCCGCAGGCTGGTGGCGTGTGGTGATATACACATTGTATCTTCATTTGAATCTATGATGCTGCCCAAGGGAATCAGGATTCACTTGGGCGAGAGGGCAACGGCCAGTGAGGGAAGATAATTTTACCTCGTTGCATCTATAATACTGTAGAAATGGAGTTACTGAAGTGTTCGCATCATGATTGGCCAATCCCACGCACCTCCACATAGCTCCGTAACTAATCTCTTTTGGGCTATTCTAACGGGGAGAGAAGCGATGAGCGCTAACTAGTTTCTACCTGATGCTTTTTTTCTTTTGAATCATTTAATTTGTATGCAGCTATCTAGCTACGACACATGACCGGTGCTAGGTATACATGTGGGATGACTCTTTTGACATTAGAGACACTCATGCTCTGGATTACATTTGCAAATACCACTATGATGTATGCTTGCTTACACAAACAGTCGACCCTCCTCCGTAAGTACCCACCAAAGGGACGTTTCAAAACCTTTGGTTATCCAAGCATGCCTTCGTCATCCATGCATACCAGCGCCGCGAGAGATGTGGTTGTGTTTTGCCGGATTTGAACTAGCGATCTATTGTCTCTAGTTGAATCTGTGTCCAAGCCATCCAGACTCTATTTGGCAGACTGGCCAAGACAATGTACCACCGCACCATCCAGCCACGGCGGTTATATAAGATAATCAGATGTGTCATAGCTAGATAGCTGAATACACTATGAATTAAAAAAAAAAAAAAGCCACGGCGGTGATTATAGTGTTGCCTGCACTCTCGCAACCAAAGTCTTGGCACGCACAAAGCTCAATTTGTAAAAGCTCCTTGCCAAAATTCGAAATTTCACGCCCGTCGGGTCTGTATCCATCCTCGCGTCATGGTGTCATCTTGTAAACTTGTCTTGAACCCTCTCACTCCCATCCTAAAGAACTATCATCCAGATTTATTCGCCACGCTTTGCTTCTTCCGTCGGGTATAAATATCAGCGTGGACGTGTATTTGGTGACCATCTAAGGCTAGGGAAAGTCGACAAGAGGTGTGATCATTGGAATGAGGATATACTAGGTCGTACTTGTGGACTTGATGAGGCTTAGGTAGGAATCGAATTCGTCGGGAGTGAAAGATTGATATGGTGGAGTAATTTGAAATTTTGCCTCGTGGGCCAACTTCTTTGATATTGCGAAATTTGACTGAACTTGGCTCTGGAAGGTTATTCCACTCCCAGGTTCGTAGAGGACATCGCGTACAGGTGTTCAGTCTTGCCCTCCATTCTACCTGATCCGCTTCGCTGTCCTGGGCCCCGCGCGATACATTGCATGGATGATTCCTAGTTACCAACGTGATCAGCGCCTACCAACAGGCATCTCTCCTCTAGCAGCTGTGCTCAGAGCGACTACCCGTGATAGTCTTATCAACGTGAGTGTCATACAATTTCAGAGGGACACGTTTAGTCGAATGTTACCGTCGCGAAGGAGTGTACTGGAAAGTGCTGAAGATGGGTAGAATTATGAGGGCATCAAATCTCAATATTCGGAACGCAGTCTACACGTTAACAAGCGCTGTCCGCGCCGGATAAGACGAATTCTTCACCTTCCGGTGGTGCCGGTGTAATGGCTCAGTATGCTCTACATATCTGGGATCGCCAAGAAGAATCGCATCCGAATCGAAGTCGAAAGCAAACACATCCACATCTCCATTTGACGACCTCTCGACAATGCCTCTCTTACCATACTCATCTGAGTCCTTAACCTCTCTCAAACCACGCATCATCTCGCCTCGACGATAAAAAAAGAAGTTGCTCCAATTGCATACAGGAGCTTATGCCATTACTTTCCAGCCATCTATTTCCACATATTTACGACGCTATCTATACCCGCAAGGAGGAAATTAATTCATAATATACAAAGTTGGGGTCTTGACTTATGGGGGACTGTTGCTCTAATGAGACAAACAACTTGAGGAAGGAAAGGCGGCTGAGATGTGGAGCGAGAGGAGAATAGGTCTCTGAAGACCATGCTAGGACTGACATTTTCGAGGGCTTTTCGACTTTGGAACAATTGTGAGCGCCAAGACAAAGATTTCGGCTAATTAGCCAGGAGGGCTTCTTTTGTCAATGAGTCAACGGCACTCTCCAGCGGCCTGGACGGCACAAAAGAAGTTGGGCTAAGCCACTAAACAGCAATCACGCTCTGTCAAGACTTTTCTGACATTTCAGTACGACGTTCGAGAAGGAGTTGGAATGAGGCTAGGAAGGCGTAGTGTGAATTTCCCGAGGTACCCACAAGTCTGCAGCGCCCAGCTGGCCGGCCTCTTCGAAAGCTTCAGAAGGGGCACTATGTCTTCGGATCTAGTCCTAATGTCGGTATTAGGAGAGCCCCGCACGCAGTGGTTTTTTCGATTTTTCCCGGCTGCCATACACCCGCAAATGGCCATCGTTTCGTTGGCTGGAGAGGGGAGATAATGTAGTGCAAAGGGCTCCTTTAAGTGTATGATCGAATGAAGACTTGTGAGGGGTGGTACTCCTTGGGGGGAGCTGTAAGGGAGGCATAGGAGGGGATATACTACTGGTACAGGTATCCTTGGCCTGGAGGCAGAGAGGACCTGCATGTTCTACATAGTCATAGACCCAGAAAGATCAACAAAATGAATTAAAAAAAAGCGCTGTCCGCTACGAACCTGGGAGTGAAATATTCTCCCAGAGCCAAGTTCAGGCAAATTCGCTATACCAAAGAAATTAGTCCACGAGGCTGTTAGAGTATAGAGAAGACTTCAGAGTATGTGTGTGTGTGTGTTTTATTGTACTACTTGAGTCTATGACTATCTAGCACATTGGGCTCCTCTCTGACCCAGGCCACACCTTGTACAGTGCTCCTATCCTCTTTTGTTACTTGAAAGATCATTGATATATTCCCCTTGATGAATAGCCATTCAGCTCAGTATCTACCCGTGGAATTCAGCCACCTTTTCCACGGAACCTTCTACCCAAAAAAATAAAAATGGTAGCAATGGAAACTGCGTGCGCGGAAAAAAGTCTCAAAAAACCTGCAGCCCCAGCCAGGCGAGGCCTAGACACCGGGACCACATGAGGTGCGCATATTCATCTATGTCTCCCCTCTTTGTAACAGTCGAGGTCGACTTGATCCAATCCACCATCTCCGTATCGGGTGCTGGGTACGCTCCGGAAACTCATCGGATGGCTTTTCCTCCATGATCAAGGTTTGGTGATGAGTAGAGCTCCGACCCTACCATCTGATCTGATCGTGGTTAGCTTCATGATGGTAGTGATAGGGGAATGTGTTGAGAGATGAAGACGATACAGACCGCGAAAGCGATTGGGAATCCTCATCGAAGTGAGTACTTTGTTACTCAATCTCGGCTCTGCAGACTCTACAGTGAGAGCTGGAGGTTCGTAGGGGACACCACTGACAGGTGTTGAGAATAGTCCCCCTAGGACTTCAGAGTAAGAATTGCCTGAGAACGGAGAAGAAGTTCAGTTTGCTTAATTGACTAATAGACCATAGGTATTATGTTATATACAGTGGAATTACAAGGAAGAAAGTTTACCCGGAACCGACTCGACTGCAGAAATAAGTGAGATCCCAGACCAGAAAAGAATTATCCACTGACTCAGAATACTGGGTCATGCAATAGAAAATACGAACAAACCAATGACTGTATTTGTTCGGGAAGAATGGGATTCAAGCAGACTCAAACGTTGAGTCCGATTGGATCAGAAGTATGGGCTCCTGCCTGAAGTCAGAAATATAGTTCAGGCAAGATGCATGCAACCACTTTGGTCGATAGAAAGAAAAGCAGGAAACTGTATTTCCAACAGAGGCAATGACTCAAAACGCTCTGCCAAATCAATTTCTCCCTCTCAACGAGATCTATCTGCATATAAACCTCATCAAGTTTACAGGCACGAGTTAATACATCCTAATTTCAATGACCATACCTCTCGACTCTGTCTGGCCATTGAAAATACGCTCACGCCGATATTTGGACCCGCAGCAGGTCAAGAATCGCGGCCCATAAATCTGGGAAGCATTTCTGTGGGATAGGCGTGAGAGGAAGTCGGGAAAGACTACCAGATGATACAAAAGATGGATACAATCTAGACTGATGTGAAATTTAGAATTTTGGCAACAGGTTTTATTCATTGAGCTTTGTGCTTGCCGAGGCTTCGATTGCGAGAGTGCGGCTGTGATGGGTCTGATCACATTAGCTATTCGCAAAAAGCGTGCCGTAAATGGAATTATATTCTGTATAACGAAGGAAGTACTACGAAGATTACATGCTTATCTGCTCAATGCCGCGCGTCGCGTATGGATTTATGCATAAGTTATCCATTACACAACTCCTTAATCCAGCCAAGCCATGTACTCTAAGACTTCTCAATAAACGAACCGGATAAAATTCCGGTTATCACTAAATAAGGTATTAGCCTGTAACCGCGGCTCACACTGTAAACACAAGCCAACCATGAGGAGGGCAAGACTGAACAGCTGTACGCGGTGTCCTCTACAAACCTGGGAGTGGAATATTCTTCCAGAGCCAAGTTCAGTCAAATATTGCAATATCAAAGTTGGCCCACGAGGCAATGATTCAAATGACTTCGCCATATCAATCTTTCTCTCCCAACGAATTCGATTCCTACCTAAGCCTCATCAAGTCCACAAGTACGACCTAGTATATCCTCATTCCAATGATCACACCTCTTGTCGACTTTCTCTGGCCTCAGCCGGTCACCAAATACACGCCCACGCCGATATTTACACCCGACGGAGGAAGCAAAGCGTGGCGCACAAATCTGGAAGACAATTCCTTGGGATGGATGTGAGAGGAATCAGGACAAGTTCACAAGATGATGCGAAGGATGGGTACAGTCTCGACGGGCGTGGAATTTTGAAATTTGGCAAGGAGTTTTTACAAATCGAGCTTTGTGCGCGCCAAGCCTTCGGTTGCGAGAGTGCGGCTGACACTATAAATACAAGTCAACGATGCAAGGTGCTGTGGTCCGCCTCTTGGTCGCGTTCTCTGGTATAGTTTGGGTAGCCTGGGCACCTACTTCACTTGGAGAAGGAGACGCCCCTGACCACAATTCGCGCGGAGAAAAGTAAATGGATGATGAAGGCATGTCTGGATAACCCAGGGTTTTTGAGACCCTCCCCTGAGTGGATGTTCACCGATGAGAGTTGACTTGGGGTGAAGAAAAAGCCAGCAATACTTTGCAGTGGTATTTGCAAATGAAATGCAAGGCAAGAGTGCTCTGCTTTTAAATTGAGTCATCTGTTCTGTATTTTGTTTCGCATGTTAATGTGCTAGGAAATTGGCACCGTCAGCACTCCTACGAGAGCTTGAGCGCGAGTGGGGCTGGGCTGGATCAGCTCAACTACCAGATAAGTTCCATAAACCTCGTCCCACCAAAATGACCAAACCACCTCAAGATTCACCTATGTGTTGAACCATACTAAGTCTGATCTTCCAAGAAGCAGCTGTACATACGCCGCGGCGCAAATACATCCTCAGCCTCGGTCACCACGCGCCCGAGCTCTTGAAAAACTCATTGACTACGAAATATCTATGTCGTTGCAGATTCTAGCGTTTCCTGACCCTGCACCTCCTCATGATTCTGTTGTCTTGTTGGCGTCATTGGAGGCCTGTATGATCCGATCAGTGCATATTCCCTATTTTCCTCCTTTGCGCACGTCCTGTGCCCACCATGACTTTCCTATTTAGGGCGTTTGTGGGTAGGTGATGTGACGAGTATGGAGATGGGCCGTAGGTGTGGCATCGGCTGAGAAATGCTTAATCCCAAAAGTATTAGGAGTTTGAGGGGTGTCTGGGGTTTTGATGTAAACGACCCCAAAATAGATATGGGATCATTTATGAGTCGTACGTTGGTGGCGGTGGGTTTTGTTTGACCTAATTGCACTTCCGAATTCTCTGTCGACTGATTTTTGAGCCAAGTCCAGAGTAAAACTACTGCAATCCGATAATCCATCAGACATAATTATCCCACCCTTGTAGTGAACGAATCTCGGCTTAGGGAGAATATTCCACTCTCACGTATGAGGAGATACCCACTCATGGATATTCAGTATTTAGCCTTGTTACATTTTTTTGGACCAGTTAATGTTGTGCCTGCGCACAGCACGTGTTTTGGGATATCCCGTACCGGTCGGCTCAGGCTAGGAGAAAGCTATCCGCTGCGTAATCCATGTAACTTACCGTGGTAGATACACGTGACTGTGGAACTTGACCGTGGGGAGTTTAGTGTGTAATACATGTTTGGGGATAACGGAATAAACTAGAACTCGATAGAATAGAGATATTGGAATCAGATAGAGACTGATGGACTGAGGGAGAACGAGATGGTCATTTCTCGTAGGAGAGAAATGACATCACGATGGAATGTTGTAGCACTAGGCTGTGAACAACATATTTAGTCTGTAGCAACTTTTATGATCTTAACCCTTGTGTCGGTACACTACCAATGATCAATTCGCAAGCTTATGTAGGGTTGCTCAAATCATTCCTATCTCTTCTCTCTATGGGGAGGAATTCTATAAATACATTGTTGCCTTTTTCAAAATGCTATTCCTTATAAGGAAAGATCTCAACTTGACCCTTGTATATAAGATTTTGTGAGCCAGTTCTCACACTTTATTCTTCTCTTAGCGGGGAATTGTCTATTGGAAAGAATTGAAATAAGCCATATATTTAGACAGGCAGATTTTGGTAGCATATTATCTGATTTTAGTAGTCCTTCACAGTTATAGACTTATTAGGGACTTGAATTTAATTCTATTCTCTTAGCGGGGGACTATTCTAAACACCTGTCAGTGGTGTCCCCTACGAGCCTCCAGCTCTCGCTGCAGAGTCTGCAGAGTCGAGATTGAGTAACAAGTACTTCGATGAGGATTCTCCATCGCTTTCGCCAACTGTATAGTCTTCATCTCTCAATCCAGACACCCATCACCGGTACCATGAAGCTAACCACGGTCAGATTAGATGGTAGTGTCGTAGCCCTCATCATCAACCCTTGATCATGGAGGAAAAGCCATCCGATGAGTTTTCGGAGCGTGCCCAGCACCCGATACGGAGATGGCGGATTGGATAGAGTTGACCTCCGATGTTACAAAGAAGGGAGATGTACATGAATATGCGCTCCTCATGTGGCTCCGGTGCCTTGGCCTCGCCTGGCTGGGGCTGAATTCCACGGGTAGATACTGAGCTGAATGGCTATTCATCACGGACAATATATCGATGATCTTTCAAGTAACAAAAGAGGCAAGGATCACTATAGAAGGTGTAACCAGGGCCAGAGAGGAGCCCAATGTGCTGGATGGTCTAAGACTAAAGTAGTATAATTAAAACATCATATTACATCAACATCACATCATGGTACGAGTATGTCTTGATTACCAGTGGACCCCCAAGTTAGCTGAGTGTAAAACATAATCATGTATATGCCATAACTTTCAAAATATCTTGTAATAAGCGCCAAGAATAATTAATACTATTGAAAATAGATGTGGCACCACATGACATAATACGAACAACGGAAACGAAAACGAGATGATACATGACCAGTATAACAGGTGTACGACTGTTAGAGTTTCTACGGCTAGAAGCTTCTCACTCCTTCCGGATGATTCCCGATCATCCCTGGTCTAGTCTCAAACGTTCCACCAGAAAGAAATGCCAAGCAAGCATATCCAAGAATCTACGAGAATTTCCCCGTGAATTATGATTAGAAGTCGAGGACTGTCTGCACTAGCCAGCATAGACTTTAGGCACTACCCGGCTTACCAACCATCATACTGTGGCAATCGTCGCCTCATTGAAGGATGTTCCCATGGAAGACGGATCGGGGTTCAGAGTTCTGGAGTCCAAGGAACTTTGAGTGCGGCGACTATTGGTGAAGTCTACGAAGTCTTCAATTATATGGTAGGAAACCGGCAAACATTAAGGGGTACTCACAAACTCATCTTCCGCTCTGAGTCGAGATCAGAATTTATCAGTTGGAGAATGTGACGGGAATGAAAACGGGCGAGGAGCACGGCATCTGGATCTCAAATGAAGTTCCACAGATTTTGACTGTTTTTTTGGGTTAGTCTTTGATTTTAGCTTTGCTGTTGGCTTCCATTTTTGTCGAAGTTCACGCAGATGGAATGAGTTGGGCTGTGGAAAACATCACAGGGACCCCCGCTAACTCTACCAGTCCTGTACCAATAGTGGGTCTGGAGCTTAAGCCTAGGACCTTAACAAATACAAACAAATATCAAGTAGATATGGTATTTCCAGTCGGGGACACATCGGTATTAGAGCATGGCGTGATGTAAGCACATACGGCTGAATAATAAGTCTCGTGTAATTTTCTCACAGTTGTATCATATTTGTAGATAGAGCATAAGGATGAATATCTCTATCCCAACTTTGATATCTGATCAGATATCGACATACGGCCTATCCAACACAGATATCTCTTCTGAACTGAAATCAGTGTTTCCAAGAAGCAAGAGGCTTCAAGTCCATTATCTTCCAGCTTATAGTATTTTCAGTTAACTAGATGATGCTCCAAAATTATTCTTCAGTCTTCAAGTCTTGAAATGCTCATTCGACCATGTCAAAATATACGTTAATTATATTTTATTTATCTAATATTTATTCATATTAGTACCTCTTCGCTTTTTTAGCTTGTAGCCCTATTATATTAAGAAGTATAATCTAATACCAACGGGTAAAATCAGGTCTTGACTCACTGTCATTGCTAGATTTTTGTTATGAGATTTTCTGCCGCTTTGGGTCTTGCCAGTTTACTTCACAACTACATCCTGTGACATCTTTACAACGCTCACAAGAGGGATAACCTTTGTTTAAGTCCATGTTCAAAAATGTGTCTTTTGCCTGAGAAATAGTCGGTTCATATTTGGCCTTACATTGAATGAAAGCTTCTTTATTAACTCGGTATACACCGTGAATTTGGTATTCTTGGCTCATTATTAACATGTAGCTGATTTTTATCTCGGAGTCTTTTTCATTAGTAAAACTCATGAATAAAGATAGGACTGAAATACTTTGGAAGTCTGCTTCTGGAATACGAAGTCGCCAAGTCCAGACTTTATTTGTTGCGTCTATCTTAGCTATGTTCACGAGTTGAGGATAATTACTTTTCTTAAATTTGGGATGGCGTCCGCTAGATATCAAGTTTTTCAAAGTGGAATAGACTTCTTGTATGTAATAATCCGTGAATATCCGACCGCTACAGTCGTAGCTTTTCTTGTTATCATGGTCAACGCGCTCGCGGGCGGTGATAGAATTGAAATGTTCAGTACGAGACACAATAGTCTTTGTTATTAATGGGCATACAGCCCATGAAGATTCAACTGTTTCAATGACACGCACTTGATCACTTTCATCTTCAAACCAGATAAAATGTTTAGAGCGGCGTTTGATTTTAACTAGAAAAGATTAGAGACCAGATTAGACTTTGATTTAGACTGTCTCATGCAGCAAGATCTATAGATGAGGTTATTTTGAAATAAGGGCCATTCGTACATGCATTTTTCAACACCTGGCCGCGAGATCTTGATAGGATATCCTTTTTCTTGTGACTTACTTATATTTACTTCGCGTGCTGCTAAGAGAGATGCTTGAACATAGCTTTCTCCGAATATCATTCTCTGACACTTATAGCCCTTGTATTCTTTTCGGTCAGGACTTATCATGTTGGTATCGATTTGGTTTGACAGCTCAATACAAGATCTATGGCCGGTTTCTCCACGTATTACTACGCCATAAAACTCACAATTAATATCGAAAACGGTCCAGAAATTCCCAGTGTATCCTGGACCGAAAATAGTTAATATCAATTCGTAAACGTGGATAAATACGATTAAATATTTTTGGGCGTCGCGTATCATTATCCTTAGAAAGCCCAGGTTTTGTGGGAATAACTAACTCATGTTTAAAGAATTTACAGCCTCCTTCAATGGCCAAGAGTATAGAGTTCTTTTTGGTCCATTGACTAGATGGCCATCTTCCAATTTGGCTGGAAACTGCTTTTGCGAAATATCGTTCCACAACGCATCACAACCTACATCATAACTCTTCTTGACTCTATGGCTAACAAAGTGATAGCTATCGCAAATAAAGTCACTTGTTATTTCTTCGAGTTCTCCATTCTTCCGAGAATTTGGAGAGGCTAAGCTATAATCAAGCTATGAACATGTGTTGAGAAGCACAGCAATGCTACAGATAATTTGCTTTCTCATCATTGTGAGTCTGGATCGAAAGTAACTAGAATCAAAGGCTTAAAATATCATATTATAAAGAATAAGTATCCATGCTAGATTGTTCCTCATCATGCCAAGCGAATCTTAAATATTTATATATCTAAATGCAGGAATGGCCTCAATTTCACCACTTATGTTGAATTCCAGACAATAGTGCTAATCCTATCGGCCTGAGTTATCGTGGCAGTATCTCAATAGGTATTGTAAGCTCCTTTGAATGGCATGATTGTGCCTCGGCGGAACAAAGGAATGCAGTTTATTTGAATTTCGAAATTGATTTCATTTAGCCTGATTTGGAGCCTCAGCGGCATGTGTAGGTGTCTATCGAACTCTCTTATTTACATGGGAGTAAATCTTATAGTAAAAACACTCTTAGCTATCTGATTGGATTCTATGCCATGAAAGCCTTGGCTTCGGGAAAAGCTCTAACATTATTGTTGCCAGTGTAGACTCCATACCTGTCCTGTGCTCCTATTTTCTCCTCTTCGCCTTATTAGCGCTTCCGTCTCCCCAGTCATCCGAAACTGTTCTAGCTACCCCAACTCTAGAATCCACTATGCTATTCTTGTCATATTCTTGGCGTTATTTACCATAGTTTTGAAGGATCGGGGTTTCGATTTTGGCAGTAGCTCGCCTCTTCTGTTTGCCGATTTTTGACAAGATATTGCCATGTATTCTACGATCTGGGACGGATATGCACATTCATAGGGTGGTTTTCATCCTTTGGGATAAACTGATTTATTGTAGAAGTGTTTGTGTAACCTATCATCTATCAAGCAGGGACTGCTGCGTCCACGTGCTCACGGTGATTAATGATAATGGATTCTAGAGTATGGCAAATTCCAGACACCTGGTCAGGGGTCTGCTCTTCCAACCTGCGGATGGAATATGGTCTTAGTGCTAAAATCAGTCGAATTTCGTAATAGGAAATAAGTTGGCCCATGAGACATTGATTCAAGAAATTCCACCCTGACGATCATTCGCTCCCTACGATATCAGTTCTTACCAAAAATTCATCAAGTTGAGTGGTACGACATAGTACATACTCATTTCAATGATCATACCTCTCTTCGACTTTCCCTGGCCTTAGCTGACCACCTGATACACGCCCACGCCGATATTTACACCCGCCGGAGGTAAAATTTTGATTTTAGCAAGGATTTTTATAAATTGGGTTTTATGCGCGCAAATATTTCGAAAGCGAATGTTCAGGTAACACTATTGACACTACCTTAGTTGGATGGTGCGGTGGTATAATTTCTGGGTCCGACCTCCAGGTAGATTCTAGACAGCTTGGACATGTGTCCCACTCGAAAGAGGAGATGGCTGCTTTGAATCCAGCAAAATGTGGCCACCGGGGAAGGGTTGACACTTAGTGTGAACAAATATACCTCATAGTGATATTTTCGAATGAAACTCAGTGTATGAGTGTTTCTAACGTCAAATGAATTATCCAACATGTATACACAGCACAGGTCATTTTTATTTGTTAGAAAGCTGAATACACGTTGAATGGCTATTAAAAAAAGGCTCAACAAGGTCTCGTGTTGCCCGAGGACTCACAAGTACTTCTGAAGCTTTATTTATGAGGCCAGAAATTTACAAAAGTCATAAAAAAATATTTAACGTAATGAAGCTCGGACGCGTAGTGGCCAAGGTAGGACAATGGAAGGAGATTATTAGAATTTGTCTTTTGATTCTACTTTGCTGGACTTGCCATGATTCAACACACAGATGCGTATCAGCATGGTTCCGGTCATATAGGTAGGATGATGTATGTTCGTCTTGAAGGTAGTTAACTTGATCCGGCCCGGCCCGGCCCCACTCGTGCTTAAGCTTCAGGGAGGGAGAGAGGTATGTTTATTGCACTACTTGAGTCATAGACTATATAGCACATTGGAATCCTTTCTGGCCCAGGTGTCACAGGATTGGGTCTTCGATGTTTTCTCAAAGAGAAGGGAAAGAGGAAAATGATTGATTGTCCTATCTTCCATGATCTCACTTCTGTTTAAATACAAGTTCGCTCGTCTTCCTCCAGTCAGTTTCCATAGTCCAGACCACGTATCTCATCATCCCGTCTTACAAACAGACTGTGTTATCTAATTTTAAACACAAGTTAAAAATATGATGAGCGCTTCATATGGTAAACAGGTAAAAGTATGCGCAACTAGTTACAGTACAAAATACCAGAATTATGTATCGAACGGATGATTGCGCGTGCTTCCTTCTCAGCCTTATTCAGCCTCATATACAGGTCTATTAGTTCGACACCAGGCCCCACCTTGTACAGTGATCCTTGCCTCTCATTTTTCTTGAAAGATCATTGATATATTGCCCGTGATGGATAGCCATTCAGCTCAGTATCTACCCGTGGAATTCAGCCACCTATTTTACCAAACCTTCTACCCAAAAAAAACTAAATAAAATAATAATAATTGGTAGCAATGGATACTGCGTGCGCAGGAAGAAGTCTCAAAAAACCCCTGCAGCCCCAGCCAGGCGCGGCCAAGGCACCGGAACCACATGAGGTGCGCATATTCATCTATATCTTCCTTCCATGTAACATCGGAGGTCAACTCGATCCAATCCACAACCGCCGTATCGGGTGCTGGGCACGCTCCGAAAACTCATCGGTTGGCTTTTCCTCCCATATCAAGGTGGGTGATGAGAAGGGCTCCGACCCTACCTTCTGATCTGATCGTGGCTAGCTTCTTGATAGGGGGATGTATTGTCGCCCAGACATTAATAGTGACCACTTATTTTTTATTTTCTTTTGCATCAGATTTTAATTGGGTATGCAGCTATCTAGCTATGACACAATATCAAAAAAAGTACAGAAAAGATAACTCAAATTACAAGAGGAGCACTCATGCCTCGGGTTTCATTTGCAGATACCACTGCGAAGTTATGGTGGCTTTTTCTTCACCCCAAGTCAACCCTCATCCGTGAATACCCACCCAGGGGAACGTCTCAAAAACCCTGAGTTATCCAGACATGCCTCCATCATCTTTCAACTTTACCCCGCGCGAAGTGTGATCTGAGATGTCTCCTTCCCAAGTGAAGTAGGTGCCCAGGTTAGTCAAACTATACCAGAGAACACGACCATGAGGCGGACCACGGCACCTTCCATCGTTGGCTTGTATTTATAGTGTGAGCTGTACCTTCTCAAGCGAAGTTTAGGCGCGCACACAGAGCTCTACTTGTAAAACCCTTTGTAAACATTCAGAATTACACGCCCATAACAAGTTTGTACCCATCCTCTGCATTATCTTGTGTCTAAGTGATGCCTATTTGCTAGATCAGAAACTAGATATGTATGCACTTGCGTGTCAAGCCTTTGTTGGCAAGCGGGAAAACTATAATTCAATATTCTTTCCACCCCCGAACGTTGGGTACATCGACACCTATAATTGGGTCCCAACTAGCAAAATACCCTATCTAAATCCATGCACTTAGAAATTTGACACGTCAAACCTGTTGAACTACGCATCAAGTTTTGCACTTTGATTTTCTTGGAAAGTAAATTGCTGCGGCAGCTCAAATTTTCCATCCTACTTGAAGTAATCATCTATAAGATGGCATCCGTTCTCATGGTCAAGCTTCACCCACGACCACGAAGCCCTGCTTGGACTGCTTAATGTAACAGCCAGACTTTATGGAATTATTATTTTCAGATACCTTTCCATCTAATGTGGAAGCCCCTCTTTCTCTTAATCCATGTCCTATTTATTTCCTTTTGCAAAAAGAGGAGGATAGGCTCTCCTCTTTGCATATGTTTCTCCATAACGTAAATAGAATAGCCCTTCTCATAATTGCTGAAGTCACTATTTTTCTAAACATTTGAGCGAGTCAGATTGTTCACACTCTAATTTAAACGCATTTATCGAGCAAATTTGTTAAGACAATTTATCAGGTTTCGTCACATCAAAATCTAGTCTATTTTGACTGGCTAGAAAAATATTAATACAACAACTTTGTCTCTAAATCAACAAAAAATATTTGTTTGGATAAACTGCGAAAATGTGACAGATTCTTCTCCCTCGACAATAAAAAAAGGGGTCGCATCTAACAATTTTATATCCAGGGAAGAGACGCATAAGAGCTCAATTGAGGAACAATCTACAGGTTACGAGGAAGCAGAATATGGAGAAGATGAAGTAGAAGAGGAAGGTGTTGAAGATCAAGAAGAGAAAGATGAAGAAGAGGAGAAAGGAGAAGAAGAAAAGGAAGAGAAAGTAGAAGAGGAAGAAGAGGAAGAAGAAGGAGAGAAAGTAGAAGAGGAAAAAGATGAAGATGAAGATGAAGAGGAGAAAGAAGAGGAGAAAGGAGAGGAAAAGGAAGAGCAAGAAGAAGAGGGAGAAGAGGAGAAAGAAGAGGAGAAAGGAGAGGAAGAAAAGGAACAGAAAATAGACGAAGAAGAGAAAGTAGAAGAGCAAGTAGAAGAGGAGAAAGGAGAGGGAGAAGAGGAAGAAGAAGGAGAGAAAGTAGAAGAGGAGAAAGAAGAGGAAAAGGAAGAGCAAGAAGAAGAGGGAGAAGAGGATGAAGAAGGAGAGAAAGTAGAAGAGGAAAAAGATGAAGATGAAGAAGAAGAGGAGAAAGGAGAGGAAGAAAAGGAAGAGAAAATAGAGGAAGACGAGAAGGAAGAGGAGGAGAAGGAAGAGGAGGAGAAAGAAGAGGAGAAAGGGGAGGAAGAAAAGGAACAGAAAATAGAGGAAGAAGAGAAAGTAGAAGAGCAAGTAGAAGAGGAGAAAGGAGAGGGAGAAGAGGAGAAAGATGAAGATGGAGAAGAAGAGAAGGAAGAGGAGGATAAGGAAGAGAAAATAGAAGAGGGAGAAGAGGAAATAGAAGAGGAGGAAGATGAAAGTGATGAAGAGGAGGAAGATGAAGAAGAGGATGAAGCAGGAGAGAAAGTAGAAGAGGAAGAAGAGGAAGAGGAAGAGGAAGATGAGGAGGAAGAAGAAGAGGAAGAAGAGGAAGATGAAGTGGAGGAAGAAGATGAAGATGAGGAAAATGAAGATGAAGATGAAGAAGAGGATGAAGGAGAGAAAGTAGAAGAGGAAGATGAGGAGGAGGAAGAAGAGGAAGATGAGGTGGAGGAAGAAGATGAAGATGAGGAAAATGAAGATGAAGAAGAGGGAGAAGAGGAGGAAGAAGATGAAGAGGAGGAAGAAGAGGAGGAAGAAGAAGAGGAAGATGAAGTGGAGGAAGAAGATGAAGAAGAGGAAGATGAAGATGAAGAAGAGGATGAAGAAGGAGAGAAAGTAGAAGAGGAGAAAGAAGAGGACGAAGAGGAGGAAAAGGAAGAGCTAGAAGAAGAGGGAGAAGAGGAGGAAGAAGATGAAGAAGATGAGGAAGAAGAAGATGAAGAGGAGGAAGATGAAGAAGAAGAGGAGGAAGATGAAGAAGAAGATGAAGAGGAGGAAGAGGAAGATGAAGAAGATTAAGTAGAAGAGGACGAATAAGAAGAACTTATTTCAATGCAAAATCAGTTCAAGGAATTTGACCTTGCCGAGAACAAATAAGACGCAAAAATCTTACGCAAGAAGTAAGTAGACAAAAAAATTAAGAGCTTTTAAGCTGGCTTTCATTATTTAAGCGTTTCAGTACCAATTTTCTAATTTGCATTAAAGACTGACAATTTTCGGCTCCATAACAGAAAAACTCGATAATGAATGATCTCAGAACAAACAAGAGCACTTCTACTTTGGTAGATTTATTGCCTACGAACGAAGAAGCTACGGCTCAACCTCAAAAGCCTGTGTATCCTTATCACTTGCTAGTTGAAGAACTACACCATAAACGACAAGAATAACTCGAGATAAGCCCATTCCGCAGTTTATGGGATTTTTACAGTTCTTTCCTTACCTTCGAGCTAAATTTTACGTCAAATTTCCGGTCTTTCTACTTAATACAGGGACTCTGGCATGCCATGGCTTCTGAAATGATATTCGATGTGGAAACCAGCAAGAAATGGCCTTCATTGGAACGAGACTCGTCTTTTTAATATTTAGATGATTCTATAAAAAGACCTGTCACCTTTTACAACGAATTTACATAAAATATATATACGGCTAGATAGTGGTTTTACAGACAACCAAAAATATCGAATCTACTGAAATATTACAATTAGCTTTCCTTCAACACGGTATAATTTCATTGCCTATTACATGAGATAAAATAAACATAGGAAGATATGGATGAGGCTAGAGATTTAATGTCTGAATACTCATGTAGTATTTGTATTACAAGTTTTCTACAGCAGTAACAACGATTAGTAATTAACACGTATCTTGATTCTTGTCTAACTCCATAAGAAACACGGGGGACTATTCCAACACCTGCCAGTGGTGTTCCCTGCAAACCTCCGGCTCTTACTATAGAGTCTACAGAGCCGAGTTTAAGTAATACCTTCTACCCCACTTCAATGGGGATTATAAAACGTTTTCGCCATCTGTATCGTTTTGATCCCTCAACAGGAGGGCAAGACTGAACACCTGTACGCGGTGTCCTCTACGAACCTGAGAGTGAAATATTCTCCCAGAGCCAAGTTCAGCCAAATTTCGCAATATCAAAGAAGTTGGCCCACGAGGCAAAAATTCAAATTACTCCACCATGTCAATCTTTCACTCCCAAAGAATCCGATTCTCAACTAAGCTTCATCAAGTCTACAAGTACGACATAGTACGTCCTCATCACAATGACCATGCCTCTCGTAGACTTTCTCTGGCCTCAATTGACCACCAAATACACACCCACGCCGATATTTGTACCCGACGGAGGAAGCAAAGCATGGCGCACAAATCTGGGAGATAGCTCTTTGGAACGGACGTGAGAGGGATCAGGACAAGTTTACAAAATGATGCAAAAGAAGGATACTTTCTCGACGGGCGTGTCATTTTGAATTTTGGCAAGAGTTTTTCGAATTAAGCTTTGTGCGCGCCAAGACTTCGCTTGCGAGAGTGGAGCTGATACTACAAAAACAAGCCGACGATGGAAGGTGTTATGATCCGCCTCCTGGGGATGTTCTCTGGTATAGCTTGAGTAGCCTGGGCACCTACTCCACTGGGGAAGGAGACATTTCAGATTACATATCGCGCGGAGAATAGTTGAAAGATGATGGAGGCATGTCTGGATAACTCAGGGTTTTTGAGACGTTCCCCTGGGTGGGTATTCACGGATGAGGGTTGACTTGGGGTGAAGAAAAAGCCGCCACAACTTCGCAGTGGTATTTGCAAATGAAACCCGAGGCATGAGTGCTCCTCTTGTAAATTGAGTCATCTATTCTGTACTTTTCTTTGATATTGTTTTGTTTATTTTGTCCTAAGCTAAAGCTATATTTCTTTGATATTGTGTCATAGCTAGATAGTTGCATACGCAATTAAAATCTGATGCAAAAAAAAAAACTTTTGCTTTCCCAGATCCTTGCATCCACACTCACTGCCCAGCTCACCAAGATCAAGAACTACCCTAACAGCCTATCGTCTCATTGACTGCGTCGAAAATTTAAACATTTCAATTATCTCCTGCTACTTGTCCATGAAATAATGGAAACAGTGTGCACGGGAAAAAGTCTCAAAAATCCTTCAGCCCCAGCCAGGCGAGACCTAGACACCTGGACCAGATGGGGTGCGCATATTCATCTATATTGCCATTTTCGTTACATTAGAGGCCGACTTGATCCAATCCACCATCTCCGTATCGGGTGCTAGGTATACTCCGGAAACTCATCGGATGGCTTTTCCTCTATGATCAAGGGTTGGTGATGAGAAGGGCTCCGACCCTACAATCTGATCCGATGGTGATTAGCTTCATGATAGAGGGGATGTGTTGAGAGATGAAGACGATTCAGACCGCGGTAGCGATTGGGAGTCCTCATGGAAGTAAGGTCGGTGTTACCCAAACTCGTCTCTGAAGACATTACAGTAAGAGCCGGAGGTTGGTAGGTGATACTAATAACAGGTGATGAGTTTCGCCCCCCCCCACAAGTACATAATTTGATAAACGGACTTAGTAATAACCACGCGATAAGTACTCGAAGATTCATGAACACAATTGTGCGGTGTCTAGCATAACTTGCATAGACTGCAGATGATGCACACCTAGGTCGAATGACGGCATGGACTATAAAAGCCTTCTCTACTCAGCCTACCCCTCCATTATCTCACTTTCCTCAGGTACTCGGTCTAGATATAAAGATAAATCATCTTCTATAAATTTATCAGCATGACTATTTCTGTCCCAAACATCAAACTTAACTCGGGCTATTTGATGCCCCAAGTTGGGTTCGGCCTGTGGAAAGTTAACAAAGATACTTGTGCCGAAACAGTTTATGAAGCCATAAAATTTGGATATAGGCTTTTCGATGGCGCAGCTGGTACGCATCTTAATAGCATACTCTGTTAACATCCGAAACCATTCTAACGTGATTACAGACTATGGCAATGAAAAGGAAGTGGGACAAGGCATCGCCCGTGCAATCAAAGAGGGCATTGTCCAGCGTGAAGACCTCTTTCTGGTTTCAAAACTCTGGAACTCTTTCCATGACTCCGATAAAGTGAAACCGGCTGCTATGAAACAGCTGAAGGACCTTCAGATTGATTACTTTGATTTATATATTGTACATTTTCCCGTGGCGCTTAAGTGGGTTGACCCAGAGGTTCGATACCCCCCAGGGTGGTATTACGACGGCAAATCGGAGGTTCAAATAAGTAATGCTTCAACTCAAGAGACATGGTCAGCAATGGAAAAGCTAGTAGAAGAAGGTCTGACACGTAGTATTGGTATATCCAATTTTCAGGGCTCTTTGATATTAGATCTTCTCCGATACGCAAAGATCCGTCCAGCTACGCTACAGATCGAGCACCATCCATATTTAGTCCAGCCAACTTTACTTAAACTTGCCAAGGCAGAGGGTATTGCTGTTACTGCCTATTCATCCTTTGGTCCTCAGTCTTTTCTCGAGCTAGATTTCCAGAAAGCTAAGGAGACCCCTGTACTAATGAAGCACCAAGCGATTACAAAACTGGCCACGAAGTATTCGAAGACACCTGCACAGATTCTACTTCGATGGGCAACGCAACGAGATATAGCCGTCATACCTAAAAGCAATCGGCTGTCCCTCATGGAGGAAAATCTTGATGTTACTGGATTCGATCTTACGCCAGAAGACCTTCAAAGCATAAGTGCCTTGGACTGCAACTTGAGATTCAACAATCCCACTGATGTGAGTTTCCCCTCCTGGCATCCTTTAACCGCATTTAAATCTAATACGCATCAAGTACCTTGGTACCCTTCATATTTTTGCTTAGGTAATATGAAATTGACTTCAAGTATGATGTTCGCTTTCACAATTTTCTACTCGAATGCCTCTGAGGGTACATCATTTCCTTGTGACCTCTGCTAGAGCGCACCTGTTATCACTATTATTGTCAATAGATCGTCTCTATCCGAAGTCTAGTACTTAATAATGCCTTAGAGTATCACCATATGTTATATGATAAAGCGATAGATAGCTACACTAAATTCATAAGTCGAATAGTCAGATACACATGAATGTGGCACAAAATTGTAAAATACAATGATTGAAAGCGATATCGAAACAAACAGATGAAGCTGTAGATGAGTCTGATCAAAGATAGATTATGTTCTGTCAGAACTATTTGAGCAAAAACATCTCACATATTCCCCGGGAAGGATTGATTATGGCCTCGCTTCTAATTCCATCAACCAGATCCTGTAAACATAGGTTTCTTATCTCGTTAAATGATTGAAGCTTTTGGGATTAAACCTTGTACATTTTTGCTGTTTCAAGGCAGATTTAAGTGTAATAGAATCTCATTCACTCCACCACGCTATACTCTCTTTTAGTTCCTTTAATTTTTTGAAGTAATTAAGCAACTATAAAATAAACACCAACCTAGACTTCAGAAGATCTTTTGGAATTATGTTGTACCCAAACTTCAAGGGCATACATGGGCGTAGGTGACATGGTTTTCACTAGAGATTTTAGATGGTTCTAGGTGAGGAATGGCAGGTTATTTAGGTTTCCTCTTCACCGGGTAACGGGCACCTAGGTTAGTCTTGAAACGTTACGATCCACGCAGTCGGGCCGTGCAGCGCTAAGAGATGTCATGGTTTTACTAGGATAAGTTAATGCCTTGTATTTCAGACGCCACTTAAACCCCTCTTATACCTCACCAGACTCAGGTCTACAGTGTAAATTTATCTCACGTTAAGTACTTTTATTATTCGATCTATTGGGTAGTCAAGCACGATTTCTTATTTGACATAAAAGTTTGCTCTAATTTACCTGAAATATCTAATTCAGCAACCAACTGCAATTATGGCGCGTCAATTTTTTGTGGGAGGTAACTTCAAGATGTAAGCTTCTTTCCGCCCCTCAGCCTTATCTATTTGTTGATGATAAACAGGAATGGGACGAAGGAAAGCATCAAGAAAATCATAGCTCATCTAAATGAGGCTAAGCTAGATCCAAAGACAGGTATAGCCCCTTATTCTCTTGCGGAAAGGCAGGCAGTCACAATTGCTACCTTCCAGTGAACGAGCCCGGTCCTACCCCAGCAGCGGCTGATAATTTATGTCAATGATAGAGGTCGTAATTGCGCCGCCTACTCTACACTTACAACTCGCGCGCGAACATCTTCGACCCGGTCTTGAGGTAGCGTCTCAAAACGTCTACGACAAGCCTAATGGTGCATTTACCGGCGAGGTTTCCGTCGAGCAGCTTCTGGATGCCGGCATTCAGTGGACACTCACGGGACATTCAGAGCGACGCAGTCTCCTCCAGGAAAGCGATGAGTTTGTGGCGACAAAGAGCCGGGCGGCTCTAGATGGTGGCCTCGGCGTCATATTTTGCTGCGGCGAGAGTTTGGAGCAGCGCGAGGCTGGCCAGACGCTCAAAATTGTCACGCAGCAGCTCCTTGCTCTTAAAGCAAAATTAAGTCACTGGAATAGACTAGTCATTGCCTACGAGCCAGTCTGGGCTATCGGCACCGGAAAAGTCGCTACGAGCGAGCAAGCCCAAGAAGTCTCCCAAAGCATTCGGGCCTGGCTCCACGCTGAAGTCAGTCCAAAGGTTGCCGAAGAAACCCGCATCATCTACGGCGGCAGTGTGACAGACGGCAACTGCAAGGAGCTGAGCAAGCAGCCCGACATTGACGGATTTTTAGTCGGCGGAGCATCTCTGAAGCCAGCATGTAAGTGATTCTTTGCCAGTAGATTCGTATTCAGTAACTAACAATATTGACTTAGTTGTCGATATTATCAATAGTAACTTGTAAGGTGGAAATCAACGTATACACGAAACGGTCTTCTATAGTCGGACAAAGCTGCTCGTGCAATACTCTAATCGCTTTCTTTTTGTCCGAGAAAGACTAAGTCTCTGATTAAAGCTGTAAAATGCGATAGTGCAAGTTTCAAATTTATGTGAACGAAGAGATAAACAGATTTGTCCCTTGTAAATTCTCCACGTGACATATATTGCCATAACACACGACCCGAATCTTCTTGGTCTTCATCTTTCTCGCTTACATAATCTTTTTTTTACCGCGCTTGCGTTTGGAACAGGGGAGCTGGACTATAGCCCGTCTACTGGGGCCCCAGTTGTCTCAAGCGAATAAAAGCAGGGGTAGGTTTCGCAGTGACAGGGTCTCGGGACAATGTCGGGAAATGCGTATGATATTCAATGTAAGACCCTTCCTCTGCGCCCGACTCCTATGACGCCATAGGCCTCCATCCATACATTCGCCAAGCACCAAACCATTTGGCCCGCCTCATCTTCACTGCCATGCCAGAAAGCCAACGTAAAACACCAAACGCCCATACATCTTGATTCCAGGCTAGCAAGCGCTACCTAGTCGCCAATGGCCATAGCTACACTACCGGCAATGACGCCGACGAGCATTAGCAGAGTCAGGAAGCCGGCGCCGACACGATCAGCGACAGTGGAGGGATGCGAAACCATGAGGGAGTGGGTGCCAGAGCCAGAGCCAGCATTAGCGTTGCCGACGCTAATACTCGTGCCTTTGACTTCCGACGCCCATCCGGGTGCACTACTAAGCAGGTGGCTCTGGATGACCTCGAGCACAGACATCTGCTCACCGACACCTAGACTGCCGTCATGGGCTTCCATGGTCCACTGCAGACCACATTGAGAACCGCTGGCACCTGCCGTGCAGGTCTTGACAGCAGCCTTGGCTGAGCTCGTGAGCAGCGGCATAATGGTGTCGTGAGTGAAGGGCGCTAATTCAGCCGTGGCCGCGAGCCAGCGGACGAGATACCCCTTGAAGGAGCGCTGATCAATATTGCACTTCCCGCTGCTCTCGCACCCCTCGAACAAGACGCCATTTTGGAAGAAGTTTTGAGCCGACTTGAGAAGCCCTTTAACTCGTTCCTCCCACACGGGACTTCCATTGGTCTGAGAGTTCGGTTAGTGCATTTACTAAGTGAGGGGGAGTGGCTTACAAAGTTATACATGGCAGCCGATCCGAGCATAAAGACACCAACGTTATATGTCCACTGGTTGTGGTCCAGTGAGGCACAATTGTTTGTCACTTGCGTGCCATCAAAAACCTTGTAGTCCGACGTCATGAGACCAATGTCTGTCATCCATTTCCAGGTTTTATCGGCATAGTCAGCGTAGGTTTGGTTTCCAGTAAAGAGGGCTAGACGCGAGGCGAGATTAAAGAAGCAACCATTGGAGATGCTATTTTTGTAGGTGAAGCCACTGTTAAATTGAAAAATTTGCCAGCGTAGTCCCCCACCGCAAGTTTGGGCATCCCAGCGCGGCACTTGGGTGTTGAAGACGCCCTGGGCCAATTCAAGCCACTGGAATTCGTTCTTTTCCGGATTCTCAAATTTGGTTTCGGCAGCCATCATTGCGGCGAGTCCCCAGAAGCTCTGATCATCATTACCGAGTGTCTTAGTTTGGTTGAGTGGCATGTAATCCCCATCCTCACCTGTCTGGTGCAGAAGGGCTCTTTTAGTCATGGCATTGTAAGTAGTGTCGCCCGTGAAATACCAGTAGTTAATCATTGTACCGAACCTCACAATGTATGTTAGTGAGAGAATGGAGGTGTTGGAGGAAGAATATACATTGCTCCGGCTTCCCACCAGTAATAGGGATCTGGGAGATTTCCCGGTGTGTCTCCTGGGTTATCACCAGTGTAGTAGGACAACATATCTGCTGCTACTTGTTTGGCTGCGGCCTTGACTGAAGCCTCGGAGTTGATATCTAGCGTGATTGCTGCCTTCGCGCCGCGTAGTGCCAGAAGGCAGGTAGTGACAATATTGCCCCACCGCATTGTGCCTTTTATAGAGCTATGCTGCTCCGATGTGCAGATAGGAAGAATAACAGCTCAAATGCTACCTTAACGTTGATTCAGACCAGCTGTACAGAATCTACCGAGGAACGCTTCTTTGTGATTGATTCGTTGCGAAGCGGTGATGGGTGTGAAGTTTCCAGGAATCAGCAGCAGTTTGAAATGAGATGGTCATTCTCGAGCGGAGGTGGGACATATCAAATCTCATTCTCATCAAAAATGCCAAGGTTGTAGCCACATTACGAGACCGGACGTGTGATGAATATTCATCGAGCCGTGAATGCTCTGGCACATCGCTCTAGTCTGCCACAACTCTTAGGATCAAACAGATAATCGAGACATGGCCAGGATCAGGGTTAGAGTTTAGATATGATGAAACACTCACGACTCGCTGAGGTTCCACATTGGAAGATATTTGTCATGTTAAAAGAGCAGGTGGAGAGGGCTGAAGAAATGTCGATCGCTGGGTAACGAAGCCACTCCATTAGAGACCTAATTTCCTGCCGCATGGGCATGAGAGTGTGCTGCTTTCTCGTCGTGGTAGTTGAACTAAGATGCAGTCTATCAATCCGCTGGCTGTGGCAATTTGAACAATCCGCAAGTTGACAAGAGTCTTCATATAGGCTTCACAATCGTCAATGAATCACCCTGGCGCATATAGACAAGCTTTCTTCACATTATGGAAAAAATTTGAGTTTTGCAGTTAGCCTGCAATTGAGAAATCGTCATAGGCCGAGGGTCGCCAGCTAACTTTATCGCATTGAGAATCCCAATGAACCAAGAGACTAGTTAGCACAAAGAGATAGTCTCTGGTCAAGGATGCTTGCCGGGGTCTGATCATGAGCGTTTGGGTTTCAACCTACTTTCCCAGATAGGCTTACGAAAATTGGCCCCCAAACGCAGATATGAAAGACGGTGTAACAATTGCAGAATACATCCAGTATCGTTGTTCGACAAAATGAAAATTTATAAATGTATGTTTAGCTCTTGTAGCTGTGGTCCTAATAGAAGGTGCTGTTGACATTCAATTAGTTATTACCGTTTCCTACGTGGCGTCAAAGGGACTGGTCCCATGACCTAATCTTAACATCAACCAAATTCAGCCGGAGAAGTCAGAGCGGGACAATCCACGATAGTATTTGCACGTTTCAAGGGCTTCCTGACGCTCAGAAGATGTGGGATGAAAGCTGAACACCTGTCAGTGGTGACCTCAACGAACTTGAGAGTGAAATATGTTTTTATCTTACGCTTTTCATTCTCCGATTGGTCCTTCATGGTCATAGAGTCAGTAAGGACTTAAATTCAATTATATTCTATTCTATTCATTCTCCGATTTCATGGTGAGCCGTATTTTTATATCACGTGATGCTATGCGGGGCGTAAGTAACAGAATGGCGAGAGCCGCTAGCCAGACCAAGGCGATTTGGTCCAATTGCAGTTGAGGAAATTCTTTTTCTATGTAGGGAAAAAACAACCCAAATGGTACAATAAGAATAGTAAGGAACTCAAACATTCACATCTCGATTATTCGTATATCGTGACCCATAAACCTCTACCTCATCTTTAACACTCAACTATAAAGCTTCAAAAAAATTCTCAAAGAGCCTAGATCTATTTCGGGGCCGTATTCGAAAAAAAAGCCCGACAATCTCAAAATCCTGATCTATTTCAGATGGAGCATCTCTCAGTTGATCCTACACCTGTGACCCACCTCTAAACTCATTACAACACCTATCAGCATACGCCTTGGTGATGAAAGTCATTTTGGAAACTAGACGAGCACAAATGAGGAAAAGAGGGAGTATATCCTGATGGGAACATACAGACCCCCATAATGAAAACCAAATCTTGCGATGATGGGGTGCAATATCAGGACAATGCTGGGATCTGGGACGATATAGATATCTCAGAGTCAATGAGTATTTCAAGAGCTCGGGCGCGTTGTGACCGCGGCTTGGGAGAAATTTGCGTTGCGTCGTGTATGTAGCGAGTTTCTCGATGGCTAGGCTTGGTATGATTCCACACATAGGTGAGAAGTATGTTGATTGTACTACTTGAGTCATGGACTATCTAGCACATCGAGCTCCTCTCTAGCCCGGGCCACACCTTCTACAGTGCTCCTACCTCTTTTATTACTTCAAAGATCATTGATATATTGCCCGTGGTAAATAGCCATTCCGCTCAGCGTTTACCCGTAGAATTCAGCCACCTTTTCCACGTAACTTTCTACCCAAATAATTATATATATTACTAGATTATGATTCCTTAAGATGGATAGAACTGTGTAGCTGGAAGTAGATTCGATAAATTACGGGGTTGAAAAAACGTGTATTATTTCTACAGTCTCAGCATTGCCTAAGAATGCTGCAGCCTAGTTCGTACCAATGTTCCACTACTAGGCTCATCTACACGCGAATATGGATCTCTAATACGGGGTATATAAGATCTCCAAACGCCTTATCCTTTTTGCTCCTGTGTAAATGATAATCACTGGTGTTCTCTGGTATAGTCTGAGTAGCCTGAGCACCTACTCCACTTGGGAAGGAGACACTTAAGACCATATTTCGCGCGGAGAAAAGTTGATGGACGACGGAGGCATGTCTGGATAACTCAGGGTTTTTGAGACGTTCCCCTGGGTGGGTATTCACGGATGAGGGTTGACTTGTCATTAAGAAAAAGCCGCCATAACTTCGCAGTGGTACTTGCAAATGAAATCCGAGGCATGAGTGCTCCTCTTGTAATTTGAGTCATCTTTTCTGTACTTTTTTTTGATATTGTGTCATAGCTAGATAGCTGCATACCCAATTAAAATCTGATGCAAAAAAAAAAAGATAATCACAACTAAAACTCCGTTACAGTCACAGGACTTGTTCCTCACTATCTATGAGAAAATGTGGGGAATTAAAATGGTTGAATTTATCGAAATTTGTATGTCTCTTTCATTTAGAAGCTAGAAGTCCTCTATAGTCGTAGACTCAGATAGGACTATAATAAAAATCCAAAAAAAAAAAAAATCCGTTACAGTCAGACCCCTGTTAAGCCGATATTGCCGTTTATGCGATATATTTTCCGGAACAGACTTCGTTCCCATACATTTACCGATTCGCGATTATCGTTCTTCAACCTCTGAATATCGTCTTAACCAGGATTTTTTTGCTAGATTGGTGCTAACAATGCCGCCAAAAAAGGGAATTTCTGTGGAGCAACGACGTGCTCTGCGACGATGGGCACATCGCCAGGTCCCAAAACCAACCCAAAAACAGTGCATTGAGTGATTCTTAGCTGAGTACGGCCATCGATTAAGCCAGTCCACAGTCTCCGAGTCCTTGAGCAAGACCTTTGCGAAACTCGACGAAGCTCCAAGTACTGCTGCGCTACGACAGCGAGCTGGAAACTGGCCTGACCTTGAGAGAATTAGAGAGATTGAAGACGGTAAGTGGGAGTATCAAAGAGGCATCAAAGGTAAAAAGTAGCCTAGATAGCTGGATTACATAATCATATTCTTTTAAACGATATCCTCGATATGGCGATATTTTTCACGGCCCCGATTACATCGTCCTAACAGGGGTCTGACTGTACTAGGTACGAAGATCTGGACCTACTGATGCGAAGAAAACGCCCTCCAGAGCTAGCTCTACCTCGATGGGCAAATCAGCGCCTCATCGTAGCAAGGACTGGGCATGTTGACTTCGCCGGCTATCACAGAGATGGCGGACGGAAACGAAGGAACTACGTCCTATGATAAGGGATATGATAGGGCAAAAAGGATGGCAGAAATTCTGGCGCTTTTTAACTGTAATTAAATGTTACAGCAAGAATGAATCACAAACAGGGGGTCAAAAGATCAACTGTTATGCTTCTTGGGACCGATTGGCGTGGTACGAGAATTTAGGTGGAGGACAAGACTGAACACCTGTACGCGGTGTCCTCTCCGAACCTGGGAGTGAAATATTCTCCCAGAGCCAAGTTCAGTCAAATTTCGCAATATCAAAGAAGTTGGCCCACTTGGCAAAAATTCAAATTACTCCACCATGTCAATCTTTCACTCCCAAAGAATCCGATTCTCAACTAAGCTTCATCAAGTCTACAAGTACGACATAGTACGTCCTCATCACAATGACCATGCCTCTCGTAGACTTTCTCTGGCCTCAATTGACCACCAAATACACGCCCACGCCGATATTTGTACCCGACGGAGGAAGCAAAGCGTGGAGCACAAATCTGGGAGATAGTTCTATGAGATGGACGTGAGAGGGATCAGGACAAGTTTACAAAATGATGCAAAAGAAGGATACTTTCTCGACGGGCGTGTCATTTTGAATTTTGGCAAGGATTTTTACGAATTGAGCTTTGTGCGCGCCAAGAGTTCGCTTGCGAGAGTGCAGTTGACACTATAAATACAAGTCAACGATGCAAGGTGCTGTGGTCTGCCTCTTGGTCGTGTTCTCTGGTATAGTTTGAGTAGCCTGGGAACCTACTTCACTTGGAGAAGGAGACGCCCCTGACCACAATTTGCGCGGAGAAAAGTAAATGGATGATGAGGGCATGTCTGAATAACCCAGGGTTTTTGAGACCCTCCCCTGAGTGGGTATTCACGGATGAGGGTTGACTTGGGGTGAAGAAAAAGCCACCATAACTTCGCAGTGGTATTTGCAAATGAAATCCGAGGCATGAGTGCTCTTCCTTTACGCTGAATCATCTGTTCCGTACTTTTCTTTGATATTGTGTCATAGCTAGATAGCTGCATACGCAATTAAATTCTGATGCAAAAAAGTAAAATAAAAAGAGGATTGCCACTTGCTTTCGCGGTCTGTATCGTCTTCATATCTCAACACATCCCCTCTATCAGCATTATCATGAAGTCAACGACCATCGGACCAGACGGTAGTGCTGAAATCGGCGCTACTTGGCAATCAAGTGTCGCAATAATACGGAACGTAATAAGGTTCTATTATTACTAGCCACATTCATGAGAACTCATATATTGACTAGCCTCCCAATTACTTAGCATGAGTAAGTGAATCGTATCCTTCACTTAGATGTAGTGATTAGTTTAAATAGCGCTCTGATACTAAGTGGGTTTAATCAACGACTCTCCACTATAGTTTTCAGACTCTTCAATCTCCCAACTCGCTTCACTAGATGATATTAAATACAAGCCTAACAGCTTGCGTTTCTCTACACAACTTCCATTAAAACAGGTAGAGTTGAAGCACTTCTCATCACCAACTCTTGACCGTGGAGGAAATGCCATTTGATGAGTTTCGGGGCGTACCCAGCACCCGATACGGCGATGGTGTATAGAATCGAGTTGACCTCCGATGTTACAAAAAAGGGAGGTGTAGATGGATGAGCGCACCTCATATAGTCTAGTGTCTAGGACTCACCTTGCAGGAGCTGCAGATTCTTGGAGACTTTTGTGCGCACACAGATTCCATTTTTATCAATTTTGTCATTTTTTGCCTTTTTTTTGGGTAGAAGGTTCCGTGGAAAAGGTGGTTAAATTCCACAGGCAAAATACTGGGCTGAATGATTATTAACCATGGGAAATATATCAATGGTCTTTGTAGTAATAAATGAGGATAGGAGCACTGTCCAGGATAAGGCGTGGGTCTGAGAGGACTCAAATATGCTTGATAGTCTTTGATTCAAATATACCATACAAGCCAAAAAAAGCTTCTGACTGCTAGGTAGATTAACTATATACAATGCGGCACCTCAATCAATCAATCAATTCTTCACACAATTCGAAAATTCGAAAGTTCACTTTTTCCACTCCTCTTGATCTCGTCGCATCTATCTTCCAATCATGATGAATCTTAGGCATTTTCACCATGCCCCCAGTTCGTAAAAAGCGTCCAAACGTCTCGTTGGACAACACGAGAGTCCGTTCGAGGGCTCTCGAACAATTACCTGGCCTTTCCCAGTCTCCGAAATGCGCGGAGATGAGCAAGGTCTCAACTAAAGGGAAGGAAAAGCCTTCCCTGTCGTCGCTTAATCCGATACTGACATGATCGTACCAGTTGAAATTGTTGAGGAGATCCCTCAATCACGCTCTGTCCCTTACAGGATTGGAGAATCATCCAAATCTCCTCCGTCCGCGTCAAAACCGTCGGAAAACGCTGCACCCATAGCAGCGTTAAAATCAACGTCGCAGCTAAAAGCTGCCACGAAAGCAGAGTGTCCCCTCGAGCTCCGACAAATTGTCGAAGTTGAACTGCGACGCGCGGCCGAAACAGCGGCAAATCTGGCGTCGAAGCTACCCTTCTCTCTTTGACCAACGGGTCAAATAGACAATTTGTAGACTCGATGAGAGTCTACCTACGTGCCGCCATTGCGTAATACATGGCTACGTGCCCGGCCTTTACGCCACCCGTCCTCCCTCCTCGCCCGGCGAACCCAGTCCCAAGGGCTCCCGACGCACGGAGTACACCACTTCCTGCCGTCCTAGTACTGCCATCAAAAAGCTCCTGGGCCACGGTGGCAAAAAACGGACTGCGACAGAAAGCAGTCCCAGCTGTAAAGGCTGTGCTGCAACCTGCGGCAAAGGCCCCGAAGGCGAATGTCGACAAACGACTGTTCCTTCGCCTAGAAAAGGAGCATCTGTGGTGCCAGCTTTCGCCTGCCGGCATACGGCAACAACTACAGATTAGGCTACGGTGCTCTTTGAGTGCCGCCTGCTCTGTATACCGTGTCAGAACCGGCTTTGCGATTTTTATAGGGAATGAAAATATAAGGGAAGAGCTGCTAGATGCCGCACCGAAGTTGTCGGAATTCAAGGCCAAGTTCGAGGAAGCCTCCAACATTGTCGCCATTCGGATCGCGAATGTTCCAGCGATCATAAAAACACTTAACAGTATCGATACGGTCGATGCGGACAGGATCTCATTTGAGATCTACCGAAAAACACAACGGTTTCCAATTCAGGTACGACCGCACGGGACATGCCGTTCTGGGGCGCCATACAAAAATTGGTACGCCATTTTCGACCGGGACTCCGCCCCTTGCGCAGGTTTCCGCATTCTCGGCGAGTCTAGAGTGGCGACCGTTCTCAAGTCCCGTCCACAAATTGAACAGTGCAAACGCTGTTTGGACTTCCACGCCACCCGTGGTTGCTCCCGCGCTCCAGCCTGCTGGAACTACGGCTCCAATATGCACTCGGAAGCCGAGTGCAAGGCCCTTATAAAGTGTCGCAACTGTGGGGGACCCCACCGATCGGATAACCGTGACTGCCAAGTCAGACCCAGAAAGTCCGGACCGGTGACCAAAGAGCAGCTCGCGTGGATTCGCCACCTCGAGCAAGGGAAGTTCACAAAGGTGGCTCGAGCTAGGGCCGTAGTCAAAAAGGCCGAAGAGACGATCATGGCCGCGGCGAAGTATATCTCGATGGCCGAGGCAACAAGTTTCGGAGTGCTGGAATCTGAAAAAGAAGTTTGAGGGAACAGCGACCTCGACGATGTCCCTTCTGGGGCATCTACTAACTTTTAGCAGGATACCGGCTGGATAAAAGGTGCCTGCTAACCCATCTTTTGCTCTCGGCGGAGGATGGTAAAATTTGTCATTTGGAAGGTGTGACGGACGACAGAATGTCCGAAGAGCACACTGCTTGGGTCCAATATGGAGGAATCTTCTGATTTTCGGAGTTGCTTTCGATTTTCGTAATTTTTGTTTCTGTTTAACCAGCTGCATCTTTGGCATCGATTCATGAGGTTGGAACGAGTTAAGGCTGTAGGAAAAGTTACAGGGAATCTTGCCGGCTTCACCCATTGTGGATAATGAGCGTTAGCTTAGGACCCATTCGTAATAAATACATAAAAAACATCCAGCACCTCACTCTAGTTACTTGACTAGCACTAGCGTTATGATCCTGTCAACAAAGAAATTAATTTTATATCCCAGAGCGTCATAGACTCAGGAGTAGAGAAACAAACAAAATCAATGAGCCAATTTCGCGACAAAAATTTGGCTCTGGTGAATTATTTTGCCCCAAGGTTTGTGGAGAACACTGCTAATTCGATTTCGATCTTCGTACTACAACTCTTCCCCCGTCTGAGAATGAGGCTCGATTTTGGCATTCTAATTTTCATCACTTGATTTGATAAACTTTGCCGTGCTGACGAATTCAAAATTTGCCGACGCTTGGCTCTTATCCAGCACGAAAATTACGAGGGCTAACTGTTGTATTTAGATAGTTATGCATATAAAATCGTTGAACTTCTAAGGTTACTGAGCAGCAGACATATACTAAAGTCCGTGCATGATGAATATCACGTGGCTATCTTGGCTAGTACTTGCCAATCACAGCACTAACTCTTTCTAAATTTAATTGACAAAGAAACAGTTCTCGGATGAAATAGGATGTAGGCGTAGATAAGAATTCCTCTACTTTTCCACAGGGGCTTTCACCCACTCTTCTTTCTTGTGTAACTGATAGAGGGAAAGTTCAAAAAGCCTTTGCCTACCCTTGCTTACATGCATCTTTATTCCAACTTAAGAGCCACGCGATAATCTGACGAGATTTAAACTAGCAATCTCATGCCTTGAGGGGGCAGGTGATGTGAGTTTTACGAATTTGGCGGTCACAGCTAAGATATCATATCATTATAACATCCAATCAACAAGTCCGGATTTTAGCTAAGCAGATGCGATGATATCTAAAGCATTCTAATGAAATCTGACTTTCATTCTAAGGAAGATAATATTATGATGAGGTTACGTAGGGTACTAATACTGACTCTGACGCTTGTAAGTATACCGAGAATTCTATGTATTATTTAAGTATGTAAATAATAGATAGTAAACTACTTGAATAAAACTACTCTCTAGAATACGGATATGGAAGAATAATGTGTAGGAAAAGGATGGATGTTTCTTTCCTACGTGTTTCTTTCCTACATGTGCGACAGATGACACCAAATTAGAACTCATGACCATTGCCAATCCTCAGCACACTCTTCTCCACCCATCGGGATTAAGCTTCCCCTAGATGATAACTGATAATGAGCTGCGCTTTATCGACATTTCGAAGACTCTCTTCAAGTTTCACATGTTAAGCAGCTGGATTACTCTTCATGATCCTCCTAACTCAAAGTATCCAATGGATCGCCAATTGTGTAACGGCTGGAATACAAATCGGAGTGAACAAGCAGCTCACAGCAGTATCAGGGGGCGTAGTTCTGCAAGGGAGCTCTCGATATTCCAAATTATGAACTAGTCGGAAATTAAGAGATTGAGATGGCAGATTCCAAGTCTAGTCGGAATCTTGTCCACTAGAGTTGGCATACGACAGGAGATTTTGAGTGGATTGCTAGACTGAGCTCAAAATTCCCCAGACATGGTCCTCAGTAAATGATGTCCATGCTGGAGTTTGGGGGCCAGTATTTTTCTCACCGCACGGATTATTCCTGGAGATGCTGGGAACTAATGCTTATTACCCTTATTCGTATGATCCGTCCCGCATCTGAGACACCGACTCTCATCCTAATTTGCTGCAGATCCACAATAGAATCTAGCTATAAGACTGCCCTATACTTCACTGGAAGTTTCCACCTGTGGAGATGACGGTGATGAGTGCTACACTTTCTGGGTACTGTGTGGAATAGTCTACATTCAAGAAATTATGCAGTTGATGCGAGTTTATATTTAGTAGGCTGAGGCAAATAAGTAATTAATGGACTGAGTCGACGAAATTAATTTTAGGTTTATCTTTAATTGGTTTAATGTAAGAAACTGTGTTTGTAGGAATGATGTATAGGCCGGAAGGGGTGACGTTGTACAAGGGGAGACAGTAGCTTCCTGCCCTTTCATTCCCAAGCGTCCGATAGACGCAGCAAGGGTGTCGGGCTTCGTAGCAAGGTCAAGTACACTTCTCGATCCGCGACACATAGACAATGATGACTAATATTTGGGGATAAGCTGCATCAGCTTCGACGTGCAGGACAGCGGGTCTCCCTGTTGCAGAAAGAGAAGGCAGCGGCTACGCCCTACGACTAACCCCAAGCTATTATACGCTGCAGGTCGGGGAGTGCTAAACACATGCTCGCCACCTGCGGATGAGCGACACGGGCACTTTCAGGGGTGTTCGGGCGGCTTAGTCTTTCGTTCCCGCGCAGAGCAATGAAAATGGTAAGGTCACAAGCATGAAAATGAGGCCGCTGGCACATTGGGAGCAGCGGGATTTCTGCTATTGCGGATCGATTGAGAGCCTTTTGGTGTCCCCCTGCCCTGTCCACAAGCAGTGCATTCAGTGGAGCGATGCGATAGTACGAAACCATCCCTTCTCTCGGTAGCCGGCTGGCCGCGCTCGCAGCCGTGCACATGTCCGCTTCACACCTTCGCTTCGACGGTGGGCAAGCTGCACAGCATCCCATATCCCTACATAATATTCGTCGCGGCAGCCATACCCCTTCATTCCTGGACAGCACACGCAAATCTCTAAAACCACTTGAAACCTGCCCGTCCCTTCCGGCAGCAGACATGATCAATGGAAACGCCCTAACATCGGACATCCCATACCATCACCTCTCTTATTTACTTTTTGGTCGCTACTCGCCTCTTCTCCCTTGAACTTGCCTCCATCTGACAGTAGGAAAAGGGCGCCTACGATCTACAGATATTTCCAGCTTCATGACGCCATACATGGGCCTGTTGAAGGGGCCGTTTTCCCGTCTGCTGTCGACCGCGGACGTGACAAGCGCAGAGGTGAATCAGTCGCATGATTGACTTTTTTCTTTATCATTCACGATCTAATGCCTGGGTTGCCTTCCCCCATCCATCTTATCAACCTGTGATCAGTGCGGATGCCTCTGTTCTTATTCACGTAGCAACCCTCCTTCGAATACTTTTGTCCGTAAAGCTCGTTCGCCCCAATGTCGTACACTGCTCTGGCATCACAACTCGTCCTGATAGTTTCGTTTCTATTCACACCAAACGTTCTCGCCGATTGCAGAGACTTCAAGCAATCACGAAACTACTACACACTATCTTCGCCCGACGAACAAATTATCTCCACTGGCTATGTCTGTGATGTGCCCAAACCAAATATATCGCCTTTGCCAGGTCAGCCGCAGTGTAATGCCACCAGCGAGTGTCCAGCAATAACGTCAGGCATCGTCACAACTATCGGTAGCAACAATCTTTCTCTGGGTCATGACGATGTTCTCCCACTCTATTCCCTCATTCCAACAAAGACTTACTACACCCCTCCATCATTCCTATACTCTCTTTCCGGGAATGTCACATCAGCAATTACCTGCCTGACTGCGCATATCGCCAACGGTACCGTCAACGATACAACTACCGCTGGATACTCTACCTTCATTCCAACTTTACTCTGCATTGAGGGTACCTTGAGCCAGTGCTCTGACGGCCCCGTCGATGATGGAACCCCAATTCAGCTTTGTGCCGTCAATGCACTCGATCTAGGCGCCGATGGTATTGTCCCAAACGGCGTACAGAAATGGATTGACACCGACGTTGATACCGCCCAAAATCTGACTGAAAATCCAGCCGAATCTCAAACGCCGATTGAAGCAGAAGCTGGGCCAGAATTAGAGAGCCTTGGAATCCCTCGAATTTTAGGTAGCGCGAAATTTTCGATAGCCCTAATCCTGGCATTTTCTATCGCTGTGGCTGCGTGAGATGGCCAGCACCCACTACACTCTAGTCTTGTGCCCGATTTTTAGTCCTACATGTCAAAGAAGACACGGTGGCCTATATCGATATAATGATAACTACAGCCTCAAAATACCTAGCTCAAGAGTAAGCAAGATAGTGCCTTCAGCCGGATCCACGATCCCCCGAAATTATTTCAATATAAATATTCGATTCACGGAAGACTCAGGAGTAAGACGGCGGGGCGTTAAATATGGACCATAAAAGGTCAATTTTTTATTAATATTAGGGCGTATGTCAGGATAAAAGCCCCAAAAGGTCTACATTGGGGTCAAGGTCAATCACGTCTTACCAAATATCTTAATTGTCATTTAAAGATTCCGATATCAGATTGCATCTTTATTTGCACGTGACGCATGTGTCTAGATGTGACATCTATCACCGACGTTGCGAGTAGATGCTTAGATGTGTTCACCAAGTATTATTATTAGAGTCTCGTCTTGTTGGCATATTGGATTTATTAAATGTAATACAGTGTCTATCGTAAAATATGCTCCTCCTGAAGAAATTCAATTGTTCTTCTCCTGGCGGTACCTAGACTGATGCTGCTATTTTGAATCTTACGTAAAAAGTATGAAACTGAGTCTAATTATGTGTATTACGAAATATGCAGATGTAATAGAATAGATTGTCGATGTGCGCAATGAAGGTGTTCGTGGACTGATTTATATCCAGTTTGATTCACCCTTCGATCCGTCATAAATCTCGTAGACTGTAGACCTTTAGATACAAATATGCCACCTTGGTGATAGCCCGCTGGCGTCAAAAGATTCAGAATATCCTTATTCAATTCCACAGGAAGATTTCCGACCTAACTAATTTCTTCTATCCATTGTTTGTCGCTCTATGTATCACCCCTCATCCACTTAGTAGAATTGGTATTTCGAGTCTAGGTGGCATCGGAATGAAGTTATGGCGTGATGTAAGGGTACAGGGCTGAATTATTAGCCTCGTGTAATTTTCTCATGTATCACTGTTGTAGATGTAGCAGAAACAAAAACACCTGTTCCAATTTGCATTGTTATCTGTTCACATACCGAGACACGGACCATCCAACGCTACCTATACCTCTCCGCTCTCTAGACAGTGGCTCGAAGGCCACTGCGTAGGCGTCTCTCACTCGGTGTCGCGCGATCAATTCATGATGGTAGACACCAAAGCAAGTCCGAAAGTTGAGTCAATTAATTATTTTAATTTGCGGAATAAATCGGAGGCATGACTCCTTTGTGTACCAAATTACAACTTGCAGATCACCATTGCCTTGAGAGTCACGGCGTTAATTGTTAATGACTTAATCTGACAACAACTCTGAGCCCAATGATGGCCAGCAAGACGAAGAGTAACATGGCCTGTCATTAAAGATAAAAGAGCGAAAATATATCATTTAGGAGATAATACCAATGTAAATAGGGTTGATTAGCTCAGAGTGGGTATGGGCATTAAATAAATAAATAGTTCAATTTTCCTGATTTGGCGGCTTGAGGCCCATGCAGACTCTTTCGGAAGATATGTATTTTATGTAGGATAACTCAATTTGATATTTGGAACACTTACTCAGAATTAATTTGCAGATACTATTTTAGTTCAACTCTTACGGCGTAACACTGAGACTCAACTTAGGTGATGGTAAAATACGGATATAAACTTGATTCTCTACTCAATCCAGCAAAAGCTAGTAATACATGTTGAGTCTTAGTAATAAAATCCTTGCTGTTTGCCTAAGCAGATACGCCAGAAGTCCGAATACTATCAATCACATAAATATCTACAACGATCAATTGATTAATTATTACGACAAGAACCTCTTATGTGCATACCCACCATAGGGAAAAGCGTGAAGAACACATGGTTATCTGAATGTACCTTCGTCACCCTACGAACACAACAACACCGCAAGAGAGCGTGGTATGTGGCTTACTCTAGATTTCAACTAGCTTTTTCCTGTCTCAAATTAGGTAGGCGTCCAAGTTATCAAAAATCTACTTGGGAGAACGGTCAAGACGGTGTACCACCGCAATATCCAACCTGGGTGTGAGCATTGTGAATGTTGTCAGAAGCCTCATATTGAAGAGGAGTAAAGTGCTTGTTGTATTTAAAAACATGTCATATTTCTGTCCATCGTAGGGCTAAAACTTAACACCTATATGTGGTATCCTCTACGAACCTGGGAGTGAAATATTCTCCCAGAGCCAAGTTCAGCCAAATTTCGCAATAACGAACAAGTTGGCCCTCGAGGCATTGATTCAAAATACCTCACCACGTCAAATTTTCACTCCCAACGAGTCCGAATCCTACCTAAGCCTCATCAAGTCTACAAGTACGACCTAGTACATCCTTATTCCAATGATCACACCTCTCGTCGACTTTCTCTGGCCTCAGCCGGTCACCAAATACACGCCCACGCCGATATTTATACCCGACGGAGGACACAAAGCGTGCCGTACAAATCTGGGAGATAGTTTATTGGGATTGGCATGAGAGGATTCAGGACAAGTCAACAAGATGATGCGAAGGATGGATTCAGTTTCGACGGGCGTAGAATTTTGAATTTTGACAGGAAGTTTTTACAAATTGAGCTTTATGCGTGCCAAGCCTTCGGTTGCGAGAGTGCAGGCGACACTATAAACATCGCCATGGTTGGATGGTGCGGTGGTACATCGTCTTGACCGGTCTGCCAAGTATAGTTTGGATAGCTTGGACACATATCCCACTTGAGACAGTAGATCGCTGGTTCAAATCCGGCAAAACACAACCACTTTTCTCGCGGCGCTGGTATGCATGGATGACAAAAGCATGCTTGAATAACCAAAGGTTTTGAAACGTCCCTTTGGTGGGTACTTACGGAGGAGGGTCGACTGTTTGTGTAAGCGAACATACCTCATAGTGGTATTTGCGAATGAAATCCAGAGCATGAGTGTCTCAAACGTCAAAAGAGTCATCCAATATGTAGACATAGCGCCAGCCATGTTTCATAGCTATATAGCTGCATACACATTAAATGATTTAAAAAAAGCCTAGTGGGGCTAAACAATGAACCCATAAATCCTGCCTAAGGCATTTCTCCAGAATATTTACACTACTGAAGGAAGTTGGGTGCAATATCAAAAAGCCAATTCAAGAGAGCAAAATCTATTGGGTGGAGTGTCACGGCGTAGAATAGGCACAAGTGAAAGTACAGCTTGTATGGCGATAATTCAATCTGTGAAGCAAATACTAAGCTGGAGAAGAATAGAAAAGAACAGGATCTCATTACAAAAAGCCCTGAGGCTATTCCTATTCGGGCAGGTTTCCACTAAATCGCCGCGTCCGTGCTCCTTCCTGCATCAGCCATCAGTCTCACATCCTCCCTCCACGTAATTGTATATCATGGCGGAGCAGAATGCCGTGCCGTGACATCACCCCCTCCTCAGCCTTCGATTGTCCCAAATCGACTAATTTCTGCGGCGGCGTTGGTTGTCACGACCTTGGTTGGTCACCATATTATCTTCCGGATGTTCCTCACTAAATCTATCATGTGCGGCATCGTCCAACCACGTAGCGAGACGTCTTGGTGGCCCTGGCAATTTAGGGTGCTCAGCGTGGAACTTTTCTAATATGAGGGGTGCGTTCCGAAAGTTGGCAGCCGGATACCATTCCTCGTCTGCGTCCCAGCCTTCCCATTGAACCTTGTACTGCAGCCGATTGCGATACAGCCGCGCGTCTAACACCTTCTCGATCTCCCATTCTAACTCTCCATTGACCTCTTCTGCCGGCGGCTCTGGATTGGCCTGGCCGGGCAACGGGTTATCTGGATCTTTGCGCAGTCGGTCTGGTGAAAATACAGGGTGTATTTTCCAAGAGGCGGGTAGTTGAACGCGGAATGAATGCCCTTCTTTGGCAATGATCCGATATGGTCCCACCATTGGATTTTCCAGCTTATCCGACGGTCTCGTAGTTCTCCAAGCACCGCGCCGGATATACACTTTATCTCCAACGTCAAAGTCTACTTCTCGGCGATGTTTATTGGCTTGAACACGCTGTTGTTCCTGTGAGCGTTTGATGCTCTCTTTAGCATAATCCAACGCGCTGCTAATCCGTTTAAGCCACACCGCGGCCTCGTCCCGATTCAGCTTCTCTCGAGGGGTTCGTGGTTCCAGTCGCTGATTCCAGTCAAATTCTAAACGCATTTCGTAACCATAGTCAATCATTGATGGCGACAATCCTGTAGATTCATTTGGAATAGCTGCCGCAGCAGCATCTAGAGCGGGAAGCAGCTCCGCCCAATCGTCTTGGTGGAAATTGACAAATGGTCGCAGTCGCTGGTCAATGATCTGGTTAATAATTTCGGTCTGGCCGTCTGTCTGCGGATGTTCTGCCGTAGATAGCTTGAGTTTGACGCGCGCTAACCTTGACAACTCATCCATGAAATCCGAAATGAATTGCGGACCGCGGTCGCTGGTAATGGTCTTCGGTGCGCCACGGAATCGCCAGACATAACGGTAGAACAAGTCTGCAGCAGTCTTTGCTGTAGCACTTTTAGTGGTGGGGATGGAGATTTGGCGTTTAGACAATCTATCAACAGCTACCCAAATGTTATTAAACCCTCGTTTGTCTGGTACCCCCACATCGTGAAAATCCATCGATATATCATCCCATGTACGTTCTGGAATGGCTAAAGGCTGTAGTAAGCCCGGTGTCTTGTCTCTAGGCTTATGCGATCGTCGGCAGACATGGCAGTTCTGCACATAACGCTCGATGTCTGCTGCGTATCGTGGCCACCAGTACCGGTCGCCGATTAGTTTCCTCATTTTGTTTCGTCCTGGATGAGCGGTGGATGTAGACTCGTGGATCATCTTCAACACTTGAGTACGGAGATTGTCTTTGGCTGACACCACCACGCGTCCCTTATGAAGCACCAACCCGGTAGGTTCCAAAGAATAAGGTTCTTCCCGCTGTCGTGCTTGCTGGCGTAGATCCTCGAGATCGGGATCTGCTCGGTTGGCCATAAAAATACGATCAATAGTATCCAGATCCTCGTCGATGGGCGCTAACACCTTGCTGTCATGTGGCAACGTAACTTTCTTTTGAGGGAGGAGGATTTTCGTACGTTCCAGTTCTTTTGCAGCTTTTTGTGTAGGGGTAAGTTCTTTCTTGCGAGATAACGCGTCTGCCAGAATATTTTCCTTGCCTGGTCGGTACTGAAGGTCGAAACTGAATTGCGATAGCACCTCTGACCATCGGATTTGCCTATCGTTGAGTAGCTGCTTCTGACCAAAGTATTCCAGAACTCGGTGATCAGTCAGAATCACGAACGGCTCCCAGGTGCTGGTGAGCTCTGCGCGCCATTATTTCAAGCATTGGATGATAGCCAACAGCTCCTTATCATGGATCTCATAGTTTGCCTCCGGACCAGTCAAGGTTCGGGAGTGAAAAGCCACAGGATGCCACACGCCTTCCTCCTGCAATTGACTGAGTACTCCTCCTGTTGCTAGATCAGAACAATCGGTCTCTATACGTGTAGGCTTCTTCTGATCGAAGTACAGTAAAATGGGTGGGCTGACCAATTTCTCTTTCAGGGCAAGGAACGCTTCTTCAGCTTGCTCGGTCCATTGGAACAACTGGCCTTTTGGGATTGCTGTCAGGTTGTACAGTGGCTTAGCGATCCGGGAGAAATTCTCTATAAAGTTACGGTAATAGTTGCAGAACCCCAAGAAGGATTGAATGGCAGTCTTGCTAGTAGGTCTCTCCCATGCGCGAATACTTTCCAGCTTCTTCGGGTCTGGCAGGAGTCCGGAAGTGTTAACAATGAAGCCCAGAAAATTAACAGATTTTTGATTAAAGCGGCACTTCTTAATATCCACCTGCAGTCCAGCCCTGTCCAAACGCTGAAGGACCTCGCGTACTTCTGCCACGTGTTTACTTTTATCTTCAGAGTGGACGCATACATCATCCATATATGCGGAAACGTAACGAGCGAGCAGATCGCCTAGGACCTAATTGATATATCTTTGGAAAGTGGCCGGGCCACCTGACAGACCAAAAGGTAACACGCGGTAACGGTATTGACCGAATCGAGTACGAAACGTAGTCCATCCCACGGAGTCTGGATGCATCCGGATACGGTTGAACGCATGGATGACATCTAGAATGGTGAATTTCTTAGAACCAGCCATCTTGGCTAATGTCTCACCAATGAGGGGCAGAGGATAGCGATCTTTCCGCGTGTGTGCGTTTAATTTCCGGTAGTCTACACAAAATCGAAGGTCTCCATTCTTTTTCTTGACAAACAAGACCGGGGAATTGAACGGAGAATCGCTGGGTTCGATGAACCCGTTCGCCAGGTTCTCCTCGATGTAAGCATGTACGGTATCTAGCTCTTTCTGATTCATTTTATAGAGGGGAGCTTGCTTGAGCTCCGGCTCGCTATCCAGATTGATCTTATGGTCGAACTCCCTATGCGGCGGCAATTCCTTTGCGCGTCTTTTGGAGAAGACATGGGCAAGATCGTGATATTCAGGAGGTAATTGGGCCAACAATTGTGTCTTCTCTTCTTCTTCAGCGAGCTCCGCAATGTGCGCAATCTCTGTACCGTCGCAAGCGGTTTCCATTTCTACGAACCAGCATTGGTCTTCCGCTTCAATTGTCTCAACCTCGACGGCTGAAAGCGTAGGTGTGTCCATTTCGTCTAGACCCAGATCCTCCTTTTTCTTATCGTAGGCTTCTTGTCGCTCCTGCAGTGTAGGCCGGGGAGTCAGAATAATTGAAGGGGTCGCCGGCGCTTCTGCTACCATTGCAGGGCGTTTCAATATCTGCTTTGGCATAAAATGTGGAGATCTTTTAGCAGGAGGTTTGTTGATTTCTAGAGGGGGCAGTTCAATCAGTCGGTCACGACGGTTAGCGTCCCACTGATGATCATTGCGGTCTTCTGGCCACCACAGCCGGTGTCGCACGCAATCTGGGAGTACGTTATGATAGGCCAGCCACTGCCGACCGAGGATCACATTGTTCTTGTTACCAAGTGTGGTAGCAAAGAACGGCATGTTGACTCGGTGCGAGTCTATAGTCAGTGTCATCACGTAGGCATGGCGTAGAGGTCGGGATGATCCGCCGTCGAAGCCTCTGATAGAGAGTGGATGACGGAGATTGTAGCGCGTCATCTTAATCTTACTATTTCGGTACCAATCACGCAGTTGTTTACGATCTGCGAAGGCATATCCATTAGCGCCGGTATCAATGAGGGCAGAGATTGGAAATTGGGAATTGTTTTTAGTTTCAAGAGTACAATCTATAACTAATGGCCTTCCGCCAAACAAATTTTCCAAATCAATGCCATTTACTCGATACGTGTTATTCTCTAGGAAGGCGACTTCTCCTAGAGACAATCTTTTCCCTCATCGGAGCTCATGGTGAATTCCGATCCAGATGCTTCAGCTTCCTCCTTCTTCTTCGCATCCACCTCATTGACTTTAGCAGTAGGACACGCGTTAGCGTAGTGACCAGTCTTGTGGCAATGGAAGCAGACACCAGCGTTTCGGGCCAAGACTTTTGGCTTGGGTGGACCAGACGCTCTTGGAGGTGCAGTACGAGTTAGGCCCGGCGGGAGAATTGGCTTCTTGTACCTGTCCTTGCGTTGTTGGTAGCGAGCGGCTTGATCCTCCGATTTGCGCGCTAATTGCAGGTGTGGTTCTATTTTCAAGCAGTGTTGAGACATCTCCAAGGTAGATTCAAAATCCAATCCGGCTATGACATTTTGCAACTTGGGACTCATCTTTTCGCGAATTTCATCCATGCGGTCTTCGTCTCTAAGTTGCAATTGAGAAGCGAAGGTCAGGAACTTAGTGAAGAAGGCTGAGAAGCTGTCATCCCCTTGTCGGAGTTTCTTGAAGTTGGCACGAGCTTCGGAGCGCTTCTGTCCTCGGGTCTTGCCGTAGGCTCCTCGCATAACTTCGACGATAGACATCGCAACAGTGATGTGGTTGACGCTTTCTGGCTCGAGGTAGGGTTTTATGAATTCCTGTGCATCACCACCAATAAAGCCCAAGAGGTAATTGATCTTGTGGTTTTCATCATCAAAGTAGATCGAGTCGCCGTTCAACTTGCGCTTAACAGCGTGTTCCCAGTTCTCGAAAGTAGGATTATGGGAACCCATGAAGGTGGGTGGGTTCTCAATCTTCTGGCGGTGGCGGAGTTGCTTAGCCTGTGGGTCACGGACCTCTTTGTATCTTGGTGGTATCTCTGAGGCCTCACAGCCGGCAGCGTCTTTCTCAACAGTGTTATAGGCTGCAGATCCTCGCACCGACTTGGATTCCTCCTTCTGCTTACCCTTATCCTTGGCCTTGAGATCTAGAGTGACCTCTGCGAATGCAGCCTTCCAGCGCTCAGCTTCCTCCGCCCAGGATTGTGCCATTTTCTCTGCCTCTGCCTTCTGCTCCAATGTATCTCGAAGGTAGTTGCTGATGTTGTTGGCGCGATCAGCCAGGGCGGTACACATAGTCTTAAGGGTATGTTCGTGACGTTCTTGATCAGTCTCCTTCTTGACTTCAGCAGCGCGGCGTTTGTTTCTCTTGTTGTAATCCTTGTCCAACAATTCAAAAGTGACTTTCTGATACCATGGAACATCAATCTTCGTAGTGAGGTCCTCCTCTTCCCCGGGTGCGCGGGTGGCGTACACCGAGGTTGTGAAGTCTTCCTTCGGCCACTCTCCTGGCATCTTCTGCTTTCCTTTATTAGCGAGACAATTAGCCAATGACTGTCCAGATAATCGTGAGCGAAACGCTGTCCACAGATTACTGAGTCTGAAATTAGTATTTTACCTCTCTACAGAGGTCGCGTTGAGTAGTTTAGGGAGCTTAGTATTATGTCACGGCGTAGAATAGGCACAAGTGAAAGTACAGCTTGTATGGCGATAATTCAATCTGTGAAGCAAATACTAAGCTGGAGAAGAATAGAAATGAACAGGATCTCATTACAAAAAGCCCTGAGGCTATTCCTATTCGGGCAGGTTTCCACTAAATCGCCGCGTCCGTGCTCCTTCCTGCATCAGCCATCAGTCTCACATCCTCCCTCCACGTAATTGTATATCATGGCGGAGCAGAATGCCGTGCCGTGACATGGAGAGCAGTTGTCTCAGAGGCCATGAATGACCCTACAAAACTGTGGAAAAATCCAGGTGGGCCAATAAAACTCTTGAAGAACGAAGTAGACTCCCCGAGGTACCCGACATCAAAGATGGAGAAGAAAATATCCACAAAAATGATGTAGATAAAGAAAGAGCGATGGCGCAACATTTCTTTCCAGAGCCAGTCTACACAGATATTTGAGATATTTACAGCACAACATATCTAGAAGAACTCAACACCATACCTCTTACGGTCATGGAAGTCGAGGTAGAGGAAGCCTTGGCAAAGCTAGTGAGCGAGAAAGCCCCTGGCCCAGACAGAATCCCAAACTGGCTGTTAAGGAATTGCAGGAAAACTCTATCAAGAGTTCTCATAGACCTACTCAACATCTGCCTCTTCAAGGGATATCACCCAATAGGTTTCAAGGAAGCTTTAACAATTGTGCTTAAAAAGCCACAGAAATTATCATAAAAAACTCTAAAGACTTACCGACCGATGGCCCTCTTAAAAACCATTGGAATAATCCTTGAGAGAATAGTAGCCAACCGGATCTCAAGCGCCACTAAAATGCACAATCCTTTTCCAGAGGGATTTATGGGGGCGCGTCCCAGTAGATCCAAGTGTTAAAGTTATGAGCTTGAGCAAAGATGGAGGTTGTAGCGGAATCAGTGCTCAAGCTCATAACTTTAACAGGTTATGAGCCCGGTGCTCTCAGTTAATCAGTAAGACTTCAAATCCAAAAAAATGGCTTCTTCCAGCTCCTTTTTCTTACAACAGATAAACGATGATACCACTAGGATGGTAAAGCTATCTGATATCACCAAACTTTCAGGCCAAGACAATTACAATGTGTGGGCCTCAACCATGACAATTATTTGGCGAGCCCTGAAAGTATATGACCTAGTTGTTGAAGGAAAGAAACCCGAAAAGAATTCGTCCGCAGAGGAGTTGAAGGCATTCGAGTCGTTAAAAAACTATGCCCTCACGGTTTACCTACAGGTTGTATCCCCAAAGCTCATCGAACAGATTATCGAGCTCCAAGACCCACATGAAATGTGGGTTTATCTCAAGCAACAATTCTATAGGGATACTGCATTTGCTCTAGTCTCGCAAATGCGAAAATTAATCAACCTCATCAATGCCTACGACCCGTCTACCCCAATTTCAGATTACATCCAACACTTCGAATCTGAATGGCTTACACTTCATAGAATGTCGAAAGCATCTACTGATTCCTATCGGCAATTTCTATCGAAGTTCTTAGAAGAAGACAAGGCAAAACGTGATTTTCTTCTAGCCCTCCTTTCCGAACATCACGAAAATGCTGTTGATAATATAACAACAAAAGATGATCTTACCTTCTCTGAAGTTAAGCAGCGACTGATGAACCTGAATCATAAAAATATCACTACACGCCATTCTGCCTTCATGACAAAAGAAATTAAAGGCAACAAATCTTCATCTAATCGAGTATCCAAGAACTCGAACAGACATGAATGCAGTTGGTGTAAGAAACATAATCCAGGACGGCACATTGGACACCTGTGGAACAAATGCAAAAAATTAAAGGAGTCTAAGACTAATCTTTCCAAGAAAGATGGCGGCAGAGATGAGGCTCACATGACAAACTCAAAGAACAAAGAGGTCAGATACCATCCCTTTTACCTTGATACTTGTGCAACCTCTCACATGTGTCCTTACCTAGATCGGTTCGAGAATCTCTCGACTTGTACCGGACTTGTAACTTCAAGCTCTGGTCAAGCTATGCCCGTGAAAGGTAGAGGAACAGTGACGATGGATTGTAAAGCCTCAAATGGTTCTGTTTCAACCTTACGTCTAAATGATGTTTTGTATGCACCTCAACTGCAACGTCCACTCTTTTCTTGGAAGAGAGAAAGATCTAAAGGCTGTACTTTATTTGATGATGGGAATGTAATGAGAATTTTAAAAAATGGCAAAACACTATTGGAAGCAAAGTTTGATGGCCCTCTGCCATACATAGTCGAAATTGAAGACGTTGCCTGCTTGAATTATGAATTCTGGCACGAAGCCTTGTGCCATTCAGCTCCATCTTCAATCACCAAGACCAATAAACTTATATTAGATACCGAAACTATCCCCCCATGTCCAGAAAATTTTAAGTGTGAAGCCTGCATAATTGCTAAATCAAGCCGCAACAAACCTAAACCAGTCTCGAGAAAGACAAAATCCAAAGGAGAATATATACATTCTGACTTGTGTGGACCATTACCAGTACCTTCTTATGGAGGCGCTCTATATTACATCATTTTCGTTGACGATGCAACTCGGCTTTCTTCAGTTCAATTTCTAAAACTTAAATCAGAAGCATCTCAGTCAATCATTGATTACATCTCAAAAATGGAAACTCAACATGATGTCAAAATTAAGCGTTTCCGAACTGATAATGGCGGAGAATATCTGAATGACAAATTGAGCAGATTCTTTACTCAGAAGGGGATAGAACATGATCTCACTCCACCATACTCTCCAGAATCGAATGGAATCGCTGAAAGGTTAAATCGGTCAATTGGTGAAGGTATACGCGCAATGCTTCTACCAATAAAAGACAAAAGATTATGGGCAGAGGCAGTAAATAGATATATTCATGTAAAAAATATCCAATCCCACAGCGCAATCAATGGGATGACTCCGCATGAGGCATTCTATAGCGAAAAACCCTCACTTTCCTACCTCCAGCCCTTTGGGCGAAAATGCTACGTACATATCCCCAAAGAGAAGCGTGGTACTGGAAACAAACTTCTTCCAAGAGCAGAAAATGGTATATTTGTCGGATACACCAAAGTAAATCATCATTATCGAATATTCATCCCAGAAAGAAAGCATACCTATGTGTCAGCAAATGTTGAATTCTTACCATACACTTTGGAACAACCTATCATGAACTCAATGACTACATCTCAAGAACATAACTGTTCAAGTCTACCCGATGCGTCTTCAGAGATTAATATAGGACCTGTCCCTATCAATGAGCTTCCCGCACGAGAGAACTCACACAGGCCCGCTATCCAAGATAATGATAATGAATTTCCAAGCCCTGATAATTTTCAGCAAACTCTCGACTCTACCTCCTTACAATCCTCAACAGACTCAACAGACTCGACCGTTTCGAACCCCTTGTCGACCCTTGAACCTCAAAGTTTATCCAACCTAACAAACTCTCGTAATTCTGATGAAAATCTGATACGTTATCAAAGAACTCAATCTGGCCGTCAAGTTCGACCTCGGTTATATAATGACACCATAACAGGTGATTGGTGGAATGCATCAAATGACATTTCCTCCCATCAACCCCCAGTTGAGAACTCGACTGAATTTCCGGATGAAGAGGCGCTTATCAACATTCTAGAAATCCCTATTCCTAAATCTTATAACATGGCTAAACAATCTGTGAACTGGGATCAATGGGAAAAGGCTTTCAATGACGAGATTACTTCCCTTCGCGAAAATAACGTATGGGAAGTGGTACGTAGACCAAAAGGACGAAAAATAGTTGATGGCAAATGGGTCTGTAAAGTAAAAGGGGATGCTCAAGGAAACCTAGAACGCTTCAAGGCACGATATGTAGCTAAAGGATTTTCTCAGGTGCAAGGGCTAGACTATGACGAAACCTTTGCTCCAGTCGTGCGATACGACTCACTTCGATTACTTTTAGCCATTTCAGCTAACAAACGTTGGAAACCTAGACAGCTTGACATTAAAACAGCTTTCCTCTATGGTATACTCAACGAAGAAATATATATGCAGCTACCAGAAGGATTTAGGAAAGAAGATCACGTTGCACGACTAAAGCGATGTATCTATGGCCTAAAACAGTCACCTCGAGAATGGTACTTTCGATTAGTCGAATATCTTAAACCTTCTGGCTTTACCTCTTCCCTCTTTGACCCCTGTGTACTTGTTCATGACTCAGGAAATCTAATCATGGCAATTTATGTAGACGATATCATACTATTCGGGGAAAAAGGAGACCTTATAGAACAAACAGTCAGCCTACTCAAATCTGAATTCAAAGTTAACGATATGGGAATACTTCATTGGCTCCTTGGCATTCAAATAGAGTATTCAGAATCTGAAATCTCTCTGTCGCAGACTGCCTACATTGATAAGATATTGAACCGATTTTCTATGCAAGAATGCAATCCTGTGTCCTCACCCATCGATCCAAATCATCGGCTCATGACTGCGGAAGAAGGGGAACCTAGGACAAATGTAACAACATTCCAGCAAATTATTGGCTCTATCATGTATCTGGTCTCTGGAACCCGACCAGACCTCGCATATACAATCACCCATCTCTCTCAATTCAATTCGGATCCCACTCAAGCTCATCTGAATACGGTAAAACGTGTTCTAAGATACTTAAAGGGTATAAGAAATTTAAAGCTTCACTACAAGTTTGATTCTCCCCTCGTACTGAATGGATTCTGTGATGCGTCATATGGTAACTGTCTCGATACGCGAAGAAGTTTTTCTGGATACATCTTTCAACTTGGTAGTTCTACTATCTCCTGGAGATCACGTAAACAACGCACTGTAGCACATTCAACTTGCGAAGCTGAGTACATGGCAATAGCGCTTGCATCCAAGCAATACATCTGGATTTTGCGCGGACTTCACCGATTCCTTGGAGATAATATCCCGGCAGCCATCTCGACTGACAATACGGCAGCCATCGAGCTTGCTTACAATCCAAAACTAAATGATGCCTCGAAGCACATCGACATTGCCTATCATTTTACAAGGGAACGAATTGAAGACGGCTCGCTCACACTATTACATGTTCCTTCAGCTAAAAATCTCGCAGATATATGTACAAAAGGCTTACCGAGACCTAGGCACTCCGATTTATGCACTTTAGTTTTCGGTACTGGTGCATCTAATAGCGTGTCTACTATCTAAACATTAGGTGAGAAATGACAATTATCAGACTAACAGTTTTTCACTTATGCATCTATTATCGATGCAAAGTGAGGAGGGGTGTTGAAATATGATATATCTTGGAATGCCAAGAATAACTTATTAGTAAGTCCGGCTAATTTGACTATCAAATTCCCCATTCTATATCACTGTTATCAATACATCATTCACCGAAAGTTTAATGCGCATTAGCGTTTATTTCACACTAGCATTCCAGCGGATGACTATGTCTCAAATGCAGGTTATAGTTTTCTCGTATCTTTTACCGACTCACATGTATTTAGCTTTATATTCCTGACCCATATATGTGTATGTACATAGATCTACATCTACATGGATCATAACTTACGATCCATGGAGATTGATAAATACTGGTCAAAAACCACAGTTGATAAGATATGCGAACACGCAATCTCACTCTTATTATCTCGGTTTTACTCTAAACCATACATCTAAATACAATTGTTTCCACTCGGATCTTCCTCTCACAACCTTATATAAGACTTACTGCATCGGTCTAACCGCCGACACTGATTCCGCTACAACCTCCATCTTTGCTCAAGCTCATAACTTTAACACCAAGATCTCGGCAGCTGACCTTTTGACCGAAAATATCTATAATTTCTGGAGAAATTGTAAGAAAAAAGTGGCATCCATCCTTAGTCTAGACATCTCTGGGGCTTTTGATAACGTTTCTCAGGAAAGACTCGTTCACAAAATGAGGCTAAAAGGAATTCCTATATGGATTACTAGCTTTACTAAATCATTTCTAGAAGATAGGACTACTTCAATAGTCCTTGGCTAGTTTCAAGGAGGAAGCATCAACATAAAAATAGGGATACCTCAGGATTCTCCGCTTTCCCCAATTCTCTTTTTATTCTTCTCTTGTACCTTACTCCCTCCACTTCAGACAGAATCATCTTCCGCGATCGGATTTTTGGACGACACCAATCTGATATCATGGTCAAATACAACTGAAGAAAACTGCCGCAAACTGGAGGAACTCCACGAAAAATGTGCTTCATGGGCTACGAATCATGAGGTTAAATTTGCACCGGAGAAATATCAGCTAATGCATTTCTCGAGGGCCCAGAAACGTCATAATCTCAACTCTACCATCCAAATTCAGAGCCACGAGATTATCCCCAAATTGTCTTTTCGATTTCTTGGAATTCAGTTGGACCCCAAGTTAAAGGATTACAAGCTATAGTGGAGTCACAGATGCAGGTATTGAGTCGACTAACTCAATCAACGTGGGGTGCAAACTTCAAAAAATCTGGACTATTATACAAATCGTTAGTAAGACCAGCGTTTACCTATGAATTGCCTATCTAGGCCAGGACCGGACCGGCAGACAAAATCCCTGAAAAGATATTCAAGTCACTCAGAAGTGTTCAAAGAAAATTCCTAAAGCTCATTACGGGGGCACACCAATCGACCAATAGCAGAATTCTAGAGCATGAAAAATCAACTCTACCGATAGAGATCTATCTAAAACAAAGGCGGCTTCAATATATAGGGCTATCCAATAACCTACCTGTCCAATAGACAATTTCAACTGCTCGCAGAAAAATCAAATTTTTTGATGAAGAGAATCAAACAAATGTTATCAGAATAGGAGAGATGATATAGCGAAACGGACCCTAATCTACAGCAACATTGAGTCTAGAACAGCACAGAAAGTAGCCGGAAAGAACGCCGCGTTCAAGGAATGGTGTCAAACTGATTACCCTAAATTTAAATATAGTATCACAATGTTTAAGTTGAGTAGTTTACAGACGAGTATACGAGGCTGATGCATCAAGGGCAATAATTCAGTCACGCAAATGTTACAATTAGCCACTAGACGGATGGCCAATATCCTACACACAACTCCCTTATTGTCTCATTCCTTCTATTGCCCATGATAATGTCACAGCCAATTTTAAAGCCATGTATGGAATGGAGATTTGGGCAGTTCGCATGGAAAATCTAATAGTCATTCTATATTTGGAATTAGTAGAATACTCAAGATGTATACAGTACCAAGATAGATTTTTCATGGTGGAGGACAATTAATTCAATCAACTCTGAGAGAGATTCATATTAGTATAACTTTGCCTAACAAATAATCAGAATCCTGGACGAGCCAGAAGAAGTAGCGGCGCTTGAGTCCCCGAGCGCAAGCCAATCTAGATATTTAGAAAGCTGCAAGTTTATATAACGACGAGAAAACAGGTAGACTTATGATGAACTACAGAGAGCTGCCTATCCAAATCCACCAAAACCTTAGCAGAGACTAGAGCAGCATTGCCACACAAGTAAGAAGCGAGCACATTGGACTCAATGCTTACTTATACAGAAGGATTGTGCCGGGAATAGGAAAACCATGCTGCCAATGTGGATATCTGTCCCAAAACATAAAGCACATGGTGATGCATTTTCCAGGATGGACAAAGGGAAGAGGCGAGCTGCTACGCAAATCGACAACCCGATCCCTCGAAGCTATGATAAATAACGTCAAGAATGTGACTAGAATTGCACGGTGGATTCAAAAGGAAGGATGGCTAGAGCAGTTTCGGATGACCGGAGAAATCGAGGCGTTACTTAGGCGAAGAGAAGAAAATTGAAACACAGGACAAGGACGGAATCCACAATGGCAACAACAGTGTGAGTGCACTTCCTAGAGGTAAGACTATAATGGCGCAGAATCCAATCAGACAGCTAAGGGGTCTTTTACTGCAAGGTTTCCTCCTATGTAAATATTAGAGTTCGTAGATACCTGCATGGGCCTATATGGCGCCAAATCGGGCTGAATGAATTCAAATTTAAAATTAGTCTAAAATATTAATAAATGGCAAGTGTAAAAAATAAAATAGAATAAGAATTTTGATATAAGAGACTTGATACACAAGCAAAGCAAGGTTGTAAATTTAATAACGCAGAAAAGTAGAGGATTATTGGCCGAAAGGAAATGCAATTGAACAAGGGCGTAACCCTCAATACCTATGAGGACATAAATGACACATCTAAAATAACACCTGGTTAAATAAATTTAAGAGTTTTATATAGTCGGAATACTTCAAGTGGACTGGTTTCGTGACAAGCTTGTCGTAACAATATTGATACAAATTAGTTCCTGTCTACCTCAAGCCCTCCAAAGGAACAACTAATAATTACATCGAGGAGACATTTTCTTATTCCCAGCGCTATTCTATATAAGGAAATGTTCCGAAAATAGGTCACGTGATAAGATACCGAACCATAATCAGACATAGATTTTTTATTATAGTCCCAACTGAGTCTAAGACTATGGGGGTAATCAGACATATATGTTGAGCCTCTAAGTTGTTCAAAGTCTTAGACGCAAAGGGAGTGTAATCAAATTCTTATCTTATAGAAGATATTTCGATACCACCTGTATATAGGGCAAGAATACCTTAGACTCTTTCAGAGCACCCACCCCCACTAGCCTTGTTTGGTCATGCACTAGGAGAGGCCTTTTGACCTTCTCTAAGTGCCCTATCCATTCGCCGAGGGTAGGGATATTTGCCGTTGTATATTAGGCAGGGAATCTCGCTAAAGCCACTGCATACGGGATTCCCCTTGCCAAGTTATCAGAACTAGATCAGCTTACATGGTCACTTTTCTGAAGCGTTTCGAGAGACCAAGTGAACGCACGCTACAAACTTGTGTGAGGCAAACTAAATATTTCATTAGCATCCCGGCATCCTTTCACCCCTCTAGGCCTTCATGCCTCGGTATAGGTCACAGGTTGCATACATATGTTATATAAGTCTTGATAGAGGGTGAGTGCTGTAAATGAAACTAGACTAACTTCTCTATATTGTCTTTAGTATCGGTGAAGCTCACAGCATTACTAACAATAGAAGAGCCGCTGGCTAGTATTGGACCCAAACTTGGCTCTCCAGACTTCACGACAAGAGCTCGAGATTCATAGAAGATGTAGTTGGTAAAACAAAAAGTAATACAATTTGGGTGACGTCACGAAGTCGGTGAAGAGAATACATTAACGGGTATCTCGGAATACATACTATTGTCTCCTCTTCCTCTCTGATACCTTTTCTCCGCTAATCCAAACGCCTCGATAATGGAGTCAAGACTTATCCCTGTCAAATTTCTGACGACTTCCTGAACACCGCGAGTATACAGAACAATTCATAATGCCCAAATATGATGCATTTACCAATAGATATTGCCGAAAGCTACTAGGTCTTGATTCACATTTGATAAAATCACAGATCCGAAGGAATAAAGCCCTTTCTGAGCTGGCAATGAGTTTGTCTTTTTGGCCTAACCATTCCAGGTAGTTGCGCTTGCGCACGGTCCAGAGTTGATGTTTGGTCATGTGATATTATTTGGTCATCCAGCGGCTGATGCCGACGAACCGCTCCAGAGCAGCCCGTCATGAGAATCCTGAAGCTGGCAGAGCTCAGGCTTATCGCCTCTAAATGTGGTATATCTAGCCAGGGAGTCAAGGCTGCCCTGAGCTCACGGATTGATAAAGCACTCCACGCCCTTCCCCCACCACCCACCCAGCCTCGACGCATCCTCAGCATCGACCTGGGTATTCGAAATTTGGCTTGCTGTACCCTCGATCTGAAACCCCATTCTACCGTACCGTCCCTAACCTCTTGGAATCTATCATCTCTTGAGTCGGCTTCGGAACCGGCAGCGGTGCTCCAAGCCCGCGATGCATTCGATCCACACTCCATGTCGCAAATGACATACGCCCTCGTCCGCCAACGCCTCCTCCTTGACCGTCCTACACATATCTTGATTGAACAGCAGCGCTTTCGCACTCGAGGATTCAAGTGCATCGCCGAATGGACTATCCGCGTTAATGTTCTAGAGGCCATGCTTCATGCCACCCTATGCACTCTACGCGCCGAGGGTAAATGGGCCGGAGATTATGAATCCGTCATCCCGGCAATGATTGGTCCTTTTTGGTCTCATAGCCTCAAGGATATTCTGGTGAAGAGTAAGGACGTACGGAAGCAACAAAAGCTGAAGAAAATCGAGTTGGTGAGAGGCTGGCTAGAACAAGGCACCCCATTTTTCACCCTCGGAAGCGAAGAGGTCAAGGTTATAAGTAAAAGATACCAAGATAAATGCAATCAACCACGTCGTCAAGCTGTCAAAAATAATCAAGCGGAAGAGGCGAGCGTTCGCCTGCAAAAACTAGACGATATGGCAGACGCCCTACTGCAAGGTCTAGCATGGATTCACTGGGATCAAAATAAGAGAGTTGCGGCAGAAAAAGGACTGAAAATTCTGCTGGCACCATAATTCATAATAAACCAAATCTTTATTTTCCTCGTTTCCTAACGAGTATCGCCACGCTTCCATCGGCTTACTTTTAGAGTTTCACCCTCATTATAGAGAAGTTAGGCTAGCTCTAGCGCGTCCTGTATTAGAGAAGAAATCGTAGACAACTGCTGGGGGGCTGGAACTCGAGGGGACTCAGCCCATGACGCTGAATATTTAGAGTGGATCAAGCTTGGCCTCCCTTTCCGATCAGGACCAAACTTCAAACTTATCCTGGATATTAATGAACCCTGTCGTGTGGCAATTTGAAGGACTCATTTGAGGAGGTTGATTTTCCTTCAAATGATAGATAACTCTCCTTAGTCCTACAGACCCTTATCTGATCCAACTCAAGACCGATCTAATGTTGAAGTATACTATTTACCATCTAGTGAAACCTAGATTCTTTCCTCGCCGTTAGAGAACAATCACCAAGTCTAGAGGCTCTGATTATTGTCCTATCGAATGTACCAAATTCCTCAGGAAGCAGTTCACTAATAAAACACATAGATTCCCTGAATGGCTCTATTACCAATTTAGGCTAGTTATATATAGTACAAATATGGAATAAATACCTAGCTGCGAGTTTGTCCCCTGGAAACTTTCGAAATTTTGGTTTTGTGGGTGTATTAACAGGCCATATTACTAGTTATTGAAGGAAGATATGGGTAGAAAACTGTACTGCTGGTAAATGCCTAAAGCTTGTTTAGGTATATAATTATTCTAACTACTGAGTTCTACATTTACGATATATTCTATAGACCCAAGTTTAGCCCAGCTTACAAATCAAGTCACATGTATTCTGAGACTCAGTGACTGATACTTCAACACCAGTGTTTCCTGGAATTATTGCTAGATAGTTTTGTTGTATGGCGAGTCAGTATGTCTCCGATACAAATAGTTCACAGAATTAGATATAGAGAAGAGATACTCATTGACCAGCGATCAAGCCCGCTACTGCAGAAGAGAAGTGATCAGCCCTGTTTATAACAACAGCAGCTTAATCATTATTGTGACCTTTCCAAAGCTTCCAGCCTGAAAAGACAACATCTAAATAGGATCAGCTCATCGCTAGGTCTGAACTTTGGCCCGAGCAAGTTTGCGTTTGGCTGGACTTGCTACTTTTACCCCTCGAGTCTTAGATTCGCGAACTAATCCTCCGAATTTTCGTTTTTGGTAGCTATTCAATGATCTCATCGTGAGATGGCGAAAGTATCCTGCAGGATCTGGGAGTTCATGAAAGAATGGAACCCTTCACTTGTCGAGATATTACTCAACTACTCGAGGACCGAGAGGATTCGTCGTGAGAAGGACGAGTCTAGGCTCAGAACCAATATCTACATGTTTGCTGATGCTGTGTGTCTCTATACATGCTTTGAATCTGGAAGATTGATTTAGGTTTGATCAATATCATAGCCCTAATTGAGCCTATGATTATGGAGGCCTTCTAGAATCCATGCGAGAGAAACTAGCTACGTTTTGTAAATTCGAAATCAATTACTTTAAAATTTGCCCTCTTGTTGGACATATCGCGCAATGAAATTGACGCAATATTCATGGAACGAAAGTAAAAGTTGACTAAAAGAGTGTCATGTTCGGATTACAGTTAAAACTATGAAAGTGTGCGCTACAAGTACAAGTGTAGGAGGGCAAGACTGAACACCTGTACGCGGTGTTCTCTACGAACCTTGGAGTGAAATATTCTCCCAGAGCCAAGTTCAGTCAAATTTCGCAATAACGAACAAGTTGGCCCTCGAGGCATTGATTCAAAATACCTCACCACGTCAAATTTTCACTCCCAACGAGTCTGATTCCTTCCTAAGCCTCATCAAGTCTACAAGTACGACCTAGTACATCCTTATTCCAATGATCACACCTCTCGTCGACTTTGTCTGGCCTCAGCCGGTCACCAAATACACGCCCACGCCGATATTTATACCCGACGGAGGACACAAAGCGTGCCGTACAAATCTGGGAGATAGTTCATTGGGATTGGCGTGAGAGGATTCAGGACAAGTTAACAAGATGATGCGAAGGATGGATTCAGTTTCGACGGGCGTAGAATTTTGAATTTTGACAGGGAGTTCTTACAAATTGAGCTTTATGCGTGCCAAGCCTTCGGTTGCGAGAGTGCAGGCGACACTATAAACATCGCCATGGTTGGATGGTGCGGTGGTACATCGTCTTGACCGGTCTGCCAAGTATAGTCTGGATAGCTTGGTCACATATCCCACTTGAGACAGTAGATCGCTGGTTCAAATCCGGCAAAACACAACCACTTTTCTCGCGGCGCTGGTATGCATGGATGACAAAAGCATGCTTGAATAACCAAAGGTTTTGAAACGTCCCTTTGGTGGGTACTTACGGAGGAGGGTCGACTGTTTGTGTAAGCGAACATACCTCATAGTGGTATTTGCGAATGAAATCCAGAGTATGAGTGTCTCTAAAGTCAAAAAAGTCATCCATCATGTATACATAGCACCGGTCATGTGTCATAGCTTTATAGCTGAACACACATTAAATGATTTTAAAAAAAAAAGAAGGGCATTGCTATCTTCCTGCACTAGAACGGGCGCGAGTCATCTATCTGCATGGCCTAAATTCCCTAGAGCCTCCCGGCTCTCATTGCTCTTTAGACTGTAGGACATATTCAGTGCGGCTAAGAGAGGATCTGATTTTACTATTTCGAGCCCTTCCTAACGATTATTTGGTATTTAATTGTCCCACCGAGCCCTAGACACTTGGATTTTCCATCGCGTCTAGGAGAATCAACTATCAACCCCAAGAAACTTAACAGGCTTCCCAAAGTCAAAGATTAAAGGCGTGCTTTGAGTTCAGAGTCTACAGCGATACTAGTACCTAAAGGCATATGGCGCACAATTTGGTGCGCTGCAGACTGACTCTGTAACTGGTCTGCAGGCGAAGTTGATGAGGCATAAAGAATAAACTCTTCCCATGTTGTTGTCAACACTATAATCAATTCGCTTCTACATGTGTACCAAAATATCTCTCTCCTTGAGTTATCCCAGGCCTTCCAATGCAGGAAAACATGTCAGTCTCCAGTACCAAGTGAAACAGATTGAAATTAGCTCCCTGTCATGCTCAGCCATGTAGTATGGTAGATCTAGTAGCTGTTATAATTAATGGAGTAACATGACTGTATTACAATAAACTGTTCACATTAGAATAATGTGCACATGCGCCATGAGATATGATTGACCTAGATCATCACTCATTGGTATGATTTAGTATTTCCCAATAGATTCCTAATGGTATCTATTGGCGCCAGGATCTCTCACATCCTTCCTTTCTCGCTTAGACAAGGACATATGTTGGAAAATCCACTAGTGTGCAGAAACCCCCTTATTCATGTATATAGAGGAAGGTCCTGTCACGTAGATTACTCAAGCAATTCAAACAATAGGAAATTCAAACAATCTCCATATTATTCACACACTTGAGAATACCAGGGAATATCCTCAAGTTCGTTCATTGATCAAGTCCTAAGAGTATAACTCACGAACTTCTCTTCTCTTAAAAGCCATAGCTACCTCCTTCCATACCTTCATCCTAACGGTACGTCATTCCAGCTCAGCATAGCCTTTCACTAGTAGCTAGTGCACAGGTAGTTGTTATAGCAGTGTGGCATTACGGCGCATAAAGGAGATACAGTGTGACGGAAACCGAGTTGGTGATGAATAAATCGATTTATTAGACTATATGAAGAGAAAAGAGACCTCTAGCTACTTCTATCAGGTATTTATAAGAGTTGATCATCCTCGTAAATCTATAGACTAGTGACTTGTCCTTAGGCACAATGCTTTATAACCAGCCACGTATTTTCAGGTGTCACTAAGTTGTAATAACGCTCAGCCTCCTGATTAGTAGTGCTGTTTCGTTAGTCTCCATCTCCTCCCCATACAGTCTTATCATAAGAATTCTCAATATTAAGCTTAGGTCTACTCCTAAGCTCAAAAAACGGTCAAACCGTAACATATAGCCTCTACATATCGGCACTACAGGCAGTACTGTGCACAGTAAGAGCGATGGCTTGTTGATGTAGGATGAACGGTTGAGTTACTCGATTGGGAGCACACTTTTTCTATTTAATTTTCAGGTCCTAAGCTAAGCTCTTTATCTCCTAGGAGTCAAAGACCGGTGTACACGGCCGAGATCATGCTTTCCGCATGCTCACCTCGGTCTCACCGCGTGAACCACTACATAACCAGTAGCTGGTTAAAAGAAAGAAAAATAGAAACTCCCGTAAACTCCTGTAACTAAAGTTCCAAGCCCAGTAATCCAGTTTATGGTTAGAAAAACGACACTTCTCGTCTCGTTTTCCTACCTGCCATGCATTGTGCTATGACTAGTTACCACCGTCTCCGCTGAGAGCTGGAGACCGATCCGTAGGTGGGCCCCCGAAGCAGCCGGTTTCCTGCGCAAAATTTGTAAATTTCTCGAGGCACTTAGGCCCGAGAAGCTTGTGGACAAAGTCGTGATGTGGCATTGTCCCTCGTAGTCGACGCGTCTGGCGTGCGTGCAGTCGACAGTGAGTTAAATGGAGAGGTGATGTTTCCTCCCCACACGCACACTCCATTGAAGCTGCGAAGTTGTTGAAACGGCGGTGACATGCCGCGAAATTTCCGTGGCCCCTACGGGCTGAGATCAGTTCACGGAGTAGCCGCCGGGAAAGTGCCTGCTCGCGAGGCTTTCGTCGTCGCATGAGAAGTCCAAGATTTTGATACTTAGGTGGACATACTTCTTCCCACCAGTCGTCGAGAAGCGCTTGAAGTTTCCGGTTCATGAGCCGACGAACGTACGCCATTGTGATGGAGCCAGGCTGGATGTCTTTGCTTGGCAGTTGTCTGAGGCCGGAGCGTGCAGCTCTGTCTGCATCTTCGTTTCCCTGTATCCCGGAGTGGGCTGGTATCCACTTCACCGAGACTAGAGCCTTTTTTGATAGCGCCCTAAATTGGCGTACGTCATCTAGGCTTGTTTTGGCAATTCCCGTCAACAGTTCCTTCACTGCAGACTGACTATCCGTCAAGACATTGATCTGCTGCCTGCCGTACCTTCCCCCGTTCTCCGTCTCCAACAATCCCAGCGCAGCTTCCAGGGCCTTCCTCGCCCCTATCATTTCCGCATCAAGCACTTCACCGCCATACTTGATGCCACATCCCTTCAACAGAGTTTTTCCATCCCTCTTCAAGACGAACCCCCATACTGAGCGACCATTCCCCTGCGACGATCCATCCGGGTAGGCGCAAATATCTGATGTCGGTACACTATCGATGAACCGAGTTGCCTACTCTTCCTCCTCTAACCCTGAGCCGAAACCCGAAAGATAGTATGGCGGCGGTAAAGGCTCGGCATTTTCCGCGTCCGGGAGTTGTCGGTAAGCCCGCTGGACTCGTGACATCTGGAACTCTGGACTTTTATAGATCCGAGCATATTTCTTGTACTTCCGTGTTCCATCTCTTGGACACACAGCAGCACGGGTCCGGAGTGGGTGGCAATTATCTAGTGAGTGAAGCCGAGTCGAAAGCCGTAGTCGGTTTCCTTCCAGAATGATCTTCCCTGTTGAGATACCTCCTTCTCGGTGAAGAACAAGGTCCGGTGTCGTTCTCATTACTGGGAGGGCAGCGCGCAGTCCCGTCAAGATTGCCTTGTCAATCATCTCGCAGAAGATGCTGGTTCGAGGTGTGATGATCCCCCTAATGGTCGGACGTTTGAGGCTGAGCCACCAAACATCTGATCCAAAAGTTGCTATCGGGACAATACAAGTATCCACCGCTCGAACCAGTGCCGAAGAGGCGGCTCCTCGATACGCTGAATTGAAGCGTCGCATTTGCTGAGCAACCCTCAGAGCTTTGCCGCACCACGTTGTGACGTGGTGTTTGAAATCCAGTCGTGGGTCTAGGCGTACTCCCAGCCAGCGTAATTGGTGTGATGGCTCGATAACCACGCCGTTCACATAAATGCCCACTGGCTTCTCGCGTTTTCGTCCGAGAAACTGGACTACCTCCGACTTGTTAGTATCGAAGGAGACTGCGTTAATACTTGCCCAATCCAGAAGATGGTCCACTTCCTTCTGTACAGAAGCGGCTGACTCGGCTATGCTGCGCCCGAATCCTAGGATCCCGACGTCGTCCGCGTAGCTGAACCTCATTCCTACATTGCCACTTCACATGGGCTCTGCCATGTACAGAAGGAAGAGCAGCGGCGATATCGGCGATCCCTGCGGAACCCCACACACCAGCTCTCCCTGCCCGGTTACCCCTCCGGAGTATCGGACTTGTACCTTTCGATGTGCAAGAAATGAAGCCGTCCATCGAAGAATCGAGTCTGGCCACCCCTGCTCTTGCATCCTCCTCACCAAACGATTTTGAAGTACTGTATCGAACGCGCCTTGGACATCCAGAGTCATGAATGTGGCCGCCCATCCCTGGGTACTTGCTTCTTCAATATCGTGGACTACGCAGCTGACAAGGTCGTTTGCCGATCTTTTAGGAAGCGCCCCAAATTGTTGGTATCCAACAACGTCGAACGTAACCGCGAGATGGGCCATCCGCTTCGCCAAGAGTCGTTCCGGTCCCTTACCCAAACATGACAAAAGGGCAATCGGTCTCCAGCCCTTAACCGTCGTTGGATCCCGGTTCGTCTTGCGTAGGAGCACCACTTCAGCCAGCTTGAAGCAGGATGGATGGGTGCCAAGTCTGATGCAGGCGCGGAAGAGAGTGCCAACAAATGGTCCAATCGTCTTCCAACAACTTCGCAGAAGCTCTACAGAGATCCCATCAGCTCCAGGCGCTGTATTGGCGCAGACTATGGTGCACATGCGGATCTCCTCGTCCGAGACATGGTCGTTCCAGGGAATTCGATTAGTGCTTGACGCATCGAGTGGCGGTAGATCATCCGTCGCTTGGTGCCGTGCCAGAAGAGCGTCTCGGAGTACATCTTCCCTTCGTGGTTCAGCGGAGGGGGGGTACTTGCTTGCCTTGGCTCGGCCGAGCGCATCAGCTTGAACACATCAATTGGTGTCGTGATCGCTTCGACTTGACGCGTCTGGTACTCTTTCCTTGCCGCTCTGAGGATTGAGCGCAGCTTCTTCGAATGTATCCATCGCTGTTCCGGAGTCTTTGCTACACGATATTCAGTATGAGCTAGCTTGCATTCTGGAGTCCACCAAGGCGCACATTTGCCGTGTCTTTTGTTCCTTCGTTTTCCTGTTGCTTTGATAGCGCTAGTAAGGCCGGAACAGAGATCTTTGGCGTATTCGTTCGCCTTGCAAACCGAGTCCAGGGCTTTTGGCGGGTGTGTAAACTGCTTTATAGCAAGGGCGAATCTCGGCAAATTGCTACGCGTTACCTTGATTAGTGAAGGCTCCTGGTCCCTTGTTGGAAAATATACTCTGTACAATATTATATGGATAAATATGATGAAATAAAGAAGACTTGATATTTTACAACTATGTGAACATTGGACTTATATATACATATTAGGGGAGAAATTCCCACTAGTCTCATGTGCCTGTCAAACCTAGTGATGACCAGCCACCTCTCATCTACCATGATGATCCAAGGTACACTGTAGTACGTAAATATCCAATTGTAAATGCAACAGTAGGCGCGATTAGCGCACTCGTGACATGTGTAGAGAGAGTCGATCTTGTCGGGAACCTGAGACGAAACAGGTAGTGGTTGAGTCCTAAATTCGAGAGTCAGAATTTCCAACATCCCTTTTTCGGGATCCGGTGGGGATTCGTCCTCGAATCGGAAGATGGTCGCTGGTTACGCGCTTGTTGCGATCCACCCATGCTTGAGCTCCGTTGATGTTGGTCCAAGCAAGATCGAGCGTGTTCCTGGCTCGATGCGTCGGCTCACCCACAATCAGACAAGTAAGATTGTGACGTTCCGCCCATCTCTCGATTTCAATTCCTTGTCCGCGTGGGCGGGTAACCTCTGGTTGCCACGCGCAGTATACCGCGTTGAAGTCACCAGCTGCGACGGATCGTGGTGGTGGGTCCCAGTTGAGGAGAAGTCTAATCGCCGTTGGGTTGTTTGGGTCTTTATACACGTTGAGAAAAGTGACTCCGTTTACCACGACCCAGCAGTATTCCGCCGTCGGGGGATCACAAGGAAAGATTTGAGTTGCCGAGTGGATTCTACTGTTTATTAGTGTATAAGTCACTGCCTTGGGTCGAACTTTTACGCCGCCATGTGGTATATGGCAGTCGTATCCAGGGTGTGACTTCGTTTCCTTTGTGGCTTTTTTCCACGAAGGCTCTTGTATTAGCACCACATCTACGCCTAGCTCATAAGCTCGGAAAAGCGCAATGTCGTGTGATTGGCCTCTCCTACCTACGTTGATCGACATAAAATTTATCATAGGTGAGAGGCTAGAAGGGACCCGTGAGGGGCCCTTCAGGAGGACTCAACAGGATTCGTCGTTCCTGTGGCCGTGGCGTCGGGGGTGACGCCGGTCATCAGAACTTCGAACCTGTTGTTTCGTTTAACTGCTCCAGGTGCGGCTTCTATCTCCTTGGTGGCCGCTTGAGCTGCTGCCTCAGCGCGACGGACAGTGGCTTTTGCCCTCACTACTGTCGCGGTTGATGTCGTACCGTGACGCCCGAGTCGTCAAATAGGCGGAATCCTAGTCTTGGTTCCGTTCCCCTCTTGAAATGAGCGAGCCATGACTGGTATAGCGCGCCGGGGTGATTTATCCCGTGAGGCCGAACTTTGACTGGAACGGCCTTTGTAACCCTGGTGATCTCCTCGATCACCATCTCCTCCGTCACTGGCACCCTTCCAAGAAGAGTGTGGATGGCAACGGGGACCGTCGAGATCCGGAGCGCCATACGGTCGGAGGCCTCTTCCAGTTTTCCTTCGATAGGGAGGAAAGATTCCGCCGCGTTCAGTAGGAACTGGCGAGATTCCTTATTCTTCGCTCGAAATGCAAAACCAGTTGGGACTCGATAGACATGTTCGATGTCTACTTTTGGCGCGTTGGTGAGCTGCGCCACAGCATCTCTGATACCAGCTGGGGACATCTTTCGCCACTGATGCTTTGAATTCAGCCGGAGGAACAGTCGGTTGTCCGGCGTGAACGAAGGGACCGTCTTGTCCGATTTCTTGGTCGGCGGGGTCAGCTTTTGTGGAGCACGGCTAACCATCACTGGCGCCGGCTGATTGGGTAGTCTTTTCCCGGCTACAGTTGCCCAGGTTGAAGTTACCTTGGGCACTGCAGCGACAGTGTTAAGGTTATGAGTCATATGGGAACATAGTTACTTGTCACTTGTTATGTCTGATTGGAGTATGTAGAGGATGTGTTCGACAGATTTCGATACTGTCAGAAGTATGAATATATGCTATCTTATATACATCTGTATGACCCATGTCATTGTCTTAGTTCCATCTCGTGATTGACTATCTATAGTAATCACATTACCAATCCAGCGCTCATGAATCCACGGTTCATGAGCGGCCATCGCTGCTCCTGCGGCTCTCGTATATCCTCCGCTTGCCAGTCGCATCACTGCTCCTATAATCGCAGCTCAGTACCCTAGTTGAGCGCCCCTGAATAGCTGATCCAGGGGCGACCGTACTGGTTTCCTTTAGTGACACTCGAGATGCACCTGTACACTCGATGCTGTTGCATATACGCTGAGTGGTACCCAACCCCTTGCGGCTAGCACTTATATTCCAGGGGCTTATGGTGTCGCTACCCCGATCGCTTCCATGTATAGTTTTTACCTGGGCGCTCCCGCGCCCGAATCTTGGTGGCGAGCAGTAGATGTGCATGTTGCAGTGCTAGGCGTGGGTTTGCACCTTCGGTACCGTGACCGTTATTTGTCGGTACTATCTCAACAGACAGGCCTTACTGGCCTGGCTGTTGAATTCGGAGGAGGCCCGCTGCTGCTGGCCTGCTGGCCTGCTGGCCGACGGGGCGGGAGGGGAGGCTTGTCGGCACTGGTGTAGTTCCAGTGCGTAGGAAGTGGGCGAGAGCACCCCTTAGACATGCGTTCATCTTGTCCAAGTATTCCTTGTTATCCGTCGTTTTTAGTGACAGTATAACGCTTTCCAATGTATTTATGACTGTTGAACCCATTTCGAGTCTGGCAGAGGTATTTGCAGCCCGCTATCTTTCGTCTTCCAACAAAGCTTCGATTTCTGGCGGGTATTCTTGTGCCACACTGGTGGGAGCACCACCAGCAGGTTGGTTATCGCGCACAGTCATCCCGGGAATCGAGGCCGGGGCTGGCGGAATTTGTGGGGCATTTGCTGCCTTTACGTTGTTGGGGTTTTCCGTTCCCCTCGGTGTGCTCGCGGTTGGTGTCCGCTTTGCTATCGGAACCGCAATTTTTCGTGCCGCAACGTGTGCGGATTCTTATTATGATTGGTATATGATTTGGGAATATACACTTGCGCTGGAACAGCTAAGATAGTATGTGGAGAGATGTCTTCATTAATGTGCAGAAGTGAAGTGACTATGATAATTATTATATTACAGATTGGGGGAAGCTCGTCCCTTATCCCCTAGCTTGTTTCCCTGTAGACCAATCACGTTACCAGTATGCAGCTCACCAAAGTGTGCAACCAACTGAGCAGCCATGCCATTTATCCTGTATCAACAACCCATCTCTCATACTGCACACATTCCTACTTGTAATGTCGTTATGTAGAGACTGCATCTCCTTCATGTGCCATGATGCCATGCTGCCATAATAACTACCTATGCACCAGCTACTAGATCTACCATACTACATAGCTGAGCATAACACTCCCTCTGTCGTTAACGACCCTTTCTCAGCTTATAGATCCCAATACTGGGATGGAAAGAATTCCAGAAGTCGAAAGACTGATGGGTAGATGGTTAGCTTAGTCTACGGCTGATTCTGTTGCTAGAATGGCTTGGTGTTGACTCTTGGTAAATATTACATCTTGTTCGAGTTTCATGGGAATCAATTAGAGTATTTGGCGTGCAGGTTGAATGTGTCCTTTTGGTATGTTGATAAGGAATTTTGTAGATTGGTTTTCTGCACTGGCTGCGTCTGTCTATCTGGCAGCAGCTGAAGACCGACTCGGGCTTCTACGTCCGCTTCTTCTTTGCCACTATTATTAGAGTGTCCAGGCACCCACCTCACTGTCACGTTCGCTTCTGAAGCGATCTTGTGAAAGACGCGGGTTATCTGCAGCGACGATGATGACTTCCCCGTTCGAAGCGCAAGTACGGCTGCCTGATTTTCAAGAAGAACGAAGATTCTCTCACGGTTCTTTCGAGCGCACATAGCTTCCCGAAGTGCTTCTGCTGCTCCTGCGATTTCTGCATGAAAAACTTCACCGCCATGTAGACGACCGTGACCTTGTGCGAAAGTTTGTCCTCCGCGTTCGAGGACATATCCCCACGAGGAACTTTCGTGGCCTTCAGATGAACCATCAGAGTAGGCGCATATGTCAGAGGGAGAGGTCGTGCTAGCCCAGTTGTAGTGTGCTTTGACTCCCTCTTTTTTCGTTCCAAGACTAGATGTGTACACTGGGCCTGCCAGCCCTTCTGCCTCTTCGGATGACTCCGGGAGCTGTCGAAAAGCACGCTGTAGGCGCGACATCTGAGTTTCTGGTTGGCGCTTGACTCTCTTTCTTAGCTTGTACTTCTGCGAGCCAACGTTAGGGCACTCGCTTGCGCGGTTCCGGAGAGGGTGACGGTCATCGAGCGACTGGATCCTAGCTGCTAGACGGAGTCGAATTCCTTCGAGGAGAATCTTCGCCGGTGGGATGCCCCCTTCCCTATGAAGAAGGACATTAGGCGAGGTCTTCCAGACTGGTAACGCGGCACGTAGGGCTAGTCGAATGGTTTTGTCTATCAGACTACATAGGTGTGTAGTCTGTGGCGTTGAGGTACCTTTCTTCGTTGGCCATGTTAATCCGGGCCACCACACATCCGCTCCAAATGTTGCTACTGGTACGATGCATGAGTCGATGGCGGTAACCGGAGGACCTGGGGCCGCTCCTCGTCGAAGTGGGTTAAGTCGCCGCATGTGCTGGACAGCTTTGAGGGCCTTCCCGCACCAGGTCGCTATATGGTGCTTGAAGGTGAGACGCGGATCAAGGTGAATTTCAAGCCAGCAAATATGCTCCGCCGGCTGGACTAGCCTACCGCTAACTTGTATTCCTACCGATTCGCCCTGATTTCTCCCTTTGAATTGGATCACCTCAGACTTGTCGAGGTCGAACGAAACCGCTCTCTCTTCAGCCCATTTCAGAAGATTGTCGACCTCACCTTGTGCCGCCATCGCAGACTCGGCTAACGAGCGACCGATGCCGAGAATCCCAATTTCGTCTGCACAGCTAAATCGTGCTCTGCAGTTCCCGTTTCGCATGGGCTCGGCCATGTTTAAAAGGAAGAGCAACGGAGAGATCGGCGATCTCTGTGGCACCACTAACCTCAAAGATCTCGGGCTGGTCACGCCTCCCAGATATTGTACCTGTACCCTCCTCCATTTAAGAAAGGAGGATGTCCATCGTAGTACCTGTTGTAATTAAGGGAGTAACATGACTGCATTACAATAAACTGTTCACATTAGAATAATGTGCACATGCGCCATGAGATATGATTGACCTAGATCATCACTCATTGGTATGATTTAGTATTTCCCAATAGATTCCTAATGGTATCTATTGGCGCCAGGATCTCTCACATCCTTCCTTTCTCGCTTAGACAAGGACATATGTTGGAAAATCCACTAGTGTGCAGAAACCCCCTTATTCATGTATATAGAGGAAGGTCCTGTCACGTAGATTACTCAAGCAATTCAAACAATAGGAAATTCAAACAATCTCCATATTATTCACACACTTGAGAATACCAGGGAATATCCTCAAGTTCGTTCATTGATCAAGTCCTAAGAGTATAACTCACGAACTTTACTTCTCTTAAAGCCATAGCTACCTCCTTCCATACCTTCATCCTAACGGTACGTCATTCCAGCTCAGCATAGCCTTTCAATAGTACCGAGTCTGGCCAGCCTTGTGCCTGCATTTGCCATAGTAGCCGGTTGTGTAGGACAGCGTCGAATGCTCCTTGTACATCCATCGTTACAAAGGTGGATGCCCATCCTTGAGATCGAGCTTACTCGATATCGTGCACTACTGAAGATACTAGATCATTTGCCGATCATTTTGGTAGTGCGCCAAACTGCTGGTGGCCTACAACGTCTAAAGTGATGGCTAATGCTGACATCCTTTTCGCAAAGATTCTTTCTAGCCCCTTGCCTAGACATGAGAGAAGTGCAATTAGTCTCCATTCTTTGGCCGTTGATAAATCACGACCGCTCTTCGGTAGGAATATGACTTCCGCCAGCTTGAAGCATGCCGGATGGTAGCCAAGTCTCAGACATGCTTGAAAGAGTTGTGTTATATATCTCCCAATACTGCTCCAGGATGCGGCTAGCAATTCTACTGAGATTCCGTCTGCACCAGGACAGGTATTACCTCCTCCAATAGTAAATGACTGAGCTTCCAGCTCTGATATCTCCTCAGACCATGGAATCCGAGGCTCTGCTGGCCTTGTACAAGGTGGAAGATCGTCTGTTTCCGAGTGACGGTCCAGTAATAGATCGCGCAAAATCATCGCTCGCTCTGCCTGGTCTGACACTAGCCTCCCATCATGCCGAAGGGGTGGCGGGATTTTTTGGTGTCTCGGGGCCGCCCACCTCATCATCTTGTAGACGTCCGAGCACGACCGCATCGTTTCTATCCGCTTCTTCCAGTGCTCTCTCTTGGCTGATGATACTGTAGACCTCATGATGTTGGCGTAGGTAGTCCGTTTTTCCTCGGTATATGCCGAGCGATAGTTAAGATGAGCCTCTTTGCACTTTGGAGTCCACCAGTGCGCATACCTACCGCTTCCTTGACTACGTCTCTTTCCGAACGCTTTCAATCCGTCTGTTAAGGCCTGACAAATCGCTTCTGCGTATCTCTCAACATCGCTAGTCGACTCCAAGGATTGCGAAGCTGAGATCCACTGAGATACTGCTCGTACGAAGTCCGGAAGCTTTTCTTTCGAGACTCGCAGTGAGCCTTGACATTCTGCCTCTGCACGACTTTTACTAGTTACCAAGCCGAAGACAGGAAAATGGTCGCTTGTCACGCACTCACTCCGCTCTACCTACGCCTGTGCCCCCGCGACATTCGTCCATACTAGATCAAGCGTATTTCCGGCTTGATGCGTAGGCTACCCAATGATAAGACAAGTGAGGCGGTGTTGCTTAGCCCAGGCCTGTATTTTCTCGCCGTGACCATACGAGCGCGTTGTACCCGGTTGCCATGCCCAGTAAACGGAGTTGAAGTCGCCTGCAATTATTGATGCTGGCGGAGGTGCCCAGTTGATTACTGGTTCGATTGCTGCGTCGTTATTGTGCGCCTTGTACAAATTGAGAAATGTGACATTGTTGACAACTACCCAGCAGTAGTCTCCGGTCAGCGAAGAATATGGGAAAATCTGTTTGGCAAATATTTCCTTCTCCTTCGTTCGAGTGTACGTTACGGCTCGTGGCCGAGCGCCTATCCCGCCGTGCGGGATGTGCAGAGTGTATCCAGGGTGAGACTTTGTCTTGCTGGACCACCAAGGCTCCTGTACAAGCACAACATCAATGCCTCTCTCGAAAACTCGAGAAAGCGCAATGTCGTGCGTTGGACACCCCCTACCAACATTTATTGACATAAACTTGAGCTTTGGTAGGGATGAACGACGCCGTGAGGCGCCTTTCATGAACGGAGGGTGGCATCAGTCGGCGTGACTTATGTGGGTGGTAAGGCGGACGAGCCTAGGCTACTCACACTCCCTGATATAGTGTTGGCGAGGCTGGCTGCTCGCGTTTTGTCAGCCGCCGCTTTTGCCCTCCTGACCGCCTCGAACTCACGGTTGCCGGCGTTTCGGATGTCACAGACGAGGACGGAGACGAGGACGACGACTAGGACGAAGACGAAGACGGAGACAAGGACGAGGACGAAGACGAGGACGGATACGAGGACGAAGACGAAGACGAAGACAGAAGTTGATAATGAGGACGAGATATTTAGATTAATAATTAGATTCTAAAACGTGAGTAATTTACAAGACAAAAAGCTACAGTACACATCCAGTCCTAGAGCTTCCTTAAGTACACGAGCTTCAATACTATAACCAAGGGTGTAGTAGTTTACAGCCATAACACAGTAACTAACAAGTACTCTGAATGGCAACTGTTGCTATCACAACACTGTAACCATTACAATACCTAAATTGTGTTATTGTATGCACGTCATAACTCGGTTGCCTGGGTGCGACACGACATCCCAGTGATGGTTTGTGACATCGGATTGTGACAAGCTGCTCCTTAGTCAGCGCTTCAGCACGAGTGTGTCTGGCGAGACAGTTCCGGCTATCTGCGCGATGAGGACCTCCGCAGTTGCGACATCTAGCTGCAGCAAGACATTCTCTTTCTGAATGCGTCAGTGAGCCACAGTTTCGGCAGGCTGGAGTCCGAGAGCAGCCGCCGGTACTGTGGTACCCAAAGCAACGTTTGCAGATTGCTTGCGTTTGACGCTTCGGGACTGTGGCTGCCCGACCCGAGTCGTCAAAAAGTCGGAATCCCGTTCGAGGGGCAGATCCGCTCTCGAAAAAGGCTACCCAATTACGGTATCTGGCTCCGTACTTGCTCTTACCGTGCCGCCGCACGGATTTTAGTATCACCCCAGTGATGCGTTCTATTTCAGAAACAATATGGCTTTCCGAAATAGTCACTTGCCCATCCAGCGAGATAATGTGGACGGGTATATTAGGTAGCATGAGGCTAGCCCAGTTTCTTTCTGGCTCGAGGCTAATATCTTGCGGAAGGCGGCCCGCACAGCTCAAGAGCAGCTTTCTTGCATCCTCATCTTTGGTAATAAGAACGAAGCCAGCTGCTGTTGGCAAAATCTTGTCAATGTTTGTCGGGGACCAGCCAAACTTACTAATGACTGCTACCCGAATTCCAGCAGTCGAAAGTGACCTCCAATCGTGATTCTTGGGGATCCGAAAGTATAGACCATCCTTCTTCTTTCCTTCTGGCTCCTTCAATCCATGACCAGGCTGAGATAAAAATTTTGCAGGTGGAGGACTAGGCAGCTTTGACCGAGTTTCCTTATCCCGGGCTCCTTCTCTCCGAATTTCTTTTCAGACAATAGCGGCCCAAGAATTAGCTTTAGAAGCACTGGGAGCCACAGTGCTGGGTCGGTGAGTTTCCACAGGCGTGGGCTTTGCCTGGGAAAATGCTGACACTTTAGGTAGTACTGGTGGGGCGGCCCCGGGCCCTACCTGGATGAATTGGGCGATGGATGCCCGAAGATAGACTCGAAAGGAGTCAATAAAGTTTTTATGTTCTCCCGTTAGCATGGGAGAAAGGTGTTTTTCCACGACGTTAATGGTCGAGGAGCAAATTGAGATATTGGCAGCTGCTTCTGCTGCCCGTCGTTTTTCATTCTCGACGAGGGCGGCCATCTCTTCTGGCATAACAGAAATGTTCGATTCCTGCTCCGCATCACTCCCTCTTTCCAGAGATTCATCACGGGCGGCATTAGATAGAGCCATGGTGAGTTTGTCAGTTTCTGGCAGCCTTGTGGGCAAGGCTGCGATATTTCTCGATGAGGTTGCTGACAACCTAGGACTAGTTGGCGACGGGATCAATTTCTCCGTCTTCTGACTTGGCTCAGAGCTGCCTGAATTAGTTGGGGCAGCCCATATGGAGTCGGATAGGCCTTTGGTGACGAATTAGTCGACGGCCCTGTCAATCATCTCGATCTCCGGGGCATCCATCACTTTTGTGGTGATGGCAGCTTCGGCATTATCAATGTCCATCTCATCGATGGTGATGCCGTACTCCAATAGGCGCGACCGTAGTCGGAGCTTGGCGTAATCCACCAGCGAGTGCTGGCGTTTCGTAACTCGTACCGATGGCATGGTCGCCAGCGGTACGATGGGTCCACGGGTTTGAATCTCTCGAGGGTGGTGGGAAGATAAAGATTGATAAGGTGCTGAAGTGAGGTAAGGGTGTTAGATCGCTGTGGAGGCGATTTAAAATGGAATTGCGATCGGATTAAGAGTTGCGACCGGTCCTGAGTATATTAAGAAAAACCTGTTCTTGATTTGATTTCATTGCCCTGATTTGGCGCCCTACGGGCTCTTCTTTTTTTTTGCATCAGATTTTAATTGGGTATGCAGCTATCTAGCTATGACACTATATCAAAGAAAAGTACAGAAAAGATGACTCAAATTACAAGAGGAGCACTCATGCCTCGGATTTCATTTGCGAGTACCACTGCGAAGTTATGGTGGCTTTTTCTTCACTCCAAGTCAACCCTCATCCGTGAATACCCACCCAGGGAAACGTCTCAAAAACTCTGAGTTATCCAGACATGCCTCCGTCATCCATCATCTTTTCTCCGCGCGAAATGTAATCTGAGATGTCTCCTTCCCAAGTGGAATAGGTGCCCAGGCTACTCAAACTATACCAAAGAACATCACCATCCATCGTCGGCTTATTTTTATAGTGTCAGCTGCACTCTCGCAAGCGAAGTCTTGGCGCGCACAAAGCTCAATCAGTAAAACTCTTGCCAAAATTCGAAATTTTATGCCCGTCGAAAACGTATCCCTCTTCTGCATCATCTTATAAACTTGTCCTGATCCCTCTGAAGTCCATCCCAAAGGGCTATCTCCCAGATTTGTGCTCCACGCTTTGCTTCCTCCGTCGGGTATAAATATCGGCGTGGGCGTGTATTTGGTGGTCAATTGAGGCCAGAGAAAGTCGACGAGAGCCATGGTCATTGTGATGAGGATGTACTAGGTCGTACTTGTAGACTTGATGAAGCTTAGTTGAGAATCGGACTCTTTGGGAGTGAAAGATTGATATGGCGAAGTCATTTGAATCATTGCCTCGTGGGCCAACTTTGATATTGCAATATTTGACTGAACTTGGCTCTGGAAGAATATTTCACTCCCAGGTTCGTAGAGGACACCTCGTACAGGTGTTCAGTCTTGCCCTCCATAAATGGACCTAGCAGCGATAAAATAGTAGGATCTAGGTAGAAGAATTTCTAGAGAGTGCTATTAAACACACGTTCCGCTTAACTCCATACTTAATCGAATCCGCTCCTAGTATTCCTGCATCAACCGTGTAGAGGGATAATATTTTTTAAACTCACCAACGTTATGGGATTGGGTTTCAGCCTATATTTTTCTACTTGAGTCAAATACCTGCTTAATATGCGATATACCCAGATATGAATAGAAGGACCAAACGCCAAATCAAAACTAGTCACAATTTTCATAGTGATATCATGACTCATAATAAAAGTAGCCTGAAACGTAATACAGTTAAGTTAGAAATCTTCAACAATAATTTTATCTAAATACGTAGATATCAGGTTATAACGAGATCCATCAGGTCATATGATGGTCGATGGTCATATACAATTGGACAACCCCAGTATCGATTAATAAGATATTAATGCTTTGTTTCCAGTCCATTAGAGCTTCCTAGAATCCAGTCACTTTAGTTGCTTTCTTCTCTCTTAGATTCAGTCTCGATTCGCTCTAGGTATCTTTCGTCTTCTAGGTATCCTAGTTCTTATTCTTCGATGCTTTCGAGAATTCAAACGTTCTTCGCTTCAATTATCTTCCTTAGTGATCTCTGAAAATAGAGTTTTTAATAACTCATGCTCACAAACTTGGTACAACTTTCATTTTTCCCATGAATATTGAGTGATCTACATTTGTTTCCTTTAATCTAGATTTACTTATCACTGGAATCAATTTTAACTAGAGCCTTTCGCTTAGGTTTCTTCGACTCAGTCTTGAGGTCTAATTACCCTGTCAAAGTGAATAGTCTAGGATTTAATCTGACTTTCTTTAAAGTTGTAGGATAGATTCTTTTCTCTTGTGAAAGATTCATTGATCTAGATATATGTCACGTTATTCGGCGTCAGGAGTGGAGCGAGTGGGTATATCTCTACAAGTTAAACTCGTGTGTTTTCCAAATATTCTTTTCATTCTTTTTACCGTGCTATTTCCTAACTTTGAACTCGTTCATATTTACATAAACATATTTTATCGCTGTAATAAATTACTTTGTCGAAAATCATAACTGCTTTACTCAAATCTTTTTTTCTAGCTCTTATTACGAGATGATTGCGGCATAGGGGTAGGTCAGATGGTACAGATATAGTAGATATGTAGATACTGATTCACAGTAAGCTTAATATTCCAGTATCCTTAAGATATTAAGCGCTGCGGCTTAGGATGTTAAACAAACCACATCGAGGTATATTATTTTCATCAGCTTTTAGAAAGGCAGAAATAGGAAAGAGGTTAGATCATTTTGAAGAAGATATAACCATTAAAAACGTACTGACTGTTATCATCTGTATTCGTTTAGTCTGTTTTTACAATCTTGTGGTCCAATTTAATTAATCTACGGCCTGTATAGCTTTTCATGGATACTTTTTGATGGTCCTCGTCTCTTGGAATAGAAAATTTACGAATAGTAAGTGTTGGAGCTCGAAATGGTGCATGGTAACGAAAGACCAATTTGTCAGCAGACATGGTGTGCTCACTCAAGATAAAAAATAGGACATTACCCCATTTAAAATTCCGAGCAAGTAGTAATTGAAGGTTAACAAGAAAATTGAACTGTGTTCAGATTTCTCTACTTTATTCTTTTAATCGTTTAGCTGGTCTTGAATCATCCACTGGACCTACTTTTTTGGTGCCAGGTAAGCTGCAGGAGCGAATATCATTATCTTCTTGACTGACCCTCCGGTGTGGGTATTCCGCCTTGATACCTTCAAAACAGTTATTGCTAAATTTATCCCCAGTGCTAAAAAAGGGATGTTGCAATGCTTGCTGCGCTGTGAGCCTCCGCTCGGGGTCGTATTCTAAAAGCCCAGACAGTAATTTATAGCCTTCGACACCCAAGGAGACATTGGATGCGGGAGAGGACTGAGTCGAGTTAATGGTACTATAGTACCATTTCTCTAAAAGTGATCCAGATTTAGGAATATGCCCTGAGGATAGAGTAGCTAGATTACTGTATTCAGGCATTTTTATCAAAAGTGGCCACTTTTCTTTGGTGGGCATCCCCATAATCTCAACTATTTTCTGCATCTGATTTCGTTGGAACGGAACAGTCTTCTTACTATCTATTTTTGCTTCTTCGCCCTTGAATATTGGCCTAAGAGAGAGAAGTTCGGCAAAAATACAGCCAATAGCCCACATATCGACGGCAGGAGTGTAGTGTCGCGAACCAAGTAGAAGCTCTGGTGCCCGGTACCAAATAGTCACGACAACTTTGTCGCCTGAAAAAAGGGAATGAAGAGGTTTGTTGAAAAGCCGAGCCAGTCCCAAGTCCCCGATTTTTACCTCTCCTCCAATTGTGACCATGATATTAGCAGGCTTTAGGTCTCGGTGCAAGACCCAATTTACATGAAGATAGTGTGATCCATTCAAAAGTTGGAACATAATAGATTTTACTGTAGAAGGCGGAATTGGATGACGAGTTGGTTGAGTATGATGATGGATAATTTGAAGCAGATCGTGTTCTGCATATTCGAACACCATGTAGATACATTTATCTTCAAGGATAATTTCAACTAGTTTAATAACATTCTGGTGGCTTAATTCAGAACATAGAGCCATCTCTCGAATAGCAGACTGCGAGATGCCAGTATACTGTACCTGCTCCCCCTCTTTATCTATCAAGTGTAAGCAGTAATTATCAAGCAATTGACAAATGAGACATATATAAGATACCTGGCTTAAATTTCTTGATGGCGAACTCGCCTGGTTGACCTTGGCGACCATGTGCTTTATAAACGCGGCCATACGTACCACTACTGATAAAACCAATGACTTTGTATCGTTCCATTACACGAACCTTACTCTGATATCTAAACTTAGGAGTAATGCACTCATTTCCCGAGTCTAAATTTTATCAGCAAGCATCTCCAAAGTGCTTATCTAACAAAGGGGAGCTAGTGTATTTTTATCGGATTTTACAATCCTGTATCTGCTTTTGACTTGATCTAAGCACACATCATGGGACCGCGTAAATGCAACTGAAAATCAATCTTGAGATATATACCATCAAATGCCTGCTGCATAGTTCGCTTTAACCCAAGTGGCCGAGAGGTTGAAGGCAAGACTTGACCGCTAGAGGAGGTTGGGCTTGGTGCATGGTTTTGAGTCATTCTCAAAAACTTTCAAATAAGTATTTTTTCGCGTGATTTCACCATAGGAGAATTAATTTGGACGAAGAAATGCGAGAGTTTCTAGATAACGTAAATGTCTGTTGTATCGACACTTCGATTTATGATTTTTAGTACGGGTCTTCCGTCACGTGATTATAGCAAAACAGGTATGAGCCTAGAGACTTACCTTCGACTGGAACAGGGATGGTCGGATGGTGTGGTTGGCTATCATATGTCTGACTCTTAGGTCTTGTCCCATTTTGGGCCTCGATTAGATTAGATTAGATTTATATTATAGTCCTAACTGAGTCAATGACTATAGAGGACTCCTAGAATCTACATATAAGATACTAGCTACATTTTTTTCCTTTCTAATTTAAAATTTTTTAACTATGTTCTCATGGACAGTGAGGGTCAAGCCCTATGGTTTGGGCGTCGATTTTAAATTGCGTATGCAACTATCTAGCCATGACACATGATCTATACTATGTGTACATGTTGAATGGCTCTTTTGACGTTAGAGACACTCATGCTCTGTATTTCACTCGCAAGTACTACTACAAGGTATGCTTGCTTACACAGACAGTCGACTCTCCTCCGTAAGTACCCATCGAAGGGAATTTCAAAACCTATGGTAATCCAAACATGTCTTCACCATCCATGTTTAGCAGCGCTGCAAGATAAGTAGTTGTGTTTTGCAGGATAAGAACCGGTTATCTCCTGTTTCGTGTAGGGTATATGTCCAAGCTGTGCAGAATCTACTTTAGAGACCGTCCCAGGTGATAAACTATCACACCATCCAGCCAGACAGTGTTAATATTGTTGCCTGTAAGGATTCTTGAGAAATGCCTCAGGCAGGATTTATGGGTTCCTTATTTAATCCCACTAGTCTTTATTGCTTAGCGAGGGCACCTATGTAGTTTCCATTTCCGAGTCTGATAACTTCACGCTTTGTTTTCTGTCTTTAGGAATAGTTACATTATTCTAATCACATCTCACTCTCGTCCTCTGCCAACTATAGTGACCTACTGTCACCTCCGGCCCCTCTATCTAGAACGACTCCCCGCTTTCCCTTTTACCACTTCTCTAGAAAGCCCTCCGCGTTACCACGAGGCGTCCTTCGTCAGTACATCGTACGCTATGCCCTCTCCTACGCCTCGAGTCCTGCGCCTAGTGAACCTGCGCCTGACATTGCCTGAAAGTTATCAATCGATATATCGGCGCATATAATGCCAGATTTGTAAAACTATTTGCTAGAATTCAAAATTTCACATCCGTGGAGAAGATACCCCTCTCTGCATCATGTAGAAAATTTATCCTGGTTTCTCTCACGTCCATCCTAAAGAAATGCCTCCAAAATTTGTGCGCTAGCTCGTATTTGTAGACTGCATGAGGCTTTGGTCAGATTGAATTTCGATATGAACGAAAAGCTAATTGGCAGAGAGTCTCGTTTCATTGCATCGTGGGCCAGCTTATTTGGTATTGCGAAATTTGACGGAACTTGGCGCTGAAAGAACATTTCGCTGGTAAATTCGGAGATGCCGCCGAAATAAGTACAGTCTTCGAAATTATCAGGGCTGTACAGTTATTCTAGCGGGGTAGGGCTCACTTCTTTGATAACAAGCAACTCGATACAGCCCGACATTAATCGTACTGCTATAATTTCTGTATTCTATGTTTGACAACGTAGAATGGATAGGTCTTCTCTGCCCAAAGGCCAAGTGTCGCTATTCCTGGGAAAGTTTGTGCTTAATCATACCTCCTTGCTTGCACTCATTTATCTTCGCCATTTCCGCCTAGTCTTCATTTAATCTTCCTTTTTTTAGCATTTCATGTGGATTCAGCTATGTAGTTATGCATCCATTCGATCATACACTTAGAGGGGCATTCGGCCTTAATTAACATCCAAATCCGAGCAAAGAAATACAGAGCGTTTGCTCGTGTAGAAGTTGGGAAATACTTTAAAAACCAATGCGTGCGGAGATCACTTAATTACGACATCAGCATTAAGCCCTTTGATACAGATATGCACCGAAAGCTTTCCGAAAAATCCGCCAGTCGGGCACTACGGACTTGCGTGTAGCTGTGAGATTCAATCTCTAACTTTCTAGCCTAATTCTAATGGCCTCCGTACTTCGCACCTTCAGAAAAATCAATGATTAAGGTGAAGTGTTACAAACAATACGACAGAGACAGCGCTATAAAGTAGCGTAGCTTAACTAGGTAATGCCATTTTAGAAGTGGAGTGAGTTCTACTTCGACTAAAATGGACACCTTCATGGTGAATATAGGTCCCATTGTCGGCTTTACAAACTCCGTGGAGATATCGGGAGATTCATTGCGATGACTGACGATAGGTCTTGAGCAATTATTCTCACCCATACGTATTAAGCGTGTCAGTAGCGTAGGTTATAATTAATGTGTATCATTATGAGCCTCTCAGAATATAAATAATGCGGGTAAGCAAAGAAAGCGATTCATATAATGTCACAGTGTGTCGTTATTTAAAAGTTGTTGATTCTATTTTGTTCTGTTTGTTTACGTGCTAGGTACATGTCACCTATCGCACTGCTACTGATTCTTGAGAATGAGTGGGGCCGGGCCGGATCAGGCTAATTACCGTTAAGTACAGAAATACTGTGGCGCCACTGTGTCAAGTTTGTAGTACAGTCAAACCCCTGTCAAGACGATATAATCGGGGCCGCGAAAAATATCGTCTTGTAGGGGATATCGTTGCTCCACAGAAATTCCCTTTTATGGCGGCATTATTAGCACCAATCTGGCAAAAAAACCCTGGTTAAGACGATATTCAGAGGTTGAAGAACGATAATCGTGTAATCGGTAAATTATTATTATTTATTTTTTCTCATTTAATTGTCCTGTCTGAGTCTATGACTATGTAGGACATGCAGGTCCTTTCTGCCTACAGGCCAAGGATACTTATACCAGTAGTATATCCCCTCCTATGCCTCCCATACAGCTCCACTCAAACAGTACCGCCCCTCACAACCCCTCATTCAATCATATACTTGGAGGAGCCCTTTGCCCTTTATTATCTCCCCTCTCCAGCCAACGAAACGATACCCATTTGCGGGTGTATGGCAGCCGGGAAAAACCGCAAGAACCGCTGGGTGCGGAGCTCTCCTAATGCCGACATTAGGACTAAATCCGAAGACAAAGTGACCCTTCTGAAGCGTTCGAAAAGGCTGGCCAGCTGGGCGCTGCAGGCTTGTGGGTACCTCGGAGAATTCACACTCTGCCTTTCTAGCCTCCTTCCAACTCCTTCCCGAAGGTCGTGCTGAAATTTCAGAAAAGTCTTGACAGAGCGTGATTGCTGTTTGGTAGCTTAGCCTAAAATTTTCTGGACCGTCCATGGCATTGGAGAGAGCCATTGAATCATTGACAAAAGAAAACCTCCTGGCTAATTAGCTGATATCTCGGTCTTGGCGCTCACAACCGTTCCAAAGTTGAAAACCCTTCGAAAATGTCAGTCCCAGCATGGTAATCAGAGACCTGTTCCCCCTCTCGCTCCACATCTCAGCCGCGTGTTCTTCTTCAAGTTGTTTGTCCCATTAGAGCAACAGTCCCCCATAAGCCAAGGCCCAGGCTCTATAATTTTCGACTTGATTTCCACCTTACGGATATAAATAGTGTCGTAAATATATATTAGGCGATGGCCGGTAATCAATGGGGCAAGCTCCTGTTTGCAATTGGAGCAACTTCTTTATTGGTCGTTGAGGCGAGATGATGCGTGGTTAGAGATGGGTTGAGGACTCAGGCGATAATGATGAGAGGCATTGTCGAGAAGTCGTCAGATGGAGATATGTTTGAGGTTGCTTTCGGCTTCGATTCGGCTGCGATTCTTCCTGGCTATCCTAGACATTCAGAGCATACTGAGCGATTACACCGGCACCACTGGAATGTGAAGAATTCGTCTTTGCCGGTTGTAATCGGTAAATGTATTGGAACGAAGTTCGTTCTTAAAAAGATATCGTCTTAACAGGGGTCTGACTGTAGGCTTCGGCAGGGGTTTTAGCGTGCAAACTAAGACTACTTAGGCATTGTCACCTTCTATATTAGGGTTAGCCCCCGTATTTGTGCAAATTTTCGAAAAATCTAGGTGACAATTTTTTTTCTGGACACCATAGTTTGTAGTGGGTCTTTCCTCCGTACTAATGCTAATTGGTATAATGATCGGCTGCGTAACATTTGTGCATTTTTGCTACTTGACTTTATAACTTTTTTAACAAGAGTTCGAAAGTTTTCGAATTACAAAATAGAGCCACAGTCTTATCCTAACCTTGGATCTGAATTTGTGGCTGGAAAATTTTCAGGCCTTAATATCTGGTCCGTCCCCCATCCGCATCTACCACAGCCTGACATCTTGCTGTCATACTCTGAATGAATCTCATAAGATCTTCGGAAGACACGGAATCCCATGCCTCCTTTACAATCTTGCAAAGAATATCTTGAGTTCGCTGCTTTCCGCAACCCAGATTCGGATGATGACGCTGGATGTAATCCTTCATCCTATTCCAAACAGCTTCAATTGGGTTAAGATCAGGCGAGTTGGCCAGCCAGAAAATCGGTTGAATGGGCCTCTGGTTCATATCTTCCATTGTACTTGCTACTTTGCGAGCAGGAGCATTATCCTGCATTAAGGAAAGCCAAGGTCTCATCGAGACCACGCCATTGATAAGAGGAACTATTTTCTCGCAATATTTTTGGGAGTTAATGGATCCCCGCTCCTTCTCCCAAAATAAACAGGGGTTTTTTTCTGGCCCTGCGAAGCAACCCCAGAACATCCAGCCGACCCTATTCTTCGATTTTTCTCCAACACAATCAGCATTGTGTTCTTGGGACGTCTAGCTCATAATGTAAGAGCATCAAGTTACTATCTTCTCAAAGAGGAAAGTATGAATACTCCTTGTCGCCTATTCTCTAGAATATCTTCCATCCTCTACCCAAATTTTGTCTGCCCATAAGACTGACGACCAGTTTTCATATGTCCAATTGAGATGAGCTTCAGCCCATTCTCTGCGTGTCTTCATAGTTTTTTGAGATACTGGAGACTTTTGATCGGCTAATTGTCATTGATATGCTATTTTTTGAAGTTCTCTTTGTATTACCCGCTCGCTAACACCAAGATGTCTAAAGGGGCCAGAGGCGAGTTCTAGAAATATTTTGCGGCAGTTTTCAGGTGAATACTTAACGTAAGATATAATCTGATCAACATCATCTGCTTTCCGTCTTGAGGATTTTGTTTTCTCTTTTTGGTGGAGACAGTTCCACGGCGCGGTGAATAACTTGACCCCAAGAAATGCCTAGCTGCGCGGCAATCTGCGTCTGGTTTTTGCCAGATTCATGGAGCCCATAAATCTTAATATTTCTTATAATTTCAGTTCGTTCATTTTAATTTTTCTACTTACTAAAATGTTTTGATCTCTGGATAATTGTCTTATTCGAGGTGTTGAAGGTGGGGTTTGAGGTGGATTCATCTGCAAAATAAGGGTAGTATCGAGTAAAGCCATGTGTCTTCTGAATATATAACTTTGTATTTGAGAAATCTAATTCTTTTTGTCACTCAAGCACAAGATGAGGAGAGCTGAGTAATTTTTTAGTGTTCGGCGGTCATCAAAGTGATGACAAAGAACTAGAAAGAGGGATGGGTTTGCATAAAACTGAGGGTGACATGATATTAATTTGTGCCCCTAGTTTGGGCCTTGAAATCCAGGACAAGAATTATGTATACTGTCGAATTAAGTGCTAAAAGTGGTTCAATTAGACCCCTGTTAAGACGATGTAATCGGGGCCGTGAAAAATATCGTCATATCGAGGATATCCTTTAAAAGAATATGATTATATAATCCAGCTATCTAGGCCACTTTTTACCTTTGATGCCTCTTTTTTACTACCAATTGCCGTCTTTAATCGCTCTAATACTCTCAAGGTCAGGCCAGTTTCCAGCTCGCTATCATAACGTAATAGTACTCGTAGCTTCGTTGAGTTTCGCAAAGGTATTGCTCAAGGACTCGGAGACTGTGGACTGGCTTGATCGATGGCCGTACTCAGCGAAGAACCATTCAATGCACTATTTGTGGGTTGGTTTTGGGACCTGGCGATGTGCCCATCGTCGCAGAGCACGTCGTTACTCTACAGAAACTCCCTTTTTTGGCGGAGTTGTTAGCACCAATCTAGCAAAAAATCCTGGTTAAGACGATATTCAGAGGTTGAAGAACGATAATCATGTAATCGGTAAATGTGTGAGAACGAAGTCCGTTCCGGAAAATATATCGCATAAACGGCAATATCGGCTTAACCATGATCGTCTTAACAGGGGTATGACTACAGTGACTCTAGGATCCAAAATGTTAGGCTTGAAACTGGGATGTTTAAGGGTTTAGCCCTGTAGGCGCAGTTGGGCTAGCTCGCAATAGGTTAGACAGTCTCTCCTTATTACCCCGCTTGCCATGAAGTATGGTCCAATCGTCTCAATCTAACGATCGCTTAGATCGACACATTTCCAACGACACTCATGACTGCCTAACCAACAAAGCCTCTGATTCTTAACATCACTACCAATTCATCTTCTATTCTAGCAAACAATGTCTCTCGAGAAGTCTGCTTCAGAAACTAGAGTTAGCAGTTATCTAACTCGCGATCAATGATTGAAATAAGAACATTAAGAAGACTTGGCTTGACATTACAACATATATCCGACCAACTTGGCTCCTCAAGAAGGCAAGTGCAACTTGAGTGTGCTGGAGAGACTGAAAATCCTACACCTCGCAAAGGATACTCACTTAAATTAAGCGCGAAAAAAGTTGATGAGCTTGAGGCTTTCGTCCCGGAATCTCCTGAAAATCGATAGATGTGCTATTTGGAACTAGCACTGGGACTCTTCAGCCACTGGGGATGCAATGAGCATTAACTTTCAAATGCCCTCAATAAAATAGGTTATAGCAGATGCAATGCTCGGAAGAAGCTTCCATTAAGTGTGGTCAACATGCACGAAAGATGTATAGCGGTGATAAAGGGAAATGGAGGGTACACAAAGTATCGGGATAGGGTAGACTAATACAAAACATATAGTACGCTCTCATTTTAGTTGTGAGCCATACTGAGGGCCTCGATGTATACTTTTGTAACACAGAGCAATTATTTTTGAGTTAGATGTGTATTTTTAGATAATATCAATTGGGTTTGAATATGAATTTGAAATATTTAACGTGACAGGACAAACCTAACAACTATTTAGACGTGACACGGGTAGATGGGCTCTGAGAGCTCAACGCTACCTACGTGACCGGCATTGAAGCCAGAAGCGACAAAAGAAAAAAAAGAGACAAGAAATGCCCGAGTTACAGTGCCCTGAGCTGCATCCCTATCTTCCAAGCACATCTCCTTGGCTCCAGGCGGGGTAAATTTCTCACAGCCTCTCCAACGTAGCAAAGCAGGTCGGCACTCTGAAGAATGCCAGGGCCTTTTCTCTCGGCCGCAAACGCATTTCAGATCTTCATGTTCGTGATTGAAAGGTCGATGGTAGTCGGCATATTCCCCGTGGCCAGTCCTTGCCGCAATTAGAGGGTGGTACGCCCATCTTGGTAGAGCCAGTCTCGGTGGTCTATTGCAACGCATGAAGAGGTCTAGATCTTTGTATCGTTCCGGTCGATACTTCTGCCACCACTCTTCCACGAGTTTTGACCCTGCATTTTAACTAGTCTCCCTAGTGCCGCAAAGGCTAGATTTTAAGATTCTCCACTGAGTAAAGCTGTGGTTAGTAACCAGTTGTTGAGAGATCTCAAAGCCGACTTTGCCAGCTCATCGGCCTCTTCAATGCCTTTGATCCCCATATGACCAGGTATCCAGCGTATTTCCACATGCTTGTTTTGTCTCAGCAGTGAAGACTTGTCCACAACTGCCTGAGAGAAACTAGATCTTCCTCTTTCGAGCGCTCGAGCGGCCGCATGATTGTCCAGAAGAATGCGAATCGATAGATCTTCTGTAACCACTACTGCAGCCTCCAAGGTTTTCATGGTGCCCACAACTTCCGCGTCGAATACATCTACTCCGGGAAGTGGACAAAAACCACTCCCAGCTAGCTTGCCTCTTTGGTGTACTACATGTCCCCAGGCTGATTGTCCAGGGCCTGAAGAAGATCCGTCAAAGAAGGCACAGATTGTCTCGGCTGGCAGGGAAGCTAACCATCGCTTTCTGCTTCCAGATCTAGCTTCTTTTTCTCGACTGCATGGAGTCGGTGCTGGGGAGCCGTCTGGAAAGTTTAGCTCTACAGGGCCTTCGGCTATCGGAACCCGACGCACGCTCATTTGCAGGCGTGTCATGTACCGTTCTGGTTATCTGAACAAGCGATTTCATCGTCCCGATCTAAGGCCTAAGCGTTTTATTGTCTCTCTCGGGCCCAGCCGCCCGAAGGGCTAGAGGATGCCAGATATCCATTCTTCGCATGCGGCCTGCCGATCGCAGCGTCTTTTGCTGGAGGATGATGGATGCTGGGGGTATTCCCGCTTCACGATGAAGAGCGCTATTTGGAGTGGTACGCCACGCTAGGGATGCTACTAGAATAGCTCTCATTCCCCTTTTGTCTAGCAAAGATATGTGCCAGCCTACGCCAGTGCCGACTTCTTTAACTCGTGGCGAGGCTATTCGAGCGAGACCAGGCCACCACGCTTCTGCCCCATATAGAGTCGTACTCAGAACGCATGCATGTACCGCACGAATTAGAGGTCCAGGAGCTGCACCGCGTTGAGATCCGTTTATATGTCTTGAGGGATGGACTAGACGATTAGCCTTCCCAGTCCATGATAATATCTATTGATTTTTTTTAATTTTTAATTTTAAATGAGGACCATTGTACAATTCTGTTAGAGCTGAAAACTAACCCCACAATTAATCTTTCACGGAATATGATTGGATAGTACACCTTGCTTACTTAACTAGTTGACGAACTAGACATGGGCCTGCATAAAGACCAAACCAATCAAATCAGTATGTACAGGAAGAGGGAGTCAAAGCACACTACAACTGGGCTAGCACGACCTCTCCCTCTGACATATGCGCCTACTCTGATGGTTCATCTGAAGGCCACGAAAGTTCCTCGTGGGGATATGTCCTCGAACGCGGAGGACAAACTTTCGCACAAGGTCACGGTCGTCTACATGGCGGTGAAGTTTTTCATGCAGAAATCGCAGGAGCAGCAGAAGCACTTCGGGAAGCTATGCGCGCTCGAAAGAACCGTGAGAGAATCTTCGTTCTTCTTGAAAATCAGGCAGCCGTACTTGCGCTTCGAACGGGGAAGTCATCATCGTCGCTGCAGATAACCCGCGTCTTTCACAAGATCGCGTCAGAAGCGAACGTGACAGTGAGGTGGGTGCCTGGACGCTCCAATAATAGTGGCAACGAAGAAGCGGACGCAGGCACACATACGCCGTTTGATTCACAATCGCCGATAGAAACGGGGGAAACAAGTCGGGTCCGGACAGATATCGAGACCTGGACTTACAGATGCGACGTCGGAAACCACTAGAACTAGGTCTTTCTCGAAGATTGCTCCATAAGCTCCTGGCAGCAAGATCAGGACATGGAGACTTTGTGGACTATCATCGCCGCCTAAACATCTGTACGCGGTGCCACTACGAGCCTAAGAGGGAAATATTATCTTGGAGCCAAGTTCAGTCAAATTTCGCAATATCAAAGAAATTGGCCCACGAGGCAAAAATTTTTAAATTACTCCACCACGTCATTTTTTCGCTCCCAACGAGTTTGACGCCTACTTATGCCTCATCAAGACTACAAGTACGACCTAGTACATCCTCATTCCAATGATCACACCTCTCGTTGACTTTCTCTGGCCACAGCCGGTCACAAAATACACGCCCACGCCGATATTTATACCCGAAGGAGGAAGCAAAGCGAGGCGCACAAATCTGGGAGATAGTTCTTTGGGATTGGTGTGAGAGGGATCAGGACAAGTTGACAAGATGATGGAAAAGAAGGATGTAATCTCGAAGGGCGTGAAATTTCGTATTTTGGCAAGAGTTTTAAGAATTGAGCTTTTTGCGCGCCAAGCATTCGACTGCGAGAGTGCAGCTGAAACTATAAAAATAAGCAGACGATGGAAGGTGTTGTGGTCCGCCGCCTGGTGGTGTTCTCTGGTATAGTTCGAGTAGCCTGGGTACCTACTCCACTTGGCAAGGAGACATCTAAGGTTACATTTCGCGCGGAGGAAGGATAATGGATGAAGGAGGCATTCCTGGATAACTTAAGGCTTTTGAGACGTTCCCCTGGGTGGGTATTCACGGATGAGGGTTGACTTGGGGTGAAGAAAAAGCCACCATAACTTCGCAGTGGTACTTGCAAATGAAATCAGAGGCATAAGTGCTCTTCTTGTAAATTGTTTCATCTATTGTACACTTCTCTGATATTGTCATAGCTAGATAGCTGCATACGCAATTAAAATCTGATTTAAAAAAAAAGAAAAAAAAAAAGACGTAGCATATAAAACTTGACTCGCATTACTATTTTAGGTTGAGGTTTACCGTGCATATACTACTCGAGTCGCATGTCTTACTACCATGCGACACGCTCAGGTATCAATCTATTAACCCACACCAAACCGAAACCATTCACAACTCAGATGATGACCCCATGAATAATTGTAACAGTAGCCTGCAACATAGCACAACTAGGCTAGACATCGTTGATCAGGACCTAATCCGAACAGAATGTGTGTAAATTTGTCGTATCACTACTGATAGAATCTTCGTCAAACAAGATTTTCGGGCGCACGGATCATTACCACGTGATTTATAAGCAGCGCAAGGCTGATGACTTTGACACAAAGTCAGTCCAAAGCTTGAGACCCAGGGCATTTCATGCCGGAATTCTTCAACAACGCCAGTATAGTCCAGATCCTAGTGACAGTTATTAAAACGGTTTTCTAAATGAGCTTAACATTTAATCAATTGAAAAAGAAGGCCTTGACACCCTCGGTAATGCAGGAGCAAAAATTTGACTGACCTTATCTCCCTCATTCGCTCTGATCCGCCATGCGACGCGCTACAGCTATCTTCATAGTTATAAACGCGACCATCATTCTTTACCTTCTTCACGCATGCAGCACCCTAATCGGCCTATTGTTCGAAGATGGTGCAGCAGACATTATTAGCTCAGAAGAGATACCCGCACTAGAGACTAAATGGAGCAAAAATTCTACGCAACTAATTCCAAAAATCATCCATCAAACCTACATCAACGAAAGTATACCGAGCCAGTGGATCTTGAGCCAAAAAAGCTGTTTGAATCTCCATCAAGATTATGAGTACAAGGCTCGTCCCACCCATGAATTCCCCATTAGATGAAGTAGACTTCAGGAATGCATGCAAAACTAATCATTCAATTATAGTTGTGGACAAATGTTGAGTCTCGCAACTTTATCGCTTCACAATTCCCCTGGTTTTTAAAAAATTTCGACGACTATCCATATGCCATCCAACGGGCCGATGCCATCCGATACTTCGTGCTTGCCCACTTTGGTGGCATCTACATTGATCTCGATGATGGATGTAATCGACGACTCGATCCTCTTCTCGCCTTTCCAGCCTGGTTACGCCGCACTGTTCCGACCGGTATTTCCAATGACGCTATGGGTAGCGTACCCCAGCATCCGTTTTTCCTTAAAGCTATCAATAGTCTTCAGACCTACCAGCGCAACTGGGGTGCACCATATTTATCGGTTATGTACAGTACAGGTCCGCTCTTTCTCAGTGTTCTCTGGAAGGAGTACATGCACGGTTATCGCCCAGCAGAAGAGCATGTAAGAATTTTGACGCTCAATAACTATAAGGGTTTTCCGGAAAGCTTTTTCAACGTCACAAAAGGCAATAGTTGGCACAGAGAAGATGCAAAGGCAGTCCTATGGATGGGAAAACATTGGATGTTGCTGACCGTCTCCGGGTTTGCTGCAGCTATAGTCATAGGAAGTTTTCTTTGGATGTTATGGAATCGGATTTTCTCGCGACCCACTAAGAGCCGGCGATGGAAGAGTGGTGCACACTATGAACTTGTTGATCGTCAGGCATAGACACTGTACTTGACGCCACTGCCAGCAAGCTCAGTGCAGCTCAGAAACAAGCTTGAAAGCGGACCATTTAGCCACTAGAACCTATATGAGAAGGTATCCTATCTCATTTTCTTTAAACAATTCATTCTTTTCGAAGGAGAATCTGTGGCTCTTTTAGCCCTCATTAGGTGGACATCTAACATAAGCCTACAGTCTTGACATAGCGAATGAATCCGAACCATTCGGCTAAGCTGTTGACCTTATTCAGCTTATGCATGGTGTGTATTAGCTCACCATCTCTTGACAGCATATGACGTTAGCTTTGAAGGGACTTCACATTTGTTGTTCACAATAATGGGTCCAAAAATGAAATTATATTATATCTAAAGAGGAGAATATCTACGACGCGCGCGCAAGATGTTTTGTTCCAATCGAGCGTGTTTTCCCGTGACACTAGCGCGCTTTTGTTCAAAGCTGGAGCCGGATAGTTCCGGATCCACATACAAGGCTACAGCCTGTAAAATTAGCACGTGCTGGCCTCCAAGCCACAATTCTAAGCAATATGGTTCTAGTAGGTCGTATAAAATCGCAGTATCCGACTAACTACCATGATTCAATGTCAAGTACTCATAGAATGGGAATGATCCTTCCAGATGGCGGTATTTGACCCAAAACTCGCATACGATTTATTGAGCACCTTGGGAGTCGATCAAGGATCTGCTGAAGACTCGATTCAATCGAAGTATCAGATCATAGACTGTATTTCATTTTCCAAATCTTAGCTAATTGAAAAAAGTCCTTCTCCAACTCTGTCCCTTATGTCATAAAAAAGCTGTCAAAAGATTCTGGTGCAATTGCATTTAAAGGAAGTACCAAAATTATAAGCTTGCTAGAAGTCTCTCTATAATATAAGGAATAAAAAATTATCATTGATCTTTAATTATAATAATCAAAATGAGAGTAATATAAATATAATGTTATCAGCTACAAAAGGAAGCAGTCGTGTTAGACTAAAGCTCAGTAGCCTAGGTTTTGGGGAGTTGATCACGACCCAAAAAGGCTCACTATAAGCTTTAATTACTTTGTCACTCAATTCTGTCGGATTACACTTTCTCAGTTGATCCCAGCTCTTATCCAAATTAAGCAGTAACATAAACTTATATTTCAAATCAGTGCTAGAAAAAATGAGGCGGTGACTCGTCTCAACTCACCGACAAAGTATTATGACCATAATTATAACATTATAGAAATGCCACGATATAATATCGGTCCTAGATTATTAACTAATAGTGGCACTAAGCCTGTGATAAATATTTTGACATTCAACTCAGAAATAATGCCAAATCTGAGATTTGATAAGTAAAAATTAACGTCACTTCAGCCTGCATGTCGTGCGAACTGTATGACTGAGAGATTCACACAGGGTGCACAACCTGCAAATAAAATATCTAAAGACCTCTATACCTGCACAAACACTTCCATACTCAAGTGATAGTGTCATCAATGTTTTGAAGATTAGCCGAGCTTAATTTGGCTAAGCTATTTCAGATATTCGCTTAATCGGACCATATTCAAAGAAACATTGTTCATGACCAAAATCTACTTTAAGCTTACGATAAAATTAACAATCTATAACTTTCAAGTCACCTTGGGTGGTGAGCTGTACTTAATAAATCCAGCTGAGATCATGTTTCAGTATTAGCACCTTCTAACCTGTCTATTTCAGCTATCGGGAAATCTTGGAAACCTCAAATTACAATCAAATATCTGTGGTATCGATTCTAGTAACAAATTAAATTTAAATAGTCCGCTTTTGTTTTGTCAGAACAATAAAATACTTAGCCTAAGAAGATTAGGCCACCAAATTTTCTAGGATATTAACAACTTGAAGCCAGAATCCTTCATCACAGCACCACACAGCATAACATTGAGACGGAAAAGATTCTTCGGTCGTGGTTTTAGAAACTCATGAATAAAAATGACAAGTTCGATGATTATCCTCCATACTCCTGAGTTGGTCTGCAACCAATCGTGGGTAATCTACAGACTACATTTATGGAATAAACACGACTGAAACATGTTTATTTGAATTTACTCAGGTGGATGATTTGAATGAACAGGCGCTGCGGCAATACTTTCAATGGGCATTTGAATAACTCGTAATAGAGTAGTTAATAGGTATAGATAAAAGGCCTTCGAAGTCTGATTGTTAGAAATAGACTTAAACGACAGAAAGACTGAATTAAATTAAATTGGAGACTTCAGCTAGAGCCAGTCGCGTACAAATATTTGTAACACCTTTTGATAGGAGATAGGACCATACATGGTAGAACTTCTTAAATTTTATCAGGAATTTCATCATGAATAAATGATTTGACTGGATGAGATTCCTGTGTTGCTCTTTAAAATATTTGGATTAAATCACACCTCTTAAGACGCCTCACTTACAAAATAGATCGGATTGTGAGGAAAATGTTGCGAGAGGATTCAGGATGGAAATTCTGGCCATGTCCAAGAGTGATATGGTATAAAATGAGACAAGGTCCGGATCGGAAAGGCGAAAGTTTTTCGAGGAATATATTCCTTTATTAGACCAGTATTTATGCAACGAAGCGTAGCGCAGTAGATTGGGCCATTAAATTTTATAATTTCTTTTATTTTACAACCGCGGAGTTATAGCTAATCAAAGTCATATGTAGTAGTTACAGTCAACCTTCCGACAGCCCACGCCCTTGCAAAGCCTTCTGGATGCAGAGCTTTAGCCTTAACCACAAATTCACTTCAATTTTATTGTTTGATGAGCAGCTGAAGCGAAAGATTCTGAGCATGCCTCCTTGTTTTCTTACATTTGTGGCCCAATTTAAGTCTATGGCTATAAAGAGCTTGCAGGTTCATCCTGATTACATGGCAAGGATCTCTAAGTCTCTTCGACGGCTCCCTTCAAACATTCTCACATTTCAAAAGTCTGCACTTGATTATACACTTAGAAGAAACTTGCGCCCTTCATTGTCTCCCCAGTCCAAGCGAAGGAGCCAAGGCTACTTTCTCGTGTGCAGAAGCCGGGAAATCTCGTAAATACTACTGCGCGCGACGATCTCATAATTTCGACTCTAGAACTAAGGTTAGAGAGAGCCATCTTTCGCCTGCTTTCTGGTAGGTCGACGAGCCGGGTGGTGTCTATTAAAGAGTTCTTGGGGGTTTGTCTGGAATGAAAGAAGTGAACGGTGAGCGTCAGGTCAATACGTTACGAATCGTAAGAGATTGGGGATTTATGGATCAGAGATAAAAGGTTGGGATCAGTGAGGTCTTTGCTTTTACCGAACTTATATTTAGTTTGTTAAAAGTGTTAGGTTTTAATCTACATCTAATTATCTATCTATTTTCTGCCTCGTTCAGAAACATTATGTTCTGATTACGTTGTGGAATAATATTCCCACCACCGATATCATTACCAACCGAGACCTCACCAAAGCTGGTAGCGATCGGAGATGATGGTGTTCTCCGGTATAGTTTGAGTAGCCTGCGCATCTACTCCACATGGGAAGGAGACATCTCAGATTACATTTCGCGCGAAGGAAAGTTCAGAGATGTTGGAGGCATGTCTGGATAACTCAGGGTTTTTGAGACGTTCCCCTGAGTGGGTATTCACGGACAAGGGTTGACTTGGGGTGAAAAAAAGCCGGCATGACTTCGAAGTGGTACATGCAATGAAATCTGAGGCATGAGTGGTCTTCTTTTACGTTGAATCATCTATTTTGTATTTTTCTTTGATATTGTGTATTAGCTAGATAGCTGCGTACGTAATTAAAATCTGATGCGAAAGTAAGGTCGAAGATGAGTAATCTTTGTCTACTCTGCACTGCGTGCAGTTCGGTCTGGTATGTCTAGATTTCGACACTGTCGACTTGTATACATCTAAGATAAATTGTTATAATAACGAGGTCATGAGGGGACAGAGGAATGCCTGAAATGGATACAGATGATTATGGATGCGCGGATATAATTGTTGTAGCTGTAGTGGGAGATACGTTGGAATGGACAGTAATGAACTGGTTGTTTCATTTCCTGCCTGCGGAAGTATTGCTACCTTCTATATACGTTCAGTACCCCAGTCCTGATCACGCACTCACCACAGGTACTTCCTACTTCTGTCACAGTAACCACTTCCATAGCCCCTGCCAATATCTCCTGTCATAACATACTATTGACACTGGTTGCTAGTGTGGAACTCCCGGGATTGCAGAGCTATACACCGTCGTCACATTATATGCTGTTGCCCCTCGGTAGCCATCAGAGTGATGTGCACCTCATTCTAAACGCATTGGTCCATCAGGCAACGCACGGATGTAGGGATGTTGCCAGAGTGATTAGGTACTTAGCTGTGCTATCAGTGCCCTAATCTCATCTAGCTTACTGCGGCCGAGTGTCCGAGTGCCGCTATGGTGGGAGCCCGATGAGGCTCGATCAGAGCTGGCCCAAGGTATTCACAACATAAATACCCTCCGCATTCCTTGTCCCTCCGATCTATCGTGTGCCAATACAGGACAGGGCTTATGTTGACTGGTCTGGAATTTATTACGCTACTTGAGTCTGAGACTACCTAACACACTCGGCTCCTCTGCGACCTAGGCCACGCCTTACGTGATTCTCCTTTACTATTTTGTCACGAAACAATATCTCTCACATATTGCCCATGATGGATAGCCACTTAGCTCGGTCTCCTTTTCTACGGAACATTCTACTTGGAGAAAAATTATAACAATCAAAAAACCTGCAACTATAGCCCGGTGCGAGCTAGACAATGAAGCCTTACGATGTGGGAATATCCATCTATATCTCCCTTCGCTGTAACGTCAGAGGCCAATTTTATCTAATCAACTATCACCGTATCGGGTGCTCTATCCGTCTAGGAAACTCATTGGATAGCTTTTCCTCTATGATTATGGCTGGGTGATGAGAAGAGCTTCGACCCTACCTGTCGGAATACTCGGGTGGCATTCATATCACAAGCTTTCTGTAGCAGTAATAACAATTGGTGGTTAACACATATCTTCTTCCTTCTAACTAAAGGAAACACGTGTTTACAGCAGTTGTTCCTCTCTCCTGACTCTATTCCTGAACAGGTACCTCATTATTCGTCAATATTATTAGTCATCCTTTCTTAGATAATACAAGATCATTAAGTATTTAGGTCATTTGACACTGGCAACAAACAAAACAAGGAGAAAAGCGTCCATGCACATTATATTTGTTCCAGTAAAGATGAGTTCCACTCTACCTATCCATTATGATTGATTTTTGATAGAGCTTGTGCAAATAACTAGAGAGATGTGAATGCCAAACACTCTAAAGGCTTGGGTTATAGAAGCTCCTAAGTTGTCGCCATTTACCATTGCGTATAATTTTGGAGGCGAGAACACTTCTGTTAAATCCTCTACAGCTGGTCGAAGACCTATGATGAATAGTTGCTCGATTTTCTATGTCTGCAAGTAATGTTATGAAACCAATCTGGGAGAAGTCTTTATTGTTTGTAATTGATGAACTTCAATCCTCTAGTCGTATTTTTCTTCTGTCACTTAATCCTTATATTAAGTAATTTACTATCTAATTTCTTTGGATTTATAATCTGGATAGCAGAAGATAGATCAAAAGTAGCTTCTGATTGACACAAGTTTGCAAGCTATGCCCCTGGGGCTCACTAATTCTGGTGGCCTTTGTATGAAGAAATTGTATTTCAAATTTGTTAGTAATTGTATATATGCCTCGTAAATGACACGAAGGTATGGTTGAAGATGAATTGTATCAGCTGAAGCGGGAAAAACTTGTTGTTTAATTCTTGTTGTCGTGGGTGACTGGCTCAATATAAAATTCAGTCTATAATTCCCATACACTCATACAGTGAGACAGGACTTCCCAGTATCTTTTTCCGTACCTTCATTTTTCACTCCACTAATAAATTTTGTGTTGGGAATTCTCGGCTGAGGCGGATTATTTGGCAATCTGGAAATTCAAAAGTACCTTTTTCAAGGAAATTTTATATTTTATTTTGTCGATATATTTCAAAAGGGGGCTTTTGTGTAGTCATTTTTGATTTAAGATTTGAATCCAAGTTTAGCACATCAAAGTATCGTAGAGGTAGATTGTGAGTTCGAGGTATATTTCGGTGGTGTTTTTTTTTCATTCTCTAGAAATTCCTTTTTCTTCTATGATTTGTCAATGTATAGTGGGTAGTCATCATTGTTGTACATCAAGTCTGGCTTCTAAACGTTGGGCGGGGTTGAATATTCGAGAGAATATTCAATGGGTGATTGAGACGTTGCAGGAAGCGAGGTAGATTGTAGTTCATTTGAGGTTTCGTCAGTAGACTTCATTGAAGTAATAGTTGCCTTTTATTTCAGTGAGAAGAAGGATTGCCTATAGCTAGCATCTTTCATGAGACGCAGAATTTTCACTGAATTAAAATTTTCATACAGTTTGAAACTTCTTCAAAAGTCCACTCTGTCGGTATTTCCTCTTATAAGGCGTTATGCAGGAATTTGGCAGTGGTTGTTTGTCTCTTTCCGTCCCATTCTACCCAAAGTCCATTTCTTCTCAGGTGCAGGCAAAGTTCAAGTTGGACTGAGATTGATGCAGATTTGAAATCAGCTTCAGAGAAATGTGAAAACTCGTCTTTAAACGCTTCCCAAAGGTTATCATCCTTAAAGTTGTACTCCGAGAACTCTTTCATTTTTTCCTTTATATAGCTGTTGACCGATTTTTGTTGATCTTCTTGTGCTGATGTCGCAGCGGTATTTTTAGAAATAAATTCTGCCATTTTTAAGGAAAAGAAGATGAAATTTCAAGAGTACATATGTGATAAATGGGAGGTGAAAATAGGACTGGTATTTGAAAAAGAAATTCGGTTGTTAATGATATCTAGGAGACGTAATAGATGCGTAAAATGGAGATAAAAGTTTGATAGAGTGAGAACTTATCAAATGATAGAGTGAGTGGGTGTGTGCATGATGGACGCAAAATCAAGTGCCTTCTTCAGGGGTTGATTCGTTGAACATAAACTGAATGACGAGGGCCTTTTTCAGGGGACGACTTTCAAATTTTATTCCTTAGCAAAAACAAGTTGAATAGAGGCCTTTTTTAGGGACTGTACAAATTATTTCTCTCTTCACAGGTATTTTGATCTGAATTCGGAAAACTGATCAGTGTCGGAATACTCGAGTGGTATTTACGTCACAAGCTTTCTGACGCAGTAATAACAATTTTTGGTTAACATCTACCTTCTTTTCTTGTCTCCTGTAATTAGAGGTAATATACGTATATTCAGCAGTTGTCCCTCTCTCCTGAAGCCTATCCTGAACAGGTAACTCATTACTCATCAACATAATTAGTCATCATTTCTAAGAGAACACATGAAAGGTCATTAAGTCATTAGGTCATTTGACACTACAATCTAATCTGATGGTGCCTAGCTTCATGATAGAGGTGACAGGGGGTTGCGTTGAGGGATGAAGACGATACAGACCACGAAAGCAATTAGCAAGCCTCATGGCATTGAGAACGAAGGTGTCACTAAATCTCGGCTCTACAGACTCTACAGTCAGAACTGGAGGTTAATGGGGACGCCGCTGACAGGTGTGGAATTTTCTTCCCCCAAAAAAGAGATGTAGCGGTACAAAGACCTAATACCAAATACCTTGCTGCTTCTGATGGTAGTCTGATGAGGGAATACATTCCGTGGAAATCTTTACTGCCACCGTCTAAGCTGGGGGGGGCAAGAAAAGTTTCCTCGCTCATCTAGGCGCCATAGTCTTTGCATAAAGACGAGTGCTGCCTATTGGATAGCGCCAAAGTTTGAGGATTTACCCGTCATTACTGGCATGACCTTTGTATAAAAGCGCTGGCCATGTCCACCCGAGAACAAGAAGAAATTGTAACCCTAAGCTCTTCGGAGGCTCATCGTCAGACTTCAAAGCAGCTGCGTCTCAAGGAGCTTACTAATAACTTCATGTTGAGTACAATTGAACATACTGAAAGATTACAGAACATTGCTGGAGTGGCCTTCTTTAGAGAGAAGTATGAAAAGTCATGTATGGACGTGATTCATCGTTTGTACTTGTCGTATCAACCATGACTATGTGTAAAACATCTGATAGCTTAGAACCTACTGAATAAGGTAGTGAGAATCATTGGATATCGGGATGACATATCTCGGATTAACTTACTCGAGCTTTGATATCTCATCAGGGACATGGTGATCAGGATAGTAAGGATGTTCAAAGCTCCAACTGTTGGTACGTATCAGTCGGGGGGTGTATACTAGTATACGATATTGGAACAGATAATTAGCAATTACGTTCTTCCTACTATTCTAATATACTGTGGTTCGTACAATTACATGATCGCTTAACTGATTACATAATATACCCTTGTACCTCGAGTATTTCTGCCAGCATCTATCTGACACATTGATCACCCAATCTAGACGGCATAGTTGCGACACCAACTTGAGATCTTTTGATCTTCAACATATGTAATATATTTCATATGTAATTTTGGGAAGCTAGGAGAAGATAATCTCTCCCCGAAATACTTTCAGATGGGTATATAGCATCATTGCTGGAGAGGAGTTGAGGAGCAGAGATTTCATCAATACAAGTTTACTTTAAAATTTTCATTTGACCCTTAGTGTCTAACACTATGTTTCAGTGATGGAAGAAACATCATGGACAAGTCATTAGAAACCTAGTCAAGATCCTAAATACACAAGTGAGAATAGGAGAGTGAGTGTGTTTATTGTACTACTTGAGTCATAAACTATCTATCACATTGGGCTCCTCTCCGACCCAGGCCACACCTTGTACAGTGCTCCTTGTCTCTCATGTTTCCTGAAAGATCATTGACATATTTCCCGTGATGAATAGCCATTCAGCTCAATATCTACCCATGGAATTCGGCCACCTTTTCCACGGAACCTCCTACCCAAAAAAAAAATAAGAAATGGAAGCATTGGAAACTGCGTGCGCGGGAAAAAGTCTCAAAAACCCTGCAGCCCCAGCCAGGCGAGGCCTAGACACCGGGACCATGTGAGGTACGCATATTCATCTATATCTCCCTTTTTTGTAACAGTCGAGGTCGACTTGATCCAATACACCATCTCCGTATCGGGTGCTGGGTACGCTCCGGAAACTCATCGGATGGCATCTCCTCCATGATCAAGGGTTGGTGATGAGTAGGGCTCCGACCCTACTTTTTGATCTGATCGTGGTTAGCTTCATGATAATGGTGATTGGGGAATGTGTTGAGAGATGAAGACGATACAGACCGCGCAAGCGATTGGGAATCCTTATCGAAGTGAGGACTTTGTTACTCAATCTCGGCTCTGCAGACTCTACAGTGAGAGCTGAAGGTTCGTAGGGGACACCACTGACAAGTGTTGAGAAATGTCTGTTAACATTTCTATCTTGATGTCGACCCGTACAAACATACCGTATAGTAGTAACTCATATTGATACTCGGGATTGCGATGGATGGCAGAGATTGATGGTGTTGATGGCAGTGCGGGGTCTGGTAATTAGTGACAGGGATATGACACGTGTGTATATATGGCGCACTTGAGCCACTTTTATTCCATGATGCTTCCGACTACATTCACAATGCCCATACCTACTCTGGGCTAATCACCCCTTACTCTTTCGGTCCTATCTTCTAATTAATGCCCAATTCGCCCTTTTATCTCAAATGACAGGTCACAATATTCTTCGTCTTGCTGGCCATCATCAAGCTCAGAGTTATGGACAGATTAAATCTTTAAAATTGTCCCCCTGAGACTCGGAGAATTTTACTGAGTAAGTAATTATTCAGACGAATCTAGATACGGAGGAGCACAATCTGGCTGCTTGGCTCGAGATACATGAACCTGAGTATATCTTGTATGATAAAACACATAGAAATCTATCCCAATCACAATCATCATCTCAATTCATATCACCATCAATAGCTGGAAAGAAGAGTTTAACCATTTCCTTTTATGAAATGTGTTTAAAATATAAGAAGGTGTTGCGTGAAAAGAGAAGACTCAAACGACTAGCAACCTGTATACAGTATATTACTTTTAGTGCTTTTACCACGAGAGCTTATATGACCATTACTTAGTCACTTTCAGATCGCCTACACCTTTTCAGACCCTTGCATCTACTACCTTGCTTGCCAGGCTCGAACACTACCCTGTTAGCCCATAGTCACATAGATTGTATCGAAACTAGACCAAAATAAATCATCCCATACTGCTTATCTATCAGTGTGCGGTAAAATTTCTGGAGTACATTTAGTCTGTAGAGATTGAGGAATAACCATGTCCCGAGTAGTTCATCCCTTTCTCTATCGTCACCAACGCCTTAACCCAGCTGTAAAATCTCCTATATGTTCCATTTGAAAGCATACGTGGCGCTACCGTTCTGAAGTGAACGGAGACCCATTTGTATCAAGGGCGCCCCTTATTGTAATTCTGTTGTCCTAGATGTCATCTTCAGTTGAGTTACATTCTCACATTATGAAGTACTTATGACAAGTAGTCGATGATGTAGACTGCTTAGTTTTCGGAACTAGGCACTATATGATAGTAGATAAAGTTAAAACATAGAAGTTATTACGCCATTAAGTTGGTTGGTACAGGCCCTTATAGGTATTCCTAGCGACCACTCAATTATTTGCTTTACAACCTAAGCTAGCCACTAATAATCGACTCAAATAGTTCATAGACATGAGAAATCCCCAAGTAATTTCGCGAGAGTATGTCAGCTGGAAGCTTAGACCTAGTATCTTAGAGTAATTAGATTACTAAGTATATATATCAAATTGGACTCCATTAATTTTATTCAGAAAGTACCAATTTTCTTGGGCCATATTGGAATCAGTATATCCTTGACTTTGGGAGCTGAATAATACCAAGGGGCGAGAATCGAGTGGATTGTTAGTTTTAAACGGATTGAAGTGTAAGATTACTAAAGCCTTGGAACTAAGAATTGATAGAAGGGCTCGTTTGTATTTCTAATCGTTAATATGAAGTCTATGAAGGAAACAATGACCCTTCATTCACAAGATTATAGAGCTTACTCAATCAAATAACTACCGAAGTAAAAGTAAGTACACGATTTTCAGTCATGTAAGTATCAACAATATAGCCTACTTGATAGTCCTAATTATTCTAAATTCTAGAGAATTCACATATTGTTCGATATTTTTTTGAAAATATTAATCGATATTTGCCTCAACAGACTCTTGACGAGTCCTAAATCTTTCATGAACGGTCCTCGCACGACTCATGAAAACTTCAGTGTCAAGGTAACAGCCCTTTAACCACCTCTTACCATCTGTAGTATTAAAAGCTTTTCTACCATGTAGAATACGACGATTGTTAAACATCACACATTCGCCCGGTTTTAGCTTGTATTCAAATAGATTTCTTGTTGATTCTACTATCTCCTCAAATTCTGTAAGGCTCTGTAGGATTTTCTGTGATCTTACAAATCTAGTTCCCCATGGAAATGAAGCTTGAAATGGTGGTGAATAATTTACGAATGACGGTATTGGTTTGCAGGAATTTGGGTTGGAATTTTGGTCATTTTCGAAAATTGGGTGTGAGCAAAAGTAATGTTCATTAACTTTATGATAGTGGTAAAATATATGCTCTTCGCTCAGAACTTTGTATGCTTTGCTTGATATTTGTTCCGCGGCCCTAAATGCATCGCTAAATAGAGACTCACCTCCTTGACATGAGTTTTGAAGGCAATGTAAGATTTGCATGCCTGGTGGGATCTTCATATAAAGTAGATCTTGGTGGAGACCAAGATACTTGTTAGTATATGCAACATTATGAGCAGCAGGAATGGACTTGACATCCCATGTTTGTCCATAAAAAGTGTTACGAAGAGGGCCTAAACGACCTGCTATTGCTTCGACAGCTTTTTCGGATTCTGGTACTTGTTCAAAGAAAACTATTCCCCATTTCTGCATCTTACACAAGACTTGGTGCAAGATATGGTCCTCATCCAAGTATGACTGGTAGTTAAAGCGCAATGCAGGTAGACTCTGATTCAATTGAAATTTGTCCCATGTTAACATTTGTTCTTCAACGTCTTTGATAATAATTTGTCCTTCAGACGATTGTACCTGGAGATGAGTTAAGAAGGTTTTATGAGACTCAAATCCTGGAATATCATTTTTCCACTGAATCTGCACACCTCCTTCGACCAGCTCACAATTTCTAGGTGTGATATTACGGGGAATGTCGGTAGTCCGGAAGTTTTTCTGGCCTGAATTCCCGTCCACACACATGTGGCATGTACATGCATCACGTACAATAACGGGGTTTTGATCCCAAATTCTGCTAGTACGATTCGGAACTTGGTTGTTCTGGTGACAATAAGGTCTCTGGCTTTTATGTGGCGCCTCTCTGAAATAAATCTGTGAACTAAGCCACATGGATGATCGAGTCAGGCCTTTAGGTATCAAGCGCATGTTGGATTTAATACCTAGTAGAATCGCGGAAGCAATTTGTCAAATGCAACAGCAATTATGAGTCTAATTCATTTATATTTGACTTGGACGCTTACAGAGTCCTAGGATTAGGTTTGAAGGCAATTGATTATTGATAATTAATTCTAATGTAGGCGGCGTATAGCTTTTCAAATTAGATGCTGTATGAGTTGATGAGTTTTTATCAAAACAGATATATTTCTCAAGTCACAATCGATATTCATTGAGAAATTAAACGGGATTAGTGTTTGGCGTATCTTGCTTTACGGGCCAATACGTAAGGTCATTGGAATTATAATGACAGGTGCGTACAGCTGGAGGAGGGCTACGAAGCACATGCCAGGAGCGAAAGTATGTTACTAATAATGGCTCGGATGCTCTATGATGCTAATGATTGAGAATTGAATATTCAACCCACTTATATAATTGTTATAGAAATGTTGAACTGTAGAAATAAATTACAGGTGAAACAGAATCGGATGACTGCCAACATTACAGTAAAGTATTGGGTTTAAGAGAAGCCTCAAGCTATCGAAGCAAGTCGTATCTACCCTACTATGAAAACACTTCACCCTCTCGCTTACATAGAAGGTATTCTAGCGGGGGCTTAGGTTATCAAAAATTGAGTACTCTTCCCTTAAATAGTCGGCCACATGACAAGATATTCATGCTTTGATTTGTCATTAATCATTCGTCACCGCGTATCCGCGCCCAACTACCCTCACTATCCAAGAGAACAAATTTTAAATTTACAAAATTTAGCTAATTTTTTTAAAATAGATATCAGATAACCTCGACAGTTATTGATTGATTAATTGATTCAAAATTAAACGTGCCAGGCTCAAGCCCTGTATTTAATCTGAAATCACAAATGGAGGTCATGATCCGAACCATCGAACGGGGAACACAAAGTTTGTAATGATTTCCTAAAATAATGGTAATTTAGGAATAGCTCTACAATGACGATAAAGAGGATTTTTAAAAGACCGTATTTTATAGGAGATATTAGGGGGATGAAACTCAGCACTTTTTGGGGATTTTTTTGTATTAGATTTTAATTGCGTATGCAGCTTTGTAGCTATGACACAATATCGGAGAAAAAGTACCGAAAAGATGATTCAGTATAAAGGAAGAGCACTCATGCGTTAGATTTCATTTTCAAGTGAAACTTAACACCTGTTAATGGTGTTTCCTACGAACCTTCGGCTCTTATTACAGAGTATGGATAGCCGAGATTGAGTAACCTCCCCTCACTCAAAGATACGCTTCCGATAATACTTTTGCAGATCAAGACGACGATAATGAGGCTGGCAAAGAGGAAAGTATTAAAGTTCTAGGGGTATCTGGATTGATAGAAGTGAACGTTGACCGACAAGTCAATACTGTACGAATCATAAGATATTGGGGATTTAAGGATCAGAGAGGTTTTTGGTTTTACTGAACTTATATTTAGTTTGTTAAAACTGTTAGGTTTTTTAATCTACATCTAATTGTCTATCTATGTTCTACCTCGTTAAGAAACATTATGTTCTGATTACGTGATGGAATAACATTCCCACCACCGAGATCATTACCAACCGAGACTTCACAAAGGCTGGTAGCGATCGAAGATGAGTAGTCTTCGTCTACTCCGCACTGCGTGCAGTTCGGTCTGGTATGTCTAGATTTCAACAGAAAGATGTTGCGGTGCCAAAAGCAAAAGCGGTAGTTATGGAAGCCCTCGTTATATCCTAAAAGATGCAACCCACCCGCAGACAAACAAAAAGTCAGCGAAAGCAAAGTAAAAGACCCTTCTGCCCTTAAGTAAAGAAGATTTCGACTCGTCAAAAATATCTATTCTTGATATCTATGCTTTCAACAATTCTAGCCAGGAGGGCATCTAGACTACACGAGTTAGATAAAATCTCACATTCGAAACGACCTTTGGATGCTAGGCTTGGCTACTTCAGGGCAATTACTCTCGATAAAGACTTTTCTGATACCTTGTCATCACCTTCAGTTTGTCCTGCAGCACGAACCAGGCGAGGAATCTAGAAATGGAGAGAGAAGCTCAAAGGTATACACAGGTCTACTACACCCAGCTGACCAGCATTCTCTAACGCTTCAAAAGTTCAGCTATTTCTTTGAGTTTAGTTCTGATGTCGTTGGTAGGATAGCCCCACACCCATTAGTTTTGAGACTTTTCCCTGCAGTTACACAGCCACGACTGATCATCACTTTGTTGGCTGGAAAGGGGAGTTAATGACGGGATAACAGCTCTTCTCAGTGTGTACTCCAATAAAGATCTTTGGGGATGTTACCTCTGGACAGATGTAGTGAAGGAAGTGATCAAGGGAATGCACTACCCGAGGTATAAATACTCTCGGTCCATAAGCAGAGAAAACCTTCATGTCCTTATTAGCCATAGACTCAATAGGATAATAAATAAAACCGAGAAATCTGAGAATTCGATGCATAATTTGCCTGCTAATAACGTCATAATTTCAAAACTAATTTCTGTAAGCGGAAACGGATAGTTTATCAAAGTGTGAGCCAAAATGCTGAAAGTTGGCAGGAGGATTTGGCCACTTTCTTCCCATACCCTGCACTACCCTATATGATGTATAATTATTGCTCACCATGAATTCCGAGGATTAGAAAGCGTCAGATGACAACAGATGCAGGCGAGATTTGTCCGACACGGCATTGTCATAAGAGTCATGCTCTACACCGCGGAAGTACGATTAGCAATGATCCACCTGAATCAAAGTTGGGCTAGATTTAATGTGGATGCACGACGGCCTCGTGGAAATAAAGCTTGATGCGGTGAGCACACTGGTGCCCGACATTATCGGAACTCCCCGATGAGGCGGATTTCTAGCGCGAACTTTGATAAAAGACAGCTCGCCGCAGCTACGAGGTCTACAAGGGGAGAAAGTTCGTGTGATAGTTGTATCTCGAACAGAGCACCCACGAAAGGAACACCTTACGGTAGAACCAACTCGATCAGTCGGCACACAATTTTTTGAGATTCGAATTTTCTCCTCCCCTCCATCTTGCCATCAATCTCTGGGCTTTCAAAATTCTTGCAGCACGAAAAAAGGTGTCCAAACGCAGTCCCTATATCGATCACCAGGCCTCTCCCAATCTCCAAATTATGTGAAGATGAGTGAGGTCAAAATGAAAGAGAAGAAATAAGTTCATCCATGCACCCATCGCGCCCGATATTAACATGATCGGGTCAGTTGAACTTACTGTAGGAAGCTTCCACCAATCCTCGAGGGCGAGTAACGACAAGCCGCCTAGGCAGCGATAAATCTGGCACCCTACTCCACCGCTATTACGCATTATATGTTTATGAGCCCGGCCACCACGCCACCCGTCCTTCCTTCTTGCCCGGCAAACCCTCCCCCAAGAACTCCCAAGAACATATGCTTTCCTTGTTCCGCCGCCCCTAGCTAGCCATCAGAGGTAGCCTGAGCTATGGTGGCCCGAAAGAGACTGCAACAAAAGGCAATCGCTACAATTAAAGCTACAAAGCAGACTGCGACCCCTAAGTCAAAGAAAGAAACTGTAAAAGCGAGAGAGGACAAGCAGTTGTCCTTCGCTTAGACGAGAACCACAACCGGCATAATCCGTCCCCAATTTACGCACTTTTCGATGCGAAAATATTGCTTGAATGCCGCTTTGATGACATGAGCTCGATTCATCTGGTTAGGACCTGCTTCGCCAATCTTGCAAAAGAGGATAAAATAAGACAAGGCTTCCTAGTAGCCTCTTCTAATTTACGAGTATCAACGCCAAACTGGTGGCACTCTCTGACTCCGTCACTCCCTGGACCACAAGCATGCCAGTCAAGATGAAGAAACTGCATCGTCCAACAACAATTTATGCCCATAGTGTCTCGCGCTCACTCCCCGTGTGCAAAGCTTGACCGGGTAAAGAAGTCGTATAAAGAATAACTTAGGCATAAATCCACATGCGACGCGCGAACTAGAGTAAGAAAGAATGTAATTTACGTAGTTCTTTCTCTCCTCAGAATGTAACTTGTTAAAGGTTTAATCTGTCTACAACTCTGAGCTTGATGATGGACAGCAAGACTAAGAAAATTATGACCCGTCATTTAATATAAAAGGACGAAAAGACATTAATTAGAAGATAGGACCACAATAGAAAGGGGTGATTAGCCCCGAGTAGGTATGGGTATTGTGAATGTAGTCGGAAGCATCATCGTATTAAAGAGGAGTCAAGTGCGCGATATATATATATACATGTGCTATAACACTGAGTTTTTGAGACGTTCCCCTGAGTGGGCATTCACGGATGAGGGTTGACTTGGGGTGAAGAAATAGCCGCCATAACTTCGCAGTGGTACTTGCAAGTGAAATCTGAGGCATGAGTGCTCTTCCTCAACATTGAGTCATCTACTATGAACTTTTCTTTGAAATTGTGTAATAGCTAGATATCTGCATACGCAATTAAAATCTGATGCAAAAAAAATATGTGTATGTACACGTGTCATATCCCTGTCCACCAGTAACAAACCCCGCACTGCCATAAACACCATCAATCTCTGCTATCTATCGCAATCCTGAGTATCAATGTGAGTTACTATTGTACGGTATGTTTGTTCGGGTCGATTTCAAGATAGAAATGTTAACATAACTCAATTTACGACTTACCTTTGCGAACAGCCAACATGATCAGTCCCCGTCATGCTAGCTTATAAAGGATCTATTTTATCAAAGAATCATCCCTCGGTTTTTTGTGTCAATTGACTTGTTGTGTCTACAACTATTTTATGAGATGTAGGATCCCCTGATCATGGAGGTGCAGAGCGCATTCCTTCAAGCGACTACAGAGGTGAAACTTAGTAAGTTACTTAAAGTCTCTTTTTTTAATCATTTAACGTGTATTCAGCTAACCAGATGTGAAACATGGTCAGTGCTATGTAAATTTTGGTTGACTCTTTTGACATTCGAGACACTCATACTCTGGATTTCATTCGCAAATACCACTACGAAGCGTGTTTACATATGTATACATTCAACCCTCCTCTGCTAGTAACCACCAAAGGGACGTTTGATTTAAAGCCATGTGTATTAACAACGTGATCTGGCCGACAGCCCTAATTATTCAAATTTTTACGGATTTGTATTTGGTTATACATCCAAGGAAGTCTCTTTTTCGATGAACCTGTCCGTAATTTTGGCTATTCCATACTAGTGATGATCTAACACTGAACGCTCAATTCTCGGTCTATGGATTTCCTTACTCCCCACAGATACGATGCGACCGAATCTAATGTAAATCAACCAGCCTGATTTAATCTCAAGCAAACAAACAGAATTGTTTTTGATGTTCACTGAGAATTGGAGTCCCCTTACCCACTGAATCTTCATTATCAACCCGAACAATTCTCAAAAAAATCTAGATCTGTAACCTGCCTCCATAAGCATCTGACCGTCTAGGGACGTACACTTGATGGTCTAAATCTTGGTAGAAACGCGGTGTAGATACGCAGAATGACACGGGTTAACCAAGTCAATGAACCATTTTTATGGCAAATTCTAGTTCTCTATGGGGGATAGCAACCCAAGAATACGACAAGGAGGAGCTGGGTTATTAAAATACCAAGATCTAGACAGGCGAAGTAGATCAGAGGTGATAGAAATTTTAGATATTGCGCGCGTAGTGGTCAATGTTGAGAAATCCCCTCTTAGGGGCATGTGCAATAGATTTCAAGCTAGTATGACTGGACAAGTTTCATTACATGAGTGAGAACTGAAGTAGTCTGGTAATTCAGATGGGACGAGGATAACTGTAATCTATGTGGCGATAGTCCTGATCTATCCCGGCCCTTATCAAATTAAGCTCCTTGGGAGTGTGTGTCGTGCTTATTGTTTAAGACAATTAATTACAAAAATACGTGGATAAAAACCATCATGTAATTTGAACTGATGTTGTGGTGAGATTTTCGACCTATTATGGCAAAAACTATCACCATTCTGGGTTAGAAAGATATGGTTGGTGTTGTAAGATCCCATCTGTCAACTAAAAATTACAACTATATTATTCCTTCATAGTTCTTGCGTTGGCGTGCATGATATTCCCTATTAATTGAAACTATTATTGCGAGCAGATCTACATAACGCTTGTGTAGAGAAAGTGTCTTAGCTTGAAGTCGATTCACTGTGTAGTTCTTTCTAGTTCCATTTACTCTTGATTTAGGACTCATTATTTTGGTTGTGCGTAACTGAGAATTTCGAGATGAAGCACCTGGAGTTTAGTATAACGCAATTCTGAGCTTGGTTGGGATTTTAATTTCTGAATAAAGCTAGAGCCATTTGTTATGTAGCTGAGCGACTGAGCGACAGAAGACATATAATTCTGTAGCTCTTCTATAATGTGAGACTTGCACTAGGCTGGATTCCTTAACAACTAGCTCCTGCTATCGTATAGGCCAATCAATGATAGCATTAGGTGTGATATGCTTTTTTGGTGCCCTGGTATGACGCTTGAGCAATTGTAAGCTGAAGTATAGCGGTATCAACTGTGACTAATTTTGGACATAATATCCTCAGAAGTTCTCAAATCTGTATTAAAGTCGAATATATTTTGAAATGGTAGATATTACACACTCGGCCATATCTAGTGGATTAGAGCGTAGAGAGCTAGTAATCCTCCTAACAGAGATAAGGAGCTTCGTGCGATATGTCTTCGGTTCCAGGCAGAGATTACTTCGATAACGTCCTTTCGATCAATACCTTCACCGTGCGTATCGTCCCAGCCTTCTAAAGTTCTGATGGTCGGGTATATTACTACAAATGTGAAAGGTATGATACTAATTGACAGGGCTGATGCGAGCGCCCATTGTTTCCAGACAGAGGTGAGTCGATAGTGATAGGCGACATAAGCCAAGGCAGTTGCCGTAACAACGGCAATGGGGGGAGCTGAGTTAGAGCCACGTCTATACATCTGGCGGAACTGGGAGAGGAGGATAGGTGTGGGTGACTGGCGGATGGCTGGAATCATGAATCCTGCAATACTCATAGATCCTCCTACAATTGACCATGAGCCATGACCTCTATTGCAAAAGAACTAGAAACTTACCGGCAGAATATATGGTACCCAAGATTCCGATAGCCTGAGCTACCCGGACGGGAGTTGGATTTTCGGACGTACTAACTGCCATGCTGAGAAGAAGGTATGGATTATTTTGAAGGGAAAAAGTTAATATTAGGAACGAAGAGCTTAATGTATGCAAAGAAATTAAAGGGTCACTGAAAAATGTTTAGCAAAGTTGGTGGAGACAAAAGTGGAGTGATGGACTTGGTCTTCGGCGTGAGGATAAGGTGTGGCTTTACCCAACCTTGGAAGGCATTCTAACTAGTAGTGGCAATCAACTGATTTTCCACACGAACAAATCGAGCACTTGAATAGCAAGTCAGAGGACTGTGGCGGATCGCAAAGCTGGTTGTACAAAGCTTCAGCCATACTAGCTCCCCCTCCGCACCTCGTCGAGCCCTGGTCCCCGAGGCGGCTAAGCGGGTCATTAGTCGTCGACAGGGAATCCCCGCAACTCGGTAGTAAACAATACTCTCCGAAGTTCTGTCTACAAATGGAGGGCGGTGTGGGCTGATGCAGACCAATTTGGACTAGCGATAATTGAACACCCCTTAACCTCTCTCTGTTACTTTGGGTTAGGTTTCCTTCTTGAACTCACACCCCCTTATTGCAGTTAGACGCTCCCGCATTATGATCTTCTTCTGTGATATTCTTACCGTCTCTCGGTCTTAGTTTCTTTCAAGGAGAAGGATAAGTCCTATCCCTTGACAGCTTCGGGCCTAGTACCCTTACGACACCTGTTCATCATGGTCCAGCCTTCCTTATTTGCTGGAATATCCGAGGGAACTCGCCAATTCGGATGATAACTAAGCACCATACCCACTAACTCTGGTAGCTCGTTGCTTGAAGAAGGACAATTACATCAAGTGAACTTGAAATCGCCTGGTCGAATGAGACCTGAGGCCAATCGTTGATAAGAGGAGAATCTCGCTTAGCCTCGCATTATCGCCGCCGCTATGCCATACTAACACAAGTGATAGCTCTAGTCAGCCCAGATTACAGGGTGCGAAACTACAAACAACTGTTTCCTTGGGCATGCTCTTCTCATTGGTTCAACATCACTCCGCTCTTCTTTCCGCCGCTTCAGTGGCACTCACCGTCTGAAAACTTCTCTTGGATATATGGGTCCCCTCTCTCTAGGGAAGCTCTTCATCGGCCCTAGACCACTACACCCAAATGCTTATCCTAGATATTTGCTGTATCGCACCTAGCTTTTTGTTCCAGGAGACACCCTGCAACCCAATTGGCATAAGCTTCAGCAAACAGCTGCTCCTTTCCAATCGTCGCTGATATCGTCTTTGTTACTACATAAATTTTAATCAAGTTCCCCGCTGAGTCTAAATCTATGGGAGATCATCAGCCTATGCTCTGGAATTACTGTGACTTCCGATGTCAAATTTTCTACTCGACCGTGAGCTTCATGTAATCGACAAAGCAAAGTAAATTTATATGATTTAGCCTCCCTTCACCATGGATACAAGACTCCACACGACTAGGCATACTTAGTCTCATAGCCACAGCTACCGTCAGTAGGATGGTGGGTGCATTAAGTATGAATTGCGGCACAGGCACCACATATTAAGGGCTGTGGATCTCACTGGGAGACGATGGCTTCAAGTATGCAAGTGATAATTATCACATCGATGGGTGGAGAAAAAGTAGATGATTTAATACAGAAGGGTGTTGCCTTACGTGTTACCTGCACTAGCCCACATAGTGTCAAGCACAATAAGATAATAAAACATCAACAACAATTAAAGAAATACGGAAGAGTCAAGCTTTGTTTACCTTGGGTGTATATCCATGAAATGTCCAGTTGAAAACGCTTGGGCGTCGGCTGTGCCGGGATGTATGATTGGCAGTCGGTCTCAATAGGGATATTAAATTACTTTCCTACTCTGACCGATCGTTGGTGTTATAGTTAACCAGTATCATGTGATGCGGACTTTTAAAATTCCACAACATTAATTCCGACCCCGGCAAGACCTACGGAATCCTGCCGGGACCATGGAAGACAACTTCTGGCAGCATTCATAGGCCCTGCATCACCACCCCTCCCCTGGCTCGAAAATCTGCAGCTCACAGTGGATGCGATGGCGCGCTGCCCCCCGGTCCAAGTTCCGACTTCATGCTAGATTTGTGCGCAGCAGTCAGCACTACCTCCTTGAATAAGCTCGATTCCCTGTATTGCTTCCTCTAGACTCATGGACGTATCTAACTTCGAGCTTGGTACTGAGAAAGCTTTCCGTAGAACTTTAGCTCGCTCGCCATTATTAGAGCCACTATCCAGCTGGGGTCAAGTGTCAAGTGTCAAGCTGCAGCTGTTAACTCACACAACCGTGCATATTTTAGTGGCCGCGAAAATATGGAAATCGGTTAGATGGCTGCGTGCGTCTGTCGTGCAGTTGCGGCCCAGAGCAAAGGTACCCTACCGAATCTAAGGATTTCATCTAAATTCTTGTTCACGGCCGGGCAGATGCACGTCATTTGCCGTAGTGTCTACCACAGCCGCCTACTCACCTCTCATCACGAAGGTGACAACGGGCCAGATCTGCAAAATAACTTCCACAAGTACCCAGCTACGGATGGGCATACCATAAATCCCAGGAAGTCACTACGATCCACAAACATACGTCTGGGAGGACGACGACTGAACAACTTTCTAGTGGTGTCATGTGCGAACTTTGAAATGAGATATGCTCCAGGAACCGAGTTCAGTTGGGTTTAAAAATACAGAGTTGGCTGACTTGGCAATTATTGAGGACTAATTACCGCACCAATCTTTCACTTTCAACAAGATCCACTCCGATCAAAGCTTCATCATATCTACAGGGATGACTTAATACGTCCTTCAATGGTCACAAGCCTTTTCGATCAAATTTATTGCCTTGGCTGGCCTCCGAATATACTGCCATGAAAATGGGAATATCCACAAGAAGAAGGAAATTTGGGGAACAAATCAATGAGAAAGTTCTGTTATGTGACACTTAATATGGATAAGATTACCCAAAGATCGAACTCTCTAGTTTCAGGGAGTCGATTTACAAATTGAAGAGGATTTTGTGCGCCACAAATTCTATCGTAATATTGCCGAAGACATTTTAAATACTATTAAGGGTAAATGGTCCAGTAGCTCATCATCTGGGCTGCTCTTCATATGGGAGTCTGAATAATCTAGACAATCGTTCCATTTTAGACAGCCAATTACTAGTTCGACTACATCAAGACCCCATCGTGTCTCTTGCTGTGCTTATGAATGGGAGGTCAAAGGTATTATTGAATAACCAAAGATCTGAAACTTCTCTGCCGTGGTTACTCACAGATGAGGTCCCACTGCTCAGTGAAGAAGAGAATTCATTATAGCGGTATTTTCCAGGGAAATCTATAGCATGAGTGTTCCTTATGCTTAAAAAGCCATGTAACATATATTTATGGCACTGTTCCTGTGTGATGGCTACATATATGTAAACAATTGAATGATATAAAAATAAAAGAAAACTGAACATCTATCAGTGGTAGCCTCTGCAAGCTCCAGGGATTAATTAATCCTTCATAACCTAGATTCGGTCATATGAAAGACTGATTTCGGGAGCTTTGGTCGAAATGGTAGTCAAGAGAATTGGTGTTAGCAAGCTTTGGTCGAAGCCACGACTTGCACAGACTTTCTGACTGCAAAAATTAACGAAATTAATTGACTTAACCCAAACATGAACCGCAGATAAAATTAAACCTGTCTGATGCTCATGTCACAAAGAACTGACAACCATAACTGTCTTATCTTTGCACATGTTAAAGTCTGACGGCAATGTAGGGTTAGATTAATTGATTGATTTACATTTAACGCCAAGGAGGCACACGAGATAAGCCTGGCCTCTGAACCCTTTAAAGAGCGCCTGTGGCCTCTAGGAGTCCAAGAATAAACACCTCTACGCGGTGTCCTCTGCGAACCTGGGACTGAAAAATTCTCACCGAGCCAAATTCAGTCAAACTTCGCAATACCGAACAAGCTGACCCACAAGGCAATAATTTAAGACTCTCCACCCAACGAGATCGATCCCCATCAACAACTCATCAAGTTTATAGGTACGACTTCGTACATCCTCATTTCACTGACCACACCTCTCGTCGACTTTTTCTGGCCTCAGCTGGTTAGCAAATACACGCCGACATTTATATCTGCAGGAAGAATCAAAGCGCGGCGCACAAATCTGGGAGATAGTTCTTTGGGATGAACGTGAGAGGGATCAGGACAAGTTTACAAGATAATGCAGAGGAAAGATGTAATCTCGAAGGGCGTGAAATTCCGAATTTTGGCAAGAGTTTTAAGAATTGAGCTTTGTGCGCGCCAAGACTTCGCTTGCGAGAGTGCAGCTGACACTATAAAAATAAGTCAACGATGGAAGGTGTAGTGGTCCGCCTCCTGGTGGTGTTCTCTTGTATGGTCTGGGTAGCCTGGTCACCTACTCCACTTGGGAAAGAGACACCTCAGATCACATATCGCGCGGAGAAAAGTTGAAAGATGATGGAGGCATGTCTGGATAACTGAGAGTTTTTATACGTTCCCCTGGTGGGTATTCACGGATGAGGGTTGACTTGTGGTGAAGAAAAAGCCGGCATAACTTCGCAGTGGTACTTGCAAATGAAATCTGAGGCATAAGTACTCTTCTTGTAAATTGAGTAATCTTTTCTGTACTTTTCTTTGATACTTTGTCAGCTCGATAGCTGCATATGTCATGTAGAGACATGATTCATTCATGAGTTGATATTGTTCAGACAATCATGACTATATCACAACGTCATGTACAGACACGATTCATTGTTTGTACCTGTTGTATCAACCATGACTATGTCTCAATGATAGGAGAAACGTCATTGACTAGCTACTAGAAACCTAGTCAATATCCTAAACACATAACTGAGACTAGGAGAATTTTACTGAGTAAGTAATTATTCTGATGAATCTAGATCTGGAGGAACATAATCTGGTTGCTTGGCTCGAGATATATGAACCTGAGCATATCATGTGTAATAAACTATATAGAAATCTATCTCAATTACAATCATCAACTTAATTCATGTCACCATCAATAGCTGCAAAGGACAGTTTAACCATTTCCTTATAGCATACGCAATTAAAATCTGATGCAAAAAAAAAAACAAAAAAAAGAGTGATGACCCAAATAACTACCTATGTTATACTGAGTAATGGGGGAATATTATCAACACCTGTCAGTGGTGTCCCCTACGAACCTTCAGCTCTCACTGTAGAGTCTGCAGAGCCGAGATTGAGTAGCAAAGTCCTCACTTCGATAAGGATTCCCAATCGCTTGCGCGGTCTGTATCGTCTTCATCTCTCAACACATTCCCCAATCACCATTATTATGAAGCTAACCACGATCAGATCAAATAGTAGGGTCGGAGCTCTACTCATCACCAACCCTTGATCATGGAGGAAAAGCCATCCGATGAGTTTCCGGAGCGTACACATGTTGTGCTGGTGATGGCTATGATTATGATGCACGAGGGTAATGATCACTGAGGGTGAAGGAAGAACTTTCCAGGTGGCTCCATGATGAGTAGAGGAACAATGGAGCTCTGTATAGAAAGTGTTTCTAGATTGTACTGCCAGATGGAGGAGACTAGAATATTCCGTGATACTATTTTGGGTAAATGAGGCGAGAGTCAAGCCACCTCAGATGTGTATATAATTAGCGCTTTCTACCTCCCAAATCCTCATAGTTCTGAATATCAAATATACCAGCAGTTCATATTGATTTATCGATAATCACCCGTAAACCTTCTGCCAATTAACCTCCGTAAGCTCTTACCTTTACAACAACCCAGCACCCGATACGGAGATGGCGGATTGGATCAAGTCGACCTCGACTGTTACAAAAAAGGAAGATATAGATGAATATGCGTACCTCACATGGTCCCGGTGTCTAGGCCTCGCCTGGCCGGGGCTGCAGGGTTTTTGAGACTTTTTCCCGCGCACGCAGTTTCCAATGCTTCCATTTCTTATTTTTTTTCTGGGTAGGAGGTTCCGTGGAAAAGGTGGCCGAATTCCATGGGTAGATATTGAGCTGAATGGCTATTCATCACGGAAAATATGTCAATGATCTTTCAAGAAACATGAGAGACAAGGAGCACTGTACAAGGTGTGGCCTGGGTCGGAGAGGAGCCCAATGTGATAGATAGTTTATGACTCAAGTAGTACAATAAACACACACACCCACAAAGTTTTTTGAAATTCGAATTATCGAATATTCACCCTTTCCCCCTCTCCCTCCCTCTCTCGAAATTGTGATATCGTACGCCCTTATTTCAAAATTTGTGAGCGACTGGCAGGCTACCAATATGCCCCCAGTTCGCAGTAAGCCATCGCGGGCGAAAGACATCGTAGATAACCGCAAGCACCTCAAACACGTTGCTCGACAGAAATCAAGCGTCAAGTTGGGTCCACTGACTGCCGTTCAAGAAATGAACATCGACCAATTAATCGACGAAAGTACCATAGATTGCGATATGATAGATGTTGGCAACTTTGACATTGACAAGATTCTTAAGAATCTGAAAAGACTACCTTACTCAATTCACTCCAAGCCAGATGCGACCGGAGCTGAAAATGCAGCGACGAGTCGCAACAATTTAGGGACAGCGACTACCGGACAGCATATACTTCCTCTCATTGAAGTCGCTGTGCCGGCTATGAGGCGGGCTGCGATTGCAGATGTTAACAAGGCAAAAGGTGCAGCATCTACCCCGAACCCCCTGGGACATACATTAGGAACCACAGAAGAGAATCCTTCTCATCACGGTGGAAATTAACGCAGGCAGACGGAGGAATGCCCCCCGAACTCAGGGCCTTAATTGAGGCTGAGGAACGCCGGGCCGCAAAAACTGCGGAAAATATAAAAATTTGCACCGCTGCAACAAACGGTGTCGAGAATGCTCTCTCCCCCTTTCCAAAGGGTCGAGTGTTCAATTTATAGACTCTATGAAAGTCTACATTAGAGCTGCAATAGCTCAATTCATGATCGCGGGACCAGGTACAGTCCTCCCATCTCTTCCCCCACGCCCCGAAAGCCAGGCTACTAGTTGCAAGACCGCAGAAATGCTGCTGGTAAGCAAAGTGAGCCACAACGCGAAGCGGCTCAAGCCGAAGTGCGCCAGGCCAAAACCACTTGGGCCTCGATCACCCGTAATGGTCTATAGACGCTCCCGGCACCTACAAAAGTCGCGCAGACAATGCCCAAGGCGGCAAACTCGGCTCGAATGGCCCAAAATTCAACCGGGCCAACAAAACCGGCCGTGCAAGACGAACGTTTGTTAATCCGCCTCGAAAAAGAACATCCCTGGCGAACACTCTCACCTTTCGGTGTTAGAGAAGCAATTACGCAAATGCTCGAAACCCACCAAACAAAAATTGAGCATGTCTACCGTGTGCCAACTGGCTTCGCAATTAGAGCCGAAAACTAAGAGGCACGCACGCTGATGCTTAGCCTAGCTGGATCCTTCGCCCAGCAGGATGCGATATTGGAGAAAGCCTCGGACTTGGCTTCCCATAGAATAGCGACGGTCCCAGTCGCAATTAATACAATAATGGGCAAAGTTCTCATCACAGAGAAGATGGTGGCCGACGAGATAGTCAGGGTCACCAAGGCTGTCCCGGTAAAAGTTCCCCCACATGGGAAAAGCCGACTTGGAGCCCCATACCAGTCATGGGTAGCCCTTTTCGAAAAAGCATCGATCCCTCGGCCAGGTTTCCGACTTTTCGACGACTCTGGGATTGCAGTCCGCCACCAGCCTCGTCAAAGCATCAACCAGTGCAAACGATGTCTACAATTCCACGGCACTAGGGGCTGCTCGCGCGCCCCAGCCTGCTGGAATTGCACTTCGACAATTCATTCCATCGCGGAGTGCAAGGCACACACCAAGTGCCGCAACTGCGGGGTCCACACAGATCAGATAGTCGGGACTGTCTAGCTCGCCCTACAAAGTCTGGGACGGCCTCCAAGGGAAACTTACAGACCATCAGGCAGGCTAGCCAACGCGAATTTGCGGCAGTTACTCGGGCCAAAGCAGCTGTCAGACGCGCAGAGGCAGCGATGACAGCAGCCGCAGAAGCGTCAAATACTAACCAGCCAGGTTTTAAATCGAGCAACTGTTTTGAAGTTCTCATGTCTAATGCTACAGCAACTGTAGCTGAGGTCGATGAGGCATCAAATCAGCAAAAATCTTTGTGAATGGTACCCCACGGGTCTCTTCAAGCCTCTCTCCAACTCTAAGCTTTATGTCAATAAACGTAGGTAGAGGGGGCTCAACGCAAAACATTGCGCTTGCCCGAGCATTTGAGCTGGGTATCGACGTGGTTCTTGTTCAAGAACCTCTGTGGAATAAACAAAAGAACACAACAAAGGATCACCCAGGATATACCTATCATCTGCCTAACGGCGGCGAAAATGTTAGGCCGAGGGCTGTGACCTTTACCCGGATAGACGATAAAAAGATATCGGCAACAAAGATCTTTCCTTATTTTGTGTCTTCAGGAGACTACTGTTGGTTGAAGTGAACAGTATCACTTTTCTCAACGTCTACAAGGCACCCAATGACTCGACAGCTATCCAGCCACTCATCAACTAGGTTCCACCGCCAAACTCCGTCGCTGCTGGGGACTTTAACTCGGTATATTGGGCTTGGCAACCTGGCGTGGAACGTCCTTATGGACAAGGAGAAATGATCGAGAAATGGGCAGACAAACACCATTTGATCTGTCATATTATTGGGGAGCCCACTCGTCGAGCTGGAAACACGCTAGATCTAGTTTGGAGTAATGTCGTCGGCGCCCGTGCTTGGGTAGATCGTGGTGGGTGTGTCACCAGCGATCACTTCCCTATCCGAGGACAAATTCCAGTTCGCAACTCAGTAATGAGACCCGAAAAGGCAAAACTCCGAGTAACAAAGGATAAGCTACCCAGATACGCCAAGGTAATTGCACAGTGGGTCCGACCACCACCAGTTCTTGACACAATCGAGAGGGTTGAAGAGTATGCCGAGGAAATTTGTTTCCATCTCACTAATGCAATTAATGCAGTAGGAACACGACCAAAAGCCCGCTGCGGCAGATCTGCTCCGTGGTGGACCCCAGAGTGCAAGGCAGCATACGCCGAGTACCAAGTTGCAATAACTCCCAGCCAACAGGCACTCAGCGCGAATAAGCTCCGATCAGTTGTGAAGACCTCGAAAAAAGAGTTCAAAACCCAACAGGTCGAATCAATTACTACGCCGACTTATGTATTCAAGCTAATGAGAATGGATAACCCCAGACAGGCTAGTATCCCTCCGCTACTGAATCACAATGGGACGTTGATAACAGATCCATTAAAACGGGCCACGATCCTTCGCGACTCCCTCCTGGCACGATTTCAGGCATCAGACGACTTGTCACCATGTACAGTCGCGAGCAGCAGTCGGATACCATGGGAAGAGGACGTAACAGATGAAGAAGTCCGAGCATGCACCATTGGTTGCGAAAATACGGCCCCAGGAGCAGATGGAGTCCCCTTAAACCTGCTGGAGGCGTGTTCGAATACAATCGGGCCTTGGATTACCCAACAGTTCCGAGCTTGCATTCTCCTTGGCACCCATCCACAGTGTTTCAAATTAGCTGAAGTTGTCCTCCTTCAAAAGAACGATAGAGACCCAACGACAATCAAGGGTTGGAGACCAATCGCTCTTCTCTCATGCTTGAAAAAAGGGTTAGAAAGGCTCTTAGCTAAGCGGATGGCACACCTTGCAGTTATCCATGATGTAGTCGGCCAGCAACAGTTTGGTGCACTGCCGAAGCGCTCAGCAACGGATCTGGTCTCATGTGTGGTCCACGACATCGAAGAAGCAAATTCACAAGGATGGGCAGCTACTTTTGTAACGTTGGACGTTCAAGGAACATTCGACGCGGTACTCCATAATCGATTAGTGAGGAGGATGCAGGAGCAGAGATGGCCGGAGTCTATTCTCAAATGGACTAGCTCCTTCCTCGCCAATCGGATGATTCAAGTGCGATACTATGAGGGAGTCACTGCTAAGAGCGAGCTAGTGTGCGGAATTCCACAGGGCTCACCGATCTCGCCACTTCTCTTCCTTCTGTACATGTCAGAGCCCATACGAAGTGGGACCCCAGGTCTGAGGTTTAGCTACGCGGATGATATCGGTATCCTTGGATTTGGCCGGACGATTGCAGAGTTCGCAGTCGTAGCACAGGACGAGGTCAATAATCTACTAGACTGGGCTCGAAATAATGCCGTCGCTTTTGATACAGACAAGTCCGAAGTCATACAATTCCCCGGACGATACCGCGAAACATCGATTGGAATTTATGTCAACGGAACCCTCATAGAACCATCGCAAAATGTCCGCTGGCTTGGTGTGTACCTCGATCCTCGACTAAACTTCAAACACCACGTCACAACTTGGTCTGGAAAAGCGTTAAAAATTGCACAGCACATGCTTCGCTTCAATACAGTCTACCGAGGAGCCGCTCCTGGGGCGTTTGTTAAAGCGATCGACACATGTATCGTCCCAATCGCAACGTACGGAGCTGACGTCTGGTGGCCTAGCTTTAGACGCATAACAGTACGAGGGATGGTGACACCGCCCACTGCTGGCCTATGTAGTATCATTGATAAGGCTGTCTTAATGGGTCTTAGATCAGCACTACCGGTAATGAGGACAACCCCCAACGCGGTACTACATAGGGAAGGAGGAATAATAACCCGGAAAATCATTCTCGAAGGAAACCGACTTCGCCTCTCTGCCAGAATGCAAACACTTGACGACCGCCATCCGCTCAGGATCCGTGCTGCAGTTTACCCAAATATCGGTACGCAAAAATATAAGAAGCACAATCGAAAATCTGCGCGTCCTGAAATTCAAATGTCACGGGCTCAGCGTGCTTATAGACAGCTACCAGAGGCAGAGACCGCAGAACCTCTTGCCTCACCATTTTATCAATCGCGGCCGAGTTCGAAGGTTGGTTCGAAAAAAGACTAAGTAGAAGCCTGTAAACTTTGGATCACTAATGTGCCAAAGTCAGAAATCTGTGCTTACTCGGACGGAGCATCGGAGGGAAAGGGACGCTCAGCTTGGGGGTTTGTCCTAAAGCTGGATGGGAAAACTTTTCAAAAAGGAAGTGGCATAAAGCGCGGTGGAGAGGCTTTAGATGCAGAGATTATGGGGGCACAGGAAGCTCTTAAAGCAGCGTTGGGTCACCTAAGAGGGAAGGAGTACCTGGCGAAGGGAACGACGCAGTGCATTAATGTGTTGATGGATAGTCGACATGCAATAAATGCACTGAGCACGGGCAGGTCCTCGACCAGCCACAAGGAAGTACGAGAGTTTCGCGAATTATCTGGGCTAGCTCAGGTAAGAATAAAGTGGTTACCAGGACACTCGGGAATAGATGGAAATGAGAAAGCAGACGCAGCGGCCAAATCCTCCCTACGAACGCTTCCCAGCGTAGAAACAGAGCCAGCAACCACCACGACAGCATTTTAACACCAAAAATTGTATCGACAGCGACAGACTTTGCTCGACAGCTGATGGAATGAAACTTGCCCGTCACGGTATCGTGAGCTAGATCTGCTTATGCGCCGTCGTAAACCACCAGAACTGGGGCTTTCCAGGCTACAGTTACGACATCTCATTGCAGCCCGTACGGGCCACGGCAATTTCGCAGCGTACCATCGTCGCTTCAACAATCCGCACGCTATTACAGAGTGCACCTGTGGGGAGGAAACCACCCCTACCCACTTCATACATTGTCGACTCAACGCAAATATCACGCGTCGAATCAGAGGGTTATTGTCACACAATGCCTTCTTACATAAGGTACTCGGGCCTAAGTGCTTCGAGAGCTTCAAACAATTTGCGCAGGATACTAATTATTTTGGGTATTCTCCTGTGCATCCATCTCCTACTCTCAGTGGAGATCGAATATAACTCGTCAGGAAACTAAACCTGACCAAATGGGAATCGAGGCAAGGAGTATTGCTTCCCATTCTAAATTATTTGCAATTTATCTTTTTCTTTTGTTAATTTTGGGAAAAGGAGTTCGCGTCGGCGCATATTTTTAACTTACTGCTGGTTTTGTGGTGGTTCATGCGGTGGAATCAAGCTAGGTATGTCTTAGATGTAGTTCTTGCTGTGAACATCGGTCCTGTACTAATAGTGGATTTGGAGCTTTAGCTTAGGACTTGAATAAAACAACAACAGTTTTTTGAAATTCGAATTTTCGAATAATCACCTTTTCCTCCTCTCCCTCCCTCTCGCGCTCATCGCATTCCTTCGGTAAATTGTAATCAAGTCACTGGCATTTTCATTATGCCACCTGTTCGAAAAAAGCTCCCCAACTCAATGTTGGACAACGCGAGGGTCCGCCCGAGGGCTCCTGCAAAAACACCTGTCCTCGCGCAAAAATTATCAAGCCTGTTTGCGAGTGAGGCCTTTATCCCTGGGAAGTCTTCCACACTTCCCGATCAAGAGATGACTGATTCTGACCCGATCAGAACAGAAACAAATGGTCAATAGATCGCGAAACCCGCCGAGATGGCCCCTGAGGCAAGCAACTCAAGGAAAGAAAAGGAGGTCGTCAGAGAAAGGATGACCGAACGTGCAGAATCGTCTGCCGTAAAAAATGCTGTGCCAGCCTCAAAAGGCACAGCATCGACATCAGCAATGGAGTTTCCTCCGAAGCTGCATACCGTGATGGAGGCCGAAAAGCGACGTACGACGCAAGTTATGGACCGCCTCACCATCTGCTCGACTGCGATAAACAGTGTTGAAGCAGCACTTTCGCATCTTTCGATCGGCGATAATAAAGAATTCGTAGACGGCATAAAGGTCTACCTATGAGCAGCTATTGGCCAGTTTGTAAAATCAGGCCCAAGGATCACACTACCAATTCTCCCTGCTCGCCCCAATAACCCTCTTCCGACGAGGGCTCCAGAAATTAGGGTTCAAAACCCTTCGACGACCCAGGCTCCGGCACCAGAGACGACTTGGGCCACAGTAGCCCATGCAGGTCTAGGCTGCAGCACCAGGCCGTAGACTACAAAGGCCTACTGCCCGCTCCAAAAGCAAAAAGTGCCAATCCGAGGACAAAAGTCGACGCGAGACTATTTTAACGCCTCGAATTTAACCACCCTCACCGATGCCTATCACCAGCTGGCGTAAGATCAGCTGTGTCACAGGTGCTTGGTACCGCTGCCGACGACATTACGTCGGTTCAGCGGGTCAAAACAGGCTTTGCACTGACAGCAAAGAATGAACTCGCTCCGAAAGAGCTCCTAGATTCCTCCATATCACGGAGCGAATCTGTAATCAAATTGGAACCAGCATCAAATCTAGTTGCCATACAAATTGCCACCGTCCCGGAAACAATTCGAACTCTGGCTGGCCCCATTGCCGTGACGGCAATGATGGTTGCCGATGAAGTCACGCGATAGATCAAACCAGTTCCTTTTATTGTTCATCCTCACGGGACCAGCAAACCCGGGGTGCCACACCAGAACTGGCATGCGCTCTTCCCTCGCGAATCAAATCTGCAGCCGAAATAGCCATTCAGACGATGCACGGCTCAAAGAACGACGTCTATATGTCGGACAGATCGGGTTTTGGGATTCTGGGATCCGAAGAGGAGGTTTAAGGTTACGGCCAGCCTCAGTGAAGTCGTCGAGGCTTGAACACACTAACAGTAGGATACCAGATGGCAAAAGGGTGCCTGCGAGCTCATCTTCTGCTCTCAGCGAAGATCAGAAATTTTCACTCGGAAGATGTGACAGGAAAAGGAACGGGCGAGAAGCGCGGGATCCGGACCACATGAAAAAAATCTTCTAAATTTGATTTCAGTCTTTGGCTCTTAGTTTTGATTTTAGTTTTTGATTAAAGTTTTGTTAACTTCATCATTTTTTGAGATCCCTGCGCTTGGAATGAGTTGGGCCTGTACGCAGTGATCCTCGCCGGCTCCACCTGTCTTTGACCCATTGTGGAAAAATAGCGTTAGCTTAGGACAAAAACAATAAAACAAACAAACAAACTGTTAGGATATGACTGCAAATTCACGGGATTAAAATCGATGGGGTCAGATTTTCGAAAATGATGATATTTTTTTCGTTTTATTTATTTTTATTTATTTTTGTTTATAAATACATTTAAAATTATCTGAAATCTTAGTGCATATATTTTAATTGTTCTGAGGTTTAATCTAAAAGTCAAATCTTTTATATCGAGAGTCTATATCTGCCATCCTAGGTCCTTGCATCTAGATACTTGACTCGGCTTAAAACTTTCCCTACAAATTTGTATCCAGCGATGATGATATGAAGAATTTGATGTCTGAATGAGGTCTTCAAAATTTTCAAACTTCTAGTCGTTCAAGAAGCCCCTCCACATCCTCAACGAGCTCATCCACACCACCGACTTCTCTAGGTCCATCTAGACCGGTGGGTGGTAAGGCCCAGTCTGGAAGGGGGCTAACATACTTCCAAGCACCTCTAGCATCTTCGTATCGCAGACTATGCAGCCACAATATAAGCTCTTGTTCTCCAGGATCAGTGTAAAGCGGTGTCTGACAAGTCTCACACAGCTGGCCACTCAGTTTTTCTGCCTTTTTTTTGTTATATGCGTCCACCATTTCATCATGGTAGGCAACAGCACTTGCAACTTCAGATTTACCCATTCGTGAGAGACGAGTGATAATATCTTCATCGGTATTTATTGAAGCATCTGCATCATTCGCACCAAGATCTGTCCCCCAAACGCGCTGGTTACCGTAGATTGGATCATTAACTATCGGGTAGCCAAGAAACTGAAGATGAACACGGATCTGGTGGGTTCGGCCGGTGACTGGTAAGCATCGGACAATGGAGTATCCCTCTTGATTTTCAAGGGATCCATTGTGAGAACTTCCATGCCTAGAGGGAGAGTAATATGCAAGCTTTTTGAAAGCTGTTCGCGCAGATTTTCCGTTTGCTCGAACCCTATTTAAGCCTAATTTAGGAGATATCTGAAGAATTGGCTGATCGCAGATAACTTCTCCTGGGGGAAAGTTGCCCTTAACTCGAGCTATATACTCCTTGCGGACTGTTCGTTCAGTTATTTGTAGGCTTAGATTTTCGGCAGCCTTGGCGTGCTTCCCAATGAACATCACCCCACTTGTCAATCTATCGAGTCTATTGCAAGGTAGTGGGTTCCATTGATGACCACGTTCAGCTCGTAAGATTTCGACAACAGAGTTATAGTTGTAACGACCGGCAGGATGAACCGGAATACCGGATGGCTTATTAATGACAATCATATCATCATCTTCATGTAGAATTGAAATTGGAAGAGCAGTTACCGGTGGTTCATGGCGATGTAAGGTATGAGATATCATATCTCCATTCTTCACAATGTATGCTGTTGACTCGACTGCCTTTCCATTGACAACGACGGCTCCTTTTTCAATAGCATCTTTCTGTGCGTATTAGAGTTAATTTTTCCCAAGGCCAGTGAGCTAATATCTCACATAGTACTCAAGAGGGCGATCCCTAAACTCTTCGGCAAAAATCTCTAATAGCTCTCGTCCTCGCCATCGCTGCTTACAGTATGTGTTGTAGGTGAAGTGATATGGCGCTACGCGTCTTAAACCATCCTCGAAATAATATGGTCTTGGCCAAGGATCACAAGGTGGCACAATTACTAGAGGAGGTTCGATGAAAGGTTTCTTCTCTTCCGGTACAGTATACCCCAAAGAACAAGGTATCTTTACCAAAGCCATGTTAACATTTGTTCTCTTGGCAAGCAGGGCCAAAACCCGAGCTGAGGGCGCCAGTGAGTAGAATTAACGAGGCTAGGATTGGCTCTGATAGATTGAATTAATTACGGGTATTCCGAAATGGGATTTCGACATTTCACAGGCGGGCGTGTAGCGCATAGGTCACGAGATTCTTCCCATCTATAGCTCAAAGTAGTTTAAGATTTTCACTTTCCCTATTTGACCGAAAACGCACCGACAAGATACAAAGAATTAGGTATTGGTCCTATTATTAAGATCACCATTGAGCTCGCTCGTCTTGGGCAACGCCCAGTAGGATATCTTTTGGGCTGCACGATATGAACATAGTGATTTTGCAGGCTACCACCGACAGTTTCAGCACGAAAACGCCGCCGGCAAAGACGAATTCTTCACCTTCCAGTCGTGCCGGTGTAATCGCTCAGTTTGCTCTGCATATCTGAGATAGCCAAGAATAATGGCATCCGACTCGAAGTCGAAAGCACTCACAAGCACATCTAAAATCGACGACTTCTCGTCAATGTCGGATCTATCATTCTCACGCGAGTCCTCTACCTCAATCTTACTACAACACCTCGCCTCGAATACCGATAATGGCGTTACTCCAATTTCAATCGGGTATTTACCTCATCAAAAACCGGCCATCTCCCACTACACATTCACGATGCTATGTATACCCGCGAGGAAGAGCCCAAGTCATAATCTACTGAGCTCGAATTTTGGTGTATGGGGGAGCGTTGCTCTAATGGGGCTTCACATCTTGAGGGAGGATAGGCAGCTGGGACGTGGGACGAAAGAGTGAAGAGGTCACAAATGGGCATGCTGCGACGCATATTTTTCGAGTATTTTCGACTTACGAGTATTTGTGGGCGCAGAGGCAACGATTTAGGATAGTGCTACCGACACTCTAAATTTTGTTGGCTGGAGAGGGGAGATATCGAAGGGCTAAGGGCTCCTCTTAGTGTATGATCGAATGAGGACTTGTGAGGGGTGGTTCTGTTTGAGGGAGCTGTATGGGAGGCATAGGAGGGAATATACTACTGGTATAGGTATCGTTGGCCTATAGGCAGAGAGGACCTGCATGTCCTACATAGTCATAGACTCAGACAGGACAATAAAATGAATTAAAAAAAAAAAGTGATTAAGGAAAAGTTTAACCGCCTTGGTTTGGCTGAGATTTGTAGCTGATTCACTAGTAGCTCCTCTTGATATATATTGGTGTATATGGTATTATACTATTGTTATCTTTATTTAAATGGTTGGTGTCGCTGAGAGGGGCTGTGTTATATCTGGGTGATATCATAATAATATTTGAGGGATACGAATGATATCCTGTGGGTAATCTTATTGTGTATGGTAAGTTAGAAGTTTGTTTGCTTGACAATTCACCGATCTCACATACTTGCAGAAAGCGCCATAGCCAGTCTCTTTTGGGAGTGTTAATAGGGTATATGTAACAATGGGTGGTATCTTGTTTATCACTAGTCTATTTCACTCTCCTTGGCCCTTTATCGTACATTACTTGAATCATAACCAAATATTAAATTGATTGTTTGTTGGAAATACAGTTTCCTGCTTTTCTTTCTATCGACCAATGTGGTTGCATGCATCTTGCCTGAACTATATTTCTGAGTTCGGGCAGGATCCCACATTTCTGATCCAATCGGACTCAACGTTAGAGTCTGCTTGAATCCCATTCTTCCCGAACAAATCCAGTCATTGGTTTGTTCGTACTTCTATTGCGTGACCCAGTATTCTCAGTCAGTGGATAATTATTTTCTGGTACGGGGTCCCACTTATTTATGCAGTCGAGTCGGTTCCGGGTAACCTCTATTTCTTATAATTCCACTGTATATATCATAATACCTGTAGTCTATTAGTAAATTAAGCAAACTGAACTTCTTCTCCGTTCTCAGGCAATTCTTACTCCGAAGTCTTCTCTATACTCTAACAGATTATGAGACCAAGTTAGCTCAACTTTGAACTTTCTCTTCCTCACACTCACCTCTACTACATCTTCTCAACCTTCTACAACCAAAATGGCATTTAACCAGATCATCAAATCGGTTCGTTCTCTCCCTACTTTGGACAAGTCTACCTAAACCCGTTGGGCTAGTCTATTTCGAATGATTCTCGTACAATTTAATGCGGAGTCCGTTATATGCGACCCTTCCGAAGCCGTCGCCGATACTAAGAAAGGCGAAAATAAAGATGTGGACTTGGGCGAAATTGACCATTGTGTCAGATTTGCTCTTCTTTCGGCCGTACCAGATGATACTTACCATTTGGTTGAAAATAAAAATACTTCCAGAGAAATGTGGATTGCTCTTGAGGATTTCTTCAAACCTGAGTGTGAGGTTACTCCTACTTCCTTGCTCAAGGATTTCTTTCGATTCACTATGCCTGATGGTACTAGTGTGGATCAATTTTCTGAAGAGCTTACAAAACGTCAACGTAGAATTGCTGCTGCAGATCCTTCTTTCTTCCCCTCTGATACTCATATGAGGGATTACTTACTTGACTACTTTGATTTTTGTAGCAATGGTCAATTCTCTGGATCAGTCACTTCTTTGAGACGAGACAAGTCCTGCACGTTTTCTCAGGCAGTCAACTCTCTGAGGTCGACAGAAACTACGATAAATAGTCGACAGTCTGGTCCATCTGCAGTATTCTTAACTAGTTCTACGAAACAAAATTCTCACCCTGATCCTAATTCTTCCTCGTCCAATTCTTCCAATAAGGACAAAACATGCGCGCACTGTCACCGTAAGGGTCACTTGTTTCCTCTGGATTTCTACGCCTGACGGCACAAAGTGGGCCGCCAAGCATCCAGAGAAAGCCGCTATAGTGCGAGCTATGTTCCAAAGATTCGGGAATAACGGCTCTTCCAAGGATAAAAAGGGAAAGTCTATTAAACTTGACGGTGCCTGGATGATGGAGGAACATATTTTTACTTCTGATGGATCAGGGAAGTGTAACGACGTTGTTCTTGATACTGGTGCAACGCACCATATCTTTCATGACAAAAGCTTGTTCTCTTCTATTTCTCCAATTGATAAGCGTGTCCAAACTGCTTCTGGTCAATTGCTTTCTGTTTCTGGAATCGGCTCTGTGGAAATTTCTTTGGGAAATTATCTCGATTCATCTTGTTCTCGTACTATGAAGCTAGAAAACGTCTGGTATCTTCCTTCTTGTACAAAAAATCTTGTTTTTGGCTCTCAAATTCTTTCTGCAGGTTACAAAATGCGGTTTTCTAACAGTGGGATTGGCATATTTGAAGCTAAAGGTCGTCTCACTGCAACCGCTCGTTTAAGGAATGGCTTATTTCATTTCAATGTAATTTCTCCTCCTGCTGTTCTTAGTTCTTCTCGTCCTACATTTTCTTGTCCTCTTTCTTCTCAACCCGAGGACCTCACACTCGCTTCGGATATCAACCAGGGACTACTCACAATTGTATCTAACATGGACGCTAATCGCCTTTTACACCATCGTTTTGCTCACGTCAGCCCCCAGATTCTCTCAAAGGTCGATATTTCACTAGTTAAACTACCTAATTTAAAATCACAGGAATTTTCGAAACTAAATATCTGTCCTAAATCTCTGGGTAACTGCGACGTCTGTCTTTCTTGCAAACATGTTGAGAAGATTAATCGCGGTCCATGCAATAAGTCAGATCAAACACTACAGCTTGTGCATTCTGACACTTGGGGAAAGTGTCGACATCGAAATTTTTCTACTCAAAGGTCTAAATGAAGTACCAGGTCACTTCTCCATCTATAGGGATTCTATAGAGCTTCTGACTGGTCATAAAATCAAGGCTCTTCGGACTGATGGTGGTAGCGAGTACAAGCTAATAAATTTTACTGGAATAACACGCCAAATTTCAGCTCCCTATACTCAACATCAGAACGGTGTTTCTGAACGCTTAAACAGGACCCTAGTAACTATGGCTAGGTGTATGCTATCACATGCTCATCTTCCTGTTCGATTCTGGGACGCTGCTATCTCGACAGCTTGCTACATCCGAAACCGACTTCCTCTCCTTGAAGGCAAGAAAACACCTTTCGAGTTGCTGCGCGGTTCCAAGCCAACTATCTCACACTTTCGTGTGTGGGGCTGCGTTTGCTACTCTTTAATCAATGAAAAAGATCCTCAAAGATCTAAACTCTCCCCAACTTCGCTACGGGGCATCTTTATTGGTTATTGCGAATCTTCCACGCAATATCGCATCTACGTTCCTTCAAAGGCCGGAAGAAATAAAATCATTATTTCGGCAAACGTTCGTTTTCTTGAAGACACTTTCTGGGATTGGGGCCAAACTTCATCTGAGCAATTTAGCGAGATCGAAGTGCCCCTCAATGACAATCCTACTTTTTTCTCATCCCGATAATTCTTACGACAGCTCTGACTCAGACTCGGGCGTGTCACCCTTTCATGATCCTTCTATTTAAATTTATTCTTCTCGTCCCTTGAATATTCAAGAGACTACTGATCAGGAAAATTCTTCTTCTGGAGTCATCATTTCTAATGCAACTTTGGAGCAAAATTCTTCTTATGTTGACTCACCTTCTCTTCGGGATACTCTTTCTCAGGATCAATTACTTTCTCGCCAGACTACTTGTCATCATTCTACATATGAGCCAGATTCTTCTACTTCTTCGTCTATGCAACTTGATCCTACTACTTTGTCTCCAAATTCTCTTTCTACTGCAGATATTTCTCAGGGTGTTAATCAAATCCAGACTACCCCTAGTTCTATTACTTCTAACCTTCCTCCGCTCAGGAGGAGCAATAGGATCTCTAAACCTATTGAGCCACGATCTGCATGGCAACCCAAGTCTCCTATTCTTTACGTTGGTGGAGATACTTCGATCCCACAATCTTACTCTGAAGCCATCAACGGACCTGATAAGGCCATGTGGGAGATGGCAATTCAGGAGGAGCTTGATTCTCTCTCCCAAAAGGGAGTATTTACTTCAGTAACCCATGTTCCTCATAAGAGGAGAGCTATTGGCTCGTGATGGGTTTTCACCGTCAAATCTGATGGTAGGTTCAAGGCCCGACTAGTTGCTCAAGGCTTTAACCAAATTCCTGGTGTCGATTATTTCGATACCTATTCACCAACTCTGCGTTTAGATTCTCTCCGAATACTACTCGCAATTTCTACTTACCGCGATTGGGAAATTCACCAAATTGACATCAAAACGGCCTATCTCGAGGGCGATATTCAAGAGCCTATATACATGAAATCGCCTCAGGGATGGAACGTGAGCGGTTTTCTTAAAATCAACAAGGCCCTATATGGATTAAAACAGTCTGGAAAAGCGTGGTATGATAAATTAGACTCTAAACTTCTTTCTCTTGAGTTCGAAAAGTCTACCTGCGATCACTGTGTTTACATCCACAAAATATACCAAATGGTTATAGGTGTATATGTTGACGACTTGGTAATTTGCGGCAAGCAACTTGATGATGTTAAAATTGTCAAGGCCAAACTTTCTTCTTTCTTTCCTGTCAAAGATCTTGGTGAGATCGACAGTATCATTGGGTGGAAAATTCTTCGCGAGCGCCCAACTCGTACTCTTCATATATCACAGTCCAGCTACTTACTAGACAAGATTAATTCTCTTGGGCTTAGTGATTCAAAATCCTATTCTTCTCCCCTCGATGGGTATGGTGGCATTCTTCCGCAGGCAGAGGGAGAACATCTGGCGGACGATTCCGCCTATGCTAGCGCGGTAGGCAGCCTTGGATACGCATCTATTGGAACTCGGCCAGATATTTCTTTTGCCACCTCCCAACTTGGCGCATACAACTCAAATCCAGTACAGCGCCACTGGAATAGTGTTTGTAGAGTATTTCGATATCTTAAAGGCTCTTCAAACTACTGTATTACTTACAGCTTCGGTCCCTCTTCACAAATTCTTACCACCAACCAAGCTGCATGCTTATTTTCCGACTCGGATTATGCTTCTGATGTTACAACTCGTCGGTCAGTAAGCGGTTTTCTTCTCATGCTTGGTGGCGGTCCTGTGTGTTGGCAATCGCGAAAACAAAAATCGGTATCAACCTCAACCACTGAAGCTGAATATGTAGCCTTGTCTGAAGCTGCTAAGCAGGCGATTTGGTTTTCTAGGTTTCTAAAGGAGCTACATGTGAGCGAGCTCATACACGATGATGGTATTCTCACCTTTTCTGATAACCAGGGTGCACTTGCGATTGCGAAAGGGACCAATTCTTCTAAAACTAAGCACATTGATGTTGCTTATCACTTCGTTAGGGAATGTATTCTTAATGGAAACATAAAGGTGTCTTACATACCTACAACTTCTATGCTGGCGGATATTCTAACTAAACCTCTTCCGCAGCAAAAAGCTAAACCACTAATTGAAAGGATTTTTCAGATGGTATAGCATTCTCGCATTCACCGCATTGATCAGGAGGAGTGTTGGAAATACAGTTTCCTGCTTTTCTTTCTATCGACCAATGTGGTTGCATGCATCTTGCCTGAACTATATTTCTGAGTTCGGGCAGGATCCCACATTTCTGATCCAATCGGACTCAACGTTAGAGTCTGCTTGAATCCCATTCTTCCCGAACAAATCCAGTCATTGGTTTGTTCGTACTTCTATTGCGTGACCCAGTATTCTCAGTCAGTGGATAATTATTTTCTGGTACGGGGTCCCACTTATTTATGCAGTCGAGTCGGTTCCGGGTAACCTCTATTTCTTATAATTCCACTGTATATATCATAATACCTGTAGTCTATTAGTAAATTAAGCAAACTGAACTTCTTCTCCGTTCTCAGGCAATTCTTACTCCGAAGTCTTCTCTATACTCTAACATTGTTACTACTTGCAATTGTTGAATAAATCTTTTGTCTTCAAACACTTCTGCTCAAGAATTCATTGGCAAATATTATTATAACGTATGAACGTTTAAACTGAACAGTTGATCTTCCTCAGCACTCGCTCACCAAAAGCAGGTTTAAAAGGCTTTGTTTGTCAAATGATAACTTCGCCACACTTGCACATAAGCACCGTGAGGGATGTGATGGAGCCCTGCAAGATTCAATCTGACTATCTTCTGTCTCAAGGGAAATGGTGTCCAAGCTATCCAGACCATACTTGCGAGGCCGACACGAATGATGTAGCATGCTAACATCTAGCCCTAACGGTGTTTGTAGTGTAGCCTTTATCCTATCATGTAAAGTCTTGACACGCACAGTGCTCTTTGACAAGTGATACTCCTAGTAAAAATATCGAAATTTCTATCCATTCTAGATTTTATCTACCACTAGCGTCATCTTTTCTGCTTGTCCTGATGTCTCCAGGGTTCAAATCGCAATATCTACTTTTCTAGATTAGCTTACCGCAAATTGCTTCTGCTGTGGGTATTCGTATTCCCGTGTACATAGTATAGAGTCGGTTGAGGACAAAGAATGATTCGTTAAGAGGTTTGGTCATCTAAATGAATTTGTAGGAGCACAAACTTGCAAAGTTGAAAGGGCTTCTTTCGGATCGATCTTTTGGAGGCTGAAAGACTGATTTGATAGGGAGTTTTCAATCATTACCTCATGATTCAACTTTTTTGATTTCACGAATTACGACTTAACTTAGTCTAGGAAGAATAAATGACTCCTAAATTCGTAGAGTATGCCGTTGACAAATGTTCAGTCTTAATGCTCATATCTACATGGTGGTTTATTAGATAGTAAAATGTGAGTACGGGGAGTACCAAAATTTGGTAGCAGCTCTCAGTAAATTTTGTGAACTACCTCTCAGGTGAAAATATGAATCAATTCTTGACTCATATTTTCGGTCCTGAAATCTCTAAATGCTGAGCTTCGATCAAGAACCAATACAGTTCCTTCTGACCAACAGTTGATCCAAAACTTCTTGACATCCACTTGCGTAGAGGTGGTGAATATTAGATCTGGCAGGGTAGCTCAGGAATTTAGGGTTTGAATAGCATGCGCTGGAAATAGCAATTGTATGTTTGTTTATTTTGTATTACTCGTACGTTGGGGCGCCAAGCTTTGGTTTAGGTCCTTACTATCCACTAAACTAACTAGAGGCATGAACGCCAGTGCTTACTGCCTTGGTGGCTTCGCGTTGCTACTTCCCAACCAGTTGTGCAAGGCAATTCTCTAATTACATGATAGCGTGTAGCGTAGAGCCTACACTGTAGCAGCTAGTCACCGAGGCTCTTCACTCCCTTTATGGTTTACACACATTCGCGATTGTAGATCGGTGGGGTCGGTATCTTGACTTAGTGCAACAGAATGTATGTCACATGATAATATTAGCGAAAGACAAACGGAAGTCTACCGATCCAGAACGTACGAAGGTAATATTATGATTACTTCATACAGTACGTTACTTCAGCGCGTCCCTGGAATACATCTTTGTTTTATTCAAGATGGTCTACGACTGGGAAAACAAGGAAGAAGTATGCTATCGCATGTATATTGAAGAGAAGAAATCCCTCGAGGATATCATGGAATTTATGAAGGAACACTACAAATTCAATCCAAGGTTAGTACTTCCCCCCCCCAGTAGAAACGCTCTACTGTCATTTACGCTGACCCTTCTCCTCTATAATAGTAAGAGGGCGTTCCAAACGCAGGTCGGTATTTAATTTTCCCCTCAATTCACCTTCCCCTTTATCCACACTTATACTAACTATGAAAATGAAATAGTTCAAAAAATGGGATTTTCCATCCAAGCAACACCCGGCCCATAAAAACTTAGCACTTGTGCAGCGCGTTAAAGAGCTGTGGGACTGTAACACCTCTCAGCGAGATATGCTTCATACTTTAAATAAAGAAGGATTCGAAATCAAGGAACGAGAGCTCATGCGGGTCCGGGCAAAAAATAGATGGCTACTTCGAGTTCCTAATAGCATTAAAAGCAAAAAGAAAACTAGTGATCATGATGTCATTTCTCAGTTACAACAAGCTCTTTATCCTGATAGGCCTGTAACAGACGGGGCGACTGATAGTGGAGCTCTGAATGAAATCTCAATACAAGCTCCGCTTGAGTATCCTAATGAAACAGTATCACCACCACTTAGCCCAGAAGTTATTAAAAAAAGACAAGAACGGCTGTCAAAGTTACAAGCAGAATCAGCCGAGCGCTGGGCCATGAGAAAGAGACGTCGCCGAACTCGTGGCTGGGCAGGCCTACCCGCCGATCCACCGGGCCCCCCGCGGTTTCCTTCAGAAACAACCATTGATGAAAGTAAAGTCTTTTTAAATCTTGACAATACCCTTTATCGCGATATTCGGTCTCATTTCCAGCGTATTTGTGAGGACTCGAATATTACAAAAAAGACAATTGCTGGTCCAGAAAGATGGGAAGCCGCTAAAGATAGGCTGATACAGGAGAGCCCACATCTGCGGAATTTATTCTGGACCAATGAAGAGAATCAAGATGTAAAAAAACTTGCTTTAGATGTAGTCTGCAGCGATGTTACGAAACGAATGCGTACCCTAGAGCGTCGAATGACTATAGCAGAAGCTAAGAATACCTTGAGCGTGAATCCCGAACAATCCCGACAACTTCGCAATTCATTTTATCAAGTTCTTAAAGCCGATCATTTTACCAGCAAGCTCGAGGCTGGAGAGCAACACTGGAAAGACTTAAAGTCCCAATGGGTGAAAGGCTCTGAACTTTTGCAGAGCATACTAGCCCCTGGTGATTCGGATCCCAATCACCAAGAAAAGATCAAGGCGATGGAGGTTCTCTGTAGAGACGTCATGAAACGCCTCCGCGACGACCAGACTAAACGTGATCCAACTAGGAGAAAGAACGTCTACTTTCCAAGCTCCACAAAAATTAACATATGTGATGCAGCAGCTCCGCCTGACTTTCACCTATTGCCTAATAATTCTGTAGTTAAATCAGTACTTCAAGAACAATCCAACCAAGCTCAGATGAATATTCCTGATTCTAGTAACTTTTCCCGTGTAGGTCTGAGTTGTATCCATGATCAGATTCAATCACAGCAACCAGCCGTTCGAGCACCAGACCAGTCACATGATCGGAGTATAAGTGAAAACAATAATCTACAAATTGATCCCTCTCTACTGTTGGCAGTAGAAAACGACAATTGCCTGATTGATCAAAATATGTCAGAGCAAATTCTGAATCCTCAGCACGCAGAATGTTACATCAATCAAAGCGACAAATCTACTCTTTCCTATTCATTTCCCTTTACTGCATACTTTCGAGCACATCCTGGGTCTGAAGTACAAACTAGTTCTAGTGTTTGGATTAGCACTGTAACTAAACTGTCAGTGGAAGAACTGCGACAGGCGGCTTCTGCAAAGTTTCCCGGTACATTTGCGTTGCGAATTGAGGGAGTTATAAAACAGATTTCCGATCCTATCCTCGAAGTAACGATTCCAATTGACCAGAACGAAGAACTTAGTAGTTATTTAGAAGCAATTCAGGGGATGAAGCCGATTTTTTCCGTTCAGTTAATATTCAATACATGGAAAGCGAATGATTAAGCGCTAAATTCTAGTCAGTATAAAGTATTACAGTTTAGCAAGGCCCAAATAGTGTCTGGATACGTGGAGATTCATAGCAGTTCAAGCGCCTTTTCAATAAAGTAATTTGTGGAAGGTTGAAGGACATATATACGGTGATGTCTATATAATCCCATTTTCCTGGGACTCGTATTTCTCTATGATCGAAAATAATCGTTGTAAATTTGAGGACCAGGAAAACTTCCTAGGATAATGAATATAAATGAAATCATTTATTTAAGGCAATTTGATCCAAATCTCAATTCACCGTTGAACAGTAAGAGAGAAAATTCTCAAATCGAATATCTCATCAAACTCACCGAAGGTCCAACGATCCGAATCTTTAGACTCCCAAAATTCCATACACGCATCTACCCGACAAGTAGTAGAAGAAAGTGACCTTTGCTTCAGGACCTCAACAAGCCATATATTTAGAAGATGGAAATTTCCTATAGCCATGTAGATTCATCAGAATATCTAATTACTGAATATAATTTTCATGAGATTTTTAGGTAAAAAAGATTTTGAACTTAATTTGATGCTGGTACGATGCCGGAATCTTCAAGATTATGACATACTTTTGTAATCTCGAGTTGTAATGATGTATGGACATGATGTGAAATCCACTATTTCCTCTGTTTTTGTCTGGAGACTTTCCTCTTAGACCAATGCTTGCAATTGCTTTTTATAAACGTGTATCGTAAATATGCGCACTACTTTTCAGAATTTGCTGCGGGCAGTATTTATATTTCAGGTATCGGCTAGAATACCTCTAAAAAAAAGAGCCGAATGATAATCGTCATTTGTTGTGTCCAGAAAATCTTTTTTACTCCGCATCATGAGGTTAGATAAGGTCAAATTGAGAATACTGTTAATGGATTTAATAAAACATGGGGCTCGATTTGGAATTATTATAAATTTCGTACCATATCGATATTGATCAGTTTTTGGACCTGGGCTTCGTACAGGAATCTCGAAGATATCGCTGAAATCTATGATTGACTGTATTTGAAGATATATTTGTAACGGTTCTGAAATCCTGCCTCCTGATATTTTAATCTTACATTGTTTCAGATTGCACCACACAGGTACAAGTGATTTTTTATTTGGTCTAATATATGAAGTATAAAGCCTGTGGACCTTGATTTCATCCAAAAGACCCATCCGTTAAATCGTCGGTATCATGGGTCATGTTGAAAAATGAAGGAAAATGATGCAATGACTCTGAGTTGGCTGGAAATAAATGATTTCCGTCTGTATATGTCTGCCTAGACCTGCTGCCGGGCATATCTGACCAGTTCTCGTCAAGAAGCAAACGCGAAATATCCATCTCTCCAATACTGTTGGAAAAAGGGACGGCTGCATTTTGATTCCAATCAGAAAATTGGCCAAATGATAAGCTCTCGGCAGGATCTGTAGAGGGATGTGAAACTAAAGTGCAATATGGTTCTGATGAAATTATTTCTTGGATTCGAAGACCTTCGCGGCTTAAGGGTGAGGTCTGGGGTTGTGTAGAGACTTGAGAATTAGATTTTTCTTTTAATAGGCTCTCGTTATTCCTGCCGTTCGTTTCATGTAAGGGCAAGTGAGTTTCTTTGACCCTACTTTCTGTTTTTTGAATAGAAAGTGCATTCTTACTAACTTTAGACTCACGGAACTTATCCGGAAATTTATTACGGAATCTATCTCTAAGGTCTGTCGGCTGCCTACTTTGCAGTTGTAACTTGGGGTCTTTCTGGATTTTTGACCATGCTGGGCCATAAGTATTATAGCCCTCAATAATTGCAGAATCCTCATCTTCAGTAAATTGTCTTCTCTCTCGGCGATTTGATTGTCTAATAGGTCCTTCAATCCCAAGCTGAGCGAGGTCTTCTAATTTTTTACGATGGGATCTCTTCCTGAGTGTTCTGATGGGAATAGAGTTTTTTACGGCAGAATTATCTGGGATAATCTTATTTTCGGTGAAAGTATTTTCGGACGTGAGAGCTGAATTTGAATTTATTTTCATTTGGCTAGACTTCTTTGTTCTCTCCTTTTTGGTTTTTGGAGAGGATTTCTTTCTCAATTCGTTGGGACAGCAAGTTCTCCACCGGTCTTTCAGATCTGAGGGTGACCTCCCATTGAAAGCAAAGTTGGAATCGCCCAGAATATCAGTCCAGCAGCCGACTCCATGCTTGTGAACGCCAAGTAAAAGCTGGTTTGTTTCATCGTCAGTCCATTTGTTTCGTGTTGCAACTATTTTAGGCTCTTGTAGTTTATTTGTTGCTGTGATACTCTTTTCTTCAGTACTCTCCTGTGTATCACCTAGTGTCTCCTTGCGTATACGAGCTCCGAGGGGAATGGTGTTCAGTGAATTTCTACCATGGCTATCGTGAAAGGAGCTCGAGGCTATGGGAGGAAAAAGTGTGGCTTGGAGCGGTGGTTCAAAAAGACCAATGATAATTGGTGGAACTACCTGCTTTGTTGCTTTCTGCTTCTTAGGCGGCTGAGGAAGTTGAACAAATTCATCCATGTTTGATTCAATCTGATGCCGCTTCTTACTTGTCGACGAGCTCTGAGTATCATTATCATCATCTAAAATGGTATGAAGTGATTGGCGTGTCAAGCCACCAATAGAACACTTTGCCACAGTGGAAACCACAGTGCAATTGTCTCTATCCGACTTGGTGATCTCTTTTTCCTTGAAGAGAATTTCTCCATTGTCAGTAGAAGCTGGCAACTTATTGTGGGTAGAAGCGATCTGTGAGCTTGGACTTGGCTTTTGATTTCGCTCTCTTGCATCTGGTTCAAGGAGCAATGGTCGACAGGGTACCTTTAGAATATTAGGATCATTTAGAGGGGGTAGCTCGAGAGATGGCGGAACTTCCAAGTCAGAGTGCGAATCATTCAGTAGGGCGATAAGATGAGGCTCAATGGTATTACTGCCGTTCATAGTAGGAGGAAGGAAGACTCGTAGGCATTGCGAGGAGTTCCGAGTATGTATGTCCCTTGCTCGCTCAGTAATTTTGCGAATCAACGTTTGTCGTTCACGATGTCAGACAAGCATTACCGATCAACAGCCTAGAAAATGGAAGCTATGTTTATGCGGACCAGTCTATCGGTTAACTCCTCGCTTGGATACCCCCATACCATCCCACTTCGCATTGATCGAATGCCCGTTTACAGTTAGGCGCAGCGTAATTTATCACCAGCATAAAAGGATTGGATGCTTGTTTGGAGTCAAGGGTATTATAGTGCATGTATAAAAATACAAACTCATTCATCTAGTCTGGAGCCCATGACCTAAACCTTTTATCTTTTTGGATGTAAGACTGATGGGGCCAGTCGACAGAGTGCAGGCGACGCTACGAATACCGCTGCGATTGGATAGTGTGGTGGTACAACATCTTGGGTGGTCTTCCCATTAGAGTGGATAACTTTTACACATTTCCCGCTCGAAACTGTAAATCGCTGAATCGAATCCAGGAAGACACAACCACATTTCTCTGCCGGCAAAGACGAATTCTTCACCTTCCAGTGGTGCCGGTGTAATCGCTCAGTATGCTCTGCATATCTGGGATAGCCAAGAAGAATCGCATTCGAATCGAAGTCGAAAGCAAAAACATGCATATCTCCATTTGACGACTTCTCAACCATGCAGCACTTATCATTATCTTCTGAGTCCTCAACCCCGATCTAACCACATATCAACTCGCCTCGCCGACCGATAAAGGCGTCACCCCAATTGCAAACAGGAGCTTGCCTCATTCATTACCGGCCATCACTCACTACAAATTTACGACGCTACGTATACCCGCAAGGAGGAAATCAAGTCGAAAAATACAAAGTTGGAGTCTTGATTTATGAGGGACTGCTGCTCTAATGGGGTTATACATCTTGAGGAAGAACAAGCGGCTGAGATGTGGAGCGAGAGAAGAAAGAAGCCTCTGAAGACCATGCTGGGACTGACATTTTCGAGGAGTTTTCAACTTTGGATTTTTTGTGGGCGCCAAGACCAAGATTTCAGCTAATTAGCCAGGAGGGCCTCTATTGTCGATGAGTCAACGGCACTCCCCAGCGCCCTGGACGGTATAAAAGAAGTTAGGCTAAGCTACTATACAGCAATCACGCTCTGTCAAGACTTTTCTGACATTTCAGCACGACTATCGGGAAGGAGTTGGAAGGAGGCTAGAAAGGCAGAGGGTGAATTTCCCGAGTTACCCACAAGTCTGCAGCGCCCAGGTGGTCGGCCTCTTCGAACGCTTCAGAAGGGGCAATGATAATGATGATGATATTTTATCGTGACCGGGTACTGACCCAGCACCCAGGGGGCATGGCACGGGTAGTCCAGATCTATATAAGACTCTTCGCTACCTACATGATTGGTTCATAGGAGCCAGAAATACAGAAACAAAACAAATAAAAAGAAAAAACACCATTTCTGAGGTGCTAGCGCCCTGCACTACACCTCCATCCTCGTACCACACTGAGCGGCCCTAGGAAGCAATACAGCTGACATTTAAGTTCCCTGTTTATGATTCAATTTTGCTGTAACATTTTGTTACAGTTAGAAAGCGCCAGAATATCTGCCATCCTTCTTGCCCTATCATATCCCTTGTTGTAGGTCGTGGTTCCTTCGTTTCCGCCCTCCATTTCTGGATGGTCGGGCGACACTCTGCAAAATGCCATGGCCGTTTCTCTCGTCCGCATTTGCATCGCATTTCTTCATTCGGATGTTGAAATCGTCTGTGATAGCTAGCGAAATCACCATGCCCAGTCCTTGCCGCAATGAGGCGGTGATATGCCCATCGAGGTAAAGCTAGCTCCGGAGGGCGTTTTCTTCGCATCAGTAAGTCCAGATCTTCATACCCGTCCGATCTAATTTTATGCCACCAATCTTCCGCGAGTTTCTGTACTCGTATTGTGACTTGGCGTTTAAGTGCTGCGAATGTCAGGACTTTGTCAGATTCCTCCTGAGTGCACTCTGGTCTCGGGATATTTCCTTCCCTGGTTTTTGATGCAAGGGCTGCCTTTGCAATAGCGTCGGCTTTATCGTTCCCTTCAACACCACTGTGTCCCGGAACCCAGTACACTTCAACGGCAGGCTGAGCCTTGGATAGTTCAATAAAATTCTGGACCTCAGACTGTGAAGAGCTCGTTCTACCACTCACAAGGGCTCTTACCGCCTCTTGATTGTCGAGGAGCACCTTGATACCTATACTACCTCCAATTTCCGACGCCGCTTCTAGGCCTCGAACTGCCCCGACGATTTCTGCATCAAAGACCTCTGCTCCTGGGAGAAAATTTCCTCCACTCGCTATGAGTTCTCTGTCCTTGTATATAGCATAGCCATAGGCTGAGTATGCTGGACCAATCGATGACTTCAGAAGGGGCAATATGTCTTCGGATTTATTCCTAATGTCAGTATTAGAAGAGCCCCGCACCCAGTGGTTTTTGCGATTTTTCCCGGCTGCCATACACCCGCAAATGGCCATCGTTTCGTTGGCTGGAGAGGGGAGATAATGAAGGGCTAAGGGCTCCTCTTAGTGTATGATTGAATGAGGACTTGTGAGGGGCGGTACTGTTTGAGGGGAGCTGTGTGGGAGGCATAGGAGGGGATATACTACTGGTATAGGTATCCTTGGCCTGTAGGCAGAGAGGACCTGCATGTCCTACATAGTCATAGACTTAGACAGGACAATAAAATGAATTAATAAAAACCACATTTCTCGCTGTGCAAATTCACATGGATTACGAAGGCATGCTTGGATAATCAAAGGTTTTGGAATTCCCTCCGTGGGAACTTACAAAGGAGGGTCGATTGTTTGTGTAGGCGAACACACCTCGGTGGTAATTTCAAAAGAAATCTAGAATGTGAGTGTCTCTAACCTCAAAAGACTCATCTAGTATGTATACATAACACCAGTCATGTATCAAAGCTTTGTAGCTGAATAAATACTAAATGAATTAAAAGAAAAGGGGACGGGCCGGCCAACATTTCGCATACAGGCTTGCCCTGCTCGTTCACACCCATTTAGAGCTAATAAATATCGAGATCATTACATAAACAATAAAGTGATAAGATCAATCAGATGCATAAAGGAAATCATCATTGGTATTGATTCAGCATTCCTCATCCTGAGCCCTCTGGCGTCAGCGTACTGGGCCTGACATTTGTCCAAAGAAAAACTATCTTTGCATCCAGCAGATAATTAGTATGCGTCCAGCACACTAACCAGCCTGTGACTTGTGAAAAAAAATTAAAATCCTCTAACTGTCAATGCTCGAGGGCTTGCATAGTAAAAGCATCAGAGTATTGTGTCTCTGATAGCGTAAAATATTGGTAGAGGTCTTCTAATTCGCAGCCATAAACCAGGTTTTCATCTTAGAGGTCAATACTGAACACCTGTACGCGGTGCCACTACAAGCCTGGGAGTGAAATATTCTTCCAGATCCAAGTTCACTCAAATTTTGCGATACCGAACAAGTTTGCCCACGAGGCAATGATTCAAAATACTTAACCGCGTCAATTTTTCACTCCCAAAGAATCAGATTCATACCTAAGCATCATCAAGTCTACAAGTACGACCTAGTATATCCTCATTCCAATGACCACACCTCTTGTCGACTCTCTCTGGCCTCAGCTGGTCGCCAGATACACGCCCACGCCGATATTTACACCCGCTGGAGAAAGCAAAGCGTGGCGCACAAATCTGGGAGACAGTTCTTTGAGATGAACGGGAGATGGATGAGGACAAGTTTACAAGATAATGCAAAGGAATGATATAACCTCGAAGGGCGTGAAATTTTGAAATTTGGCAAGGAGCTTTACGGATTGAGCTTTGCGCGCGCCAAGACTTCGCTTGCGAGAGTGCAGCTGACACTATAAACACAAGCCAACGATGGAAGGTGTTGTGGTCCACCTCCTGGTGGTGTTCTCTGGTATGGTCTGGGTAGCCTGGGCACCTACTCCACTTGGGAAGGAGACATCTCAGATTACATTTCGCGCGGAGAAAAGTTGATGGATGATGGAGGCATGTCTGGATAACTCAGGATTTTTGAGACGTTCCCCTGGGTGGGTATTCACGAATGAGGGTTCAGATAGCTGAATACAATATGATTCAAAAAAAAGGGATGAGGGTTGACTTAGGGTGAAGAAAAAACCACCATAATTTCGCAGTGGAACTTGCAAATGAAATCTGAGGCATGGGTGTTCCATGCTTAAATTGAGTCATCTATTATACACATCTCTGATATTGTGTCAACTAGATAGCTTCATACGCAATTAAAATCTGACGCAAAAAAATTCCCTCCTCAGCCTCGGCTACCATGCGCTCGAGCCCTTCACACCCTCATTGACTCCGAAATATAAATGCCGTCCAAGATCTCATCGTTGCTCTAGCCTTGCACCTTCATATCGTACCGTTGGTTTGTTTTTGTCATTGGGAATTTGTGTAATGCCCTAGGTGTAAATTCCATTTTCTTCCTCCTTTGTGTACGTCCCGTTTCCATCATGACTTTCCTCATTAGGGCGTGTATAGGTAGGTGATGTGACGAATATAGAGGTGGGTCGCAGTTGTAGTATCGACTGAGAAATGCTACGTCGCAAATATATGAGAAGTTTGAGAGATGTCACTTGCTTGACTACGACCCCCAGAAAGACCTAAATCCAATCATGAATTGTATGTTAGTGGTGATGAGTATTGTTAGACTTTCTTGCGGTTGTGAAATCTCTACCGACTGATTATTCCACCAAAATACCGTGTACAACTCCTTCAAGCCGAAAATCCATCCAATGATTTTCATCTCAGCCTTTTACGTGACTGAATCTTGGCTCTGAAAGAATATTTCACCCCCAGGTTCATAGATGACACCATTGACAGGTGTTGAGTTTCGTCTCCCTACCAACATTAATTATTGTAAGCCGAAACATATCTGAGCAAAGTCAGCTCTAATGATACAGTCAAATGGTACATGAGAGGTATTGAGTCTCGGAGTCATGCAGGAATTATAAATGATCGGAGCGCTTATATACGTAGGGAGTGCTGTCTTCCTTTTAGTACCTAGGTAGAGGGAAATGTGAATTTATTGTTCTACTTGAGTCTATGAATATCTAACACATCGGGCTCCTCTCTGACCTAGGCCACACCTTGTACAGTGCTCCTTGCCTGTTTTGTTACTTAGAAGATCATTAATATATTACGCGTAATAAATAGCCATTCAGCTCACATCCACCCGTATAATTAAGCTATCTTAACCATGGAACTCTCCACCCAAAAAGAGGAATTTGGTAGTAACGGAAAGTGCTTGCGCGGGAAGAAGTCTCATAAAATATGCATCTCCAGCAATGCGAGGCCGAAACACTGGGACCACATGAAGTGCGAATATATCAGATGGAGGAATTCTCCTTGTTCACTTTTGGTGCTCTTCCACTTCTTCAAGCTTTAGCCTAAATTTTCCCCAATATGTTGGCCCAGGATGTGGTTTTGTATCCTCAGCTGAAGGTAGTTGGCAGTAAACTCGATGAATGCGGAACATCAGGGTCTCGGATGCCGGCAAAGACGAATTCTTCACCTTTCAGTCGTGCCGGTGTAATCGCTCAGTTTGCTCTGCATATCTGGGATAGCCAAGAAGAATCACATCCGAATCGAAGTCGAAAGTGCTACGGGCTGTGCCCCGCTAGATTAGGATGGGCTGTCTTTCAGGCCCAGCCTCGTTCATGGAATTCAATCACGTGATCTAACATGGGGTCGTTTCTCACGACTCGAATCACTCAGTTAATTATGCTGAGGCTGGGCGTCTTTTGTCTCAGTAGGGACTTAATAGGGTTACTCGCTTGACGCGTGATCCGCCAGACCTTAAATAAAGATAAATAAATATGCTGAGGCTGGTACTCGATCCACGGCACCCTCTCCGCCGCCGGAAAATTTGGATCCTTAGCCAACAAAGACGTGTCTCACGCCTTTCTGGGTGGGCCCTAAGCCTCCCGCCTACAGAGTATTTGGACCCTCTGATCAACCCTCCTTGGTTAGCAAAGGAGAGTTGGTTATCAAGGACTAGACGGGTCACTGCTGCCTCATATCAACTTCCTGAGGGGATCCCCTTACAAGACTTAGTTATATACTCTGATGGCAGCCGCCTAGAATCAGCTTTAGGACCTTGATTTGAATTTGAATTTGAATTTGAAATCTTTAACGTGACAGGACGAACCCAACATCTATTTAGACGTGACACGGGTAGATGGGCCCTACGAGCTCATTGCTACCTACATGACCGGCATTAAAGCCAGAAGCGACAAAAGAAAAATAAAATCACAGCAAATGTCTGAGTTACGGTGCCCTGCACCGTATCCCTATCTTCCAAACACCTCTCCTCTCGAGCCAGAAACTATCTCAGCATGGTCACTCCCACCCTGTCAGTTCTTCGGCAGACTGTAGCATCTGCTTATGGTTAGGAATTGGAAAAACTTCTGCCATCCCTTCTCCCCTATCATTTCCCTGACCCCAGGTGGAGTCATTTTCTCACAGCTTCTCCAACGTTGCAGAGCAGGTCGGCACTCTGAAAAATGCCAGGGCCTTTTCTCTCGGCCGCAAATGCACATCAGATCTTCATGTTCGGGGTTGAAACGCCGGTGGTAGTCGGCGTAGTCCCCGTGGCCTGTTCTTGTCGCAATAAGACGGTGATACGCCCATCGAGGCAGAGCCAGTTCCGGCGGTCGCTTGCAGCGCATGTAGAGGTCGAGATCTTTGTATCGTTTAGGCCGATACTTCTGCCACCACTCTTCCACAAGCTTTTGGCTCCGCATTTTCACTAGTCTCCCTAGAGCCGCAAAGGTCAGAATTTGCTCGTCTCCGTTGGGCGAAGCTGAGGTTAGTGATTGGTCATTGAGATCTCCCAGGGCTGATTTGGCCAGCTTATCGGCTTCTTCGTTGCCTTGGATCCCCACATGACCAGGTATCCAGTGTATTTCTACACGCCTATTATGTCTCAGCGATGAGAACTTGTCCACCACTGTCTGCGAGGAATTGGATCTTCCTTGTTCGAGCGCTCTGACGGCCGCTTGATTGTCCAGAAGAATGCTGACCGGAAAGCCTTCTCCCACCGCTAGTGCAGCCTCCAAGGCTTTCATAGCGCCTACAACTTCTGCGTCGAATACCTCTGCTCCGGGAAGCGGACCCGAGCCACTTCCAGCTAGTTTGCCTCCTTGGTATACCACATAACCCCAAGCTGATTGCCCGGGACCCGACGAGGATCCATCAGAGAAGGCACAGACTGCGTTGGCTGGAAGGGAAGTTAACCATCGTTTGATGCTTCCTGACCTAGCTTCTTTTTCCCGACTGCCTGGTGTCGATGCCGGGAGACCATGGGGAAAGTAGAGCTTTCCAGGGCCTTCCGCTGTCGGAACTTGACGCACGCTTATTTGTAGGCGTGTCATGTACCTTTCTGGCTGTCTGAACAAGCGATCTCGTTGTCCCGATCTAAGACCTAGGCGTTTTATAGTATCTTTCGGGTCCTCCGCCGCCCGAAGGGCTAGAGGGTGCCAGGCATCCATTCTTCGCATTCGAGCTGCAGACCGCAACATCTTTTGTTGGAGAATTATTGATGCCGGGGGAATTCCCGCTTCACGATGAAGAGCGCTATTGGGAGTGGTACGCCACGCTGGGAGTGCTACTCGTATAGCTTTCGTGATAGTTTTGTCCAGCAGAGATGTGTGCCACCCTACTCCAGTGCCGACTTCTTTATCTCGGATGGTGGTTATTCGAGAAAGACCCGGCCACCACGCTTCTGCCCCATAGAGAGCTGTGTTCAGAACGCATGCCTGTACCGCACGAATTAGAGGTCCGGGTGCTGCCCCGCGCTGAACTCCGTTTATATGTCGTAAAAAGTGGACTAGACGATTAGCTTTTCCAGTCCATTCCTGTACATGCTGCTTGAAGTTCAGCTGAGTGTCAAGCCAGACTCCTAACCACCGGATATGAGGCGACGGTTCGATCCGGCGATCTTTCACCAAGATGGAGAGGTTGGCTGTGTTGATTTTCTTCCTAGGACCTCCTCCGGTCACTAGAAGTTCCGACTTTGCCGGGTCAAATTCGATCCTGTGTTCTCTGGCGAGAAGGACGAGGCTGTCGAGGTCTTCTTGGACTGCTGCGATAGCTTCGGCCGCGGTGCTTCCAACTCTAATGATGGCTAGATCATCCGCATAGCCAAACCTGCTCGTTAGTCCATGGTCCTTAAAAAGCACAGCGATATAGAGCATGAAAAGAAGTGGTGACAGTGGCGAGCCCTGAGGTACTCCACATTCCAGCATCTTCTCGTCTGTGGTTCCACCACGGTATTTCACCTGGACTTTTCGTTGGCAGAGAAAGGTCTGAATGAACCGGCACAGAGATAGTGGCCAGCCTTGTTCTCGAAGGCGTTGGAGTAGTCGGTTGTGAAGGACTGCATCAAACGCACCTTGGATGTCTAGTGTGACCATAGCCGCACATTTTCCGCTTCTCATGGCCGCCTCAGCATCATGGATTACACAGGATGCAAGGTCGACCGCAGATCGTCCTGGTACTGAGCCGAATAATTGCGGATGAACAACTTGGTGACTTATCGTCAGCCATGCCATTCTCTTGCCAACTAGACGCTCAAGTCCTTTACCTAAGCTCGACAGCAGCGAGATTGGTCGCCAGCCCTTGGCAGTTGATAGATTTCGTCCCGGTTTGGGAAGAAGCACAACATCTGCCACCCTAAATGCCGTCGGAAAGTGGCCGATTTTTAGACAGGCCTGGTAGAGATCCTTGACCAGAGGCCCGAGGTGGTACCAACAGGATTTCAGTAAACGTACTGTTATTTTGTCCGCTCCCGGTGCCGTATCATTGACAGAGATGGTAGCGTTTGTCACATCTTCCAGTGATATTTCCGTATCCCATGGAATGCGCACCTCCTGTCCATTCTCCCAGGTTGGGATGTCGTTCTCGCTGCTGAATCTTGCCAAGAGAATGTCTCGTAGCGCACTAGCCCGCTCTCGCGGGTCTGAAATCCACCGATTTTCCTCAATCTGCAAAGGAGGGGGCTCAGCTGCTGGTCGAGGCTTAGCCCATCTCATGAGCTTGAATACCTGTGCGTCAGTTGTAACTGCCTCCACTTGCCTCTTCCAGTACTCTCGCTTGGCTTTTCGCACAACGGCTCTAAAGCTTTTACGCGCCTGTCTTACAAGGTCCGGATTTTCTCTCGCTGCCTTGTAATCCTGCCACTTGATGCGACATTCATCGTTCCACCAGGGCCCGGTTTTTCCGCTTTCAAGGGCTGGGACTTTCCCCGCAATCTTCAGCGCGTCTGCAAGAGCCTGCAGGAGATTAGCTGTGAATTTTTCGATGTCCATGACACTGTCCAGAGGGGCAGCTTTGGTCCATTGGCTGACACATCGGTTGAATTCCTTTAGGTTCTCATCGCTGACACGAGTGTTCCTTACAATTCCAGATAGGTCTGATACTGTAGGGTTTAAGACCGTACCCTCGATGGTCGAGTGATCTGAGGTACAGTGATACTGCTTGGAGACTGATGCTGTTGCAGCTGTGTTGCTCCACGTTAAGTCCAGCACGTTCCCATCCCTATGCGTTGGCTCTCCGACAATGCTAACTAGATCCATATCGTGAGCTGTTGCCCATTCCATGATCTGGCCTCCATTGCCGTACTGAATTGTCGTTTGCGGCTGCCAATGCTGTGACACAGAATTGAAATCGCCACCAACAACCACGAGTCCTCTGACTACCCACCGAAGTAAGGGCTCCAAGGTTCCACTGGTGCCCGGGGCACGATACACGTTGACGAAAGTCAGGCTGCCCATCTTTACGAAACAGTAGTCAGATGTCGGGCCTGATGACGGCGGAAAAAATTGAGTCGCACCAATGCCTTTGCGTGTGAAAGTACTCACGCGGGGCCGGACGTCTGTTCCTCCAAACGGTATGTGGCTATTGTATCCAGGGTGACTTTTGGTGATAAAACCCCCCTCTTTCTTCCTTGTCCATGGTTCCTGTACCATGACTACATGTGCACCGGCGTCCCATGCCTGCTGCAATGCTATATCTGTATTCTCCCCACCCCTTCCTACATTCACTTGGTGAAAGTGGAGAGTGTTATGTTTATCTTTTGGTGCTTTTGTTGAGGGGTTCCCTAACATTAACACGTCATTGTTGAATCCGGGGTAATGACAGTTTCAACTGCCTTGCCCTTCCTTTCCGAATACGCTAGAGCAGCGTGATAATCACGATGCCCGCGTTCTCTGATGATGTGTAGTTCTGCAGGGGTACGGGGCAGAATTATCCCGTTTTGTCTTCTTGGTCGGGCCATGCAGCTACTCTCATGTGAGTGGTGAGGTCCGGCACAATTTGAGCACTTTGGCACCTTGGCCTGGCAATCTGATGTCTCATGGGTTCCCCCACATCGTCCACATCGTTGGCTCCGGGTACAGGAACGCGTAGTGTGGAATCCCCAGCAACGTTGGCATTGCTCGATTGGTCGTCGGCGCGAGAAGGGAATTGCCGGTCCGCTCTCGTCAAAAAGACGGAACTTTGTGTTTGCTGGTTTTTGTTGGAAATGAATGATCCAGCTCGTTGAGTACTGACCAAGCTTTGTTTCTGTGGGCCGTACCTGGATTGGTGTGGCGCCACATACTGCCTGGCACTCGTTCTTCACCATTTCAATGGTGACTGGCATGCTGCCTTCAAGTGTCCTGATATACAATGGCACATGTGGTACCATCAGAGATGTCCATTTTGAGGCTGCCTCAATCACTGTGTTGTCTTCCTGTAGGGAAGGTGCACTTCTGATGATTGTGTCTCTCAATGCGTCTGACGCACATTCGAGAGCGATCCCCGACCTGACTGGGTACATCGAGGTGATAGCTGAGGCTGCTATCCCAGCCTTGTCGGTTATTATCTTTTTGATTGTGACTGGTGATAATTTGTGCCAGTGGTGATCTCTACCCAAACGAAGGAACAGGCGTTTGTCTTCCTTGGGTGTTGTCTGTGCCTTAGGGCGGCTTATCGGAGCCGGTCTTCTCGGAACTTGCGCACTGGGCGGTGTTGGTAACTTGGCTGCTTTGCGAGCAACTGTAACCCAAGGCGAGCTTTTTTCTTGCGGCTTTGGAGGTAGGCCGTGGCTGTTGTTCTCAACAACAATGTGGTTCCTAGGCGCGACTGGTTTGGGAGTGCTTGCCATGGCGGGGGAGTTCTTACTTGGACTATTGATTACTTCTGCCTGATCTACTGCAAAGGCAGTGATGACAGGCGTGATCTTGTTCATCAGAGTCGCGACGACTGCTGCTGCTTGCTTCTCTCCTTTGCTCTTGGCCCAGGAGTCGATTAGTTCAAGAAATTCCTGGGCTATGCCCAATCTTTCTTTTCTTTCTTGTTCTGCTTTTTGCATTGCATTAACAATGCCTAGCAGGCTTGGGTGGAGTTGCCCCCCTGGATTCGGGGGCGTTGTCGATGACGATGCAACGGCTGGGGCCATTGCACCAGATGGAAGTTCTTGTAAGAAGTGTTGTGGATAATATGATGTGGGATCTATGCTTGCTGGTTGTTGTGTTGATTTGCTGGTTGTTTAGGACCTTGATTTGATTTGATTTGATTAAATTTAACGTCGTGCCTGTCTACAGCTCGTGACCTTAGTCACGTGCTGGACGGCCCAGTCCCTACAGAACTACCCGACGCTCTAGCGCGCCCTACAGCACCTAGAAACTACAAAAGAGTCCGACCTGCTGTCCGCTACTCTGCTTTCCAATTTAAATGTAGCAAATTTCCCTCTACCCGGGATTTTACTTTTTATTTACAAGTAGTTTGAAATTACTCCCGCAGACTATTCACGCAGTACCAAAAATCTCAAGGGAAATATCTAATGTGCCCGTCGGACTTCGTCGTAGAACTTTGTCAGCTCCACCCATTTTCCGAAGGCGTGTGCCCCTTTAGGCGTGCTGAGGACCCATTTAATACCGGGGCTGGAGTGCCGAGGTCCACCACTAAGGCGAGCCCGGCTTCTTCCTATGCTGCAGTGAAAGAAGTGGTCCGTACTTTTTTCTTCGCCACAGGAGCAAGTCATTAAGGCATCTTCGTGTGTAAAACGCCGATGATACTGTGCGAAATCTCCGTGTCCGGAGCGAGCTGCAATCAACGCCCCAAGTGCACGCCGGCTTAGACCTTTCAGTTCTGGGGATATTCCTAGGCTAGGGCCAATCCCTAGTTCTTTATATCTAGTGGGGCCTTCCCGATCCCAGTAAGCAGTGGTGGAAGCGTTGTACAACAGAGAAATTTCTCTTTTTGCTCTCGCTATGGATGGAGATAGGGGTAGCGCAGTCATTAGACAAGCCGACTTCGCTAGAGCATCTGCTGCTTCATTTCCAGGGATTCCAGAATGTCCGGGGCACCATCTAACACTGACTGCTCCTGCTTTAGTACAGGATGCTCGTGTCCTGTTTATCCAGCTAGCCGCCAGCTGCCGAAATTTTGCAATCCGGCGAGAGCTTGTTGCGGTCGGTGTTAATAAGAGGAGTCGAAGAGCCGCTTCTTGGTTATCTAGGCAGATGGTTAAGTTGGTTGCATAGAAGGCCATGGGATTGTGAAGGGCAGCTTCTAGCCCCTCTGTTGCTCCGGAAATTTCCGCGTCGTATACCTCTGCTGAGGCACCTAGAGGGATGGTTCCGCGGGCAATCTCATGGTTCATGCCGCGTCGAATTGAATATCCAGCTCCTGCTTGATTCTCAATCAGAGCGCCGTCGGAGAAAACAAAAAGGTCCATCATGGATTGTCGGGCGTACCATTGAGTAAAGGAATAGACTCCCGCTGTTCGGCCAACAGCGCCTATCTTTTCCAAACATTCATCACGTCCGGCTTCCCAAGGGGGAGGGATGTTATCTTCTGAGAGCTCCGGGGAAATCCTTTGTCGGATTCCGCACATTCTCGAAGAATTCCACCGTCTACGAAGAGGGTGTCTAGGATCTGCTGCTGCAGTGCGGAGGGCGAGGCGATCATGTATGCGCTCAAGCCAGGCTTTTGCGGGCCCCCAACCTGTTTCACGCAGAAGAACAGCTATTGGTGTAGTACGGTATACAGGAAGTGCTGCGCGAGCAGCATCGTTCATCCGTTGTTGTATCCGAAGGACCAGTGCTTTCGGAGTTCCTTCGGAATACCATGTCTCAGCTCCGTAGAGCAAGGTCGCAAAAGCTGCTCCTTGGAGCGCTTGCCTCAAAAGAAGAGGGCTCATTCCTCGGGTGACTCTCGAAAGACTTTTAATGTGACTTGTAACAGCCAAGGATCTTCCACAGGCTTGTCTGACATGTTCTCTGAACCGAAGGCTTCGATCGAAGATGACCCCGAGCCAGCGCGTGTGGGCGTTTGGTGTGATCTCGACCCCATCCGCATATACGCTGGGTTCTAGTGGAGGTCCATGTTTTCGGTGAAAATATTGTAGTTCCGTTTTTGAGACTTCGAGAGCAATGCCGTTCTCAAGTCCCCAGGCGAGGGTCATATCTAACTGCGTCTGAAGTAACTCTCCGCAGCGAGCGAGAGTCGGTGCGGACGCCAGAAATGCAACGTCGTCTGCATAGCCGAAACGCTTTGGGGAGAGGTGGAGCATACCTTCAATTGCCAATAGAAATAAGATAGGTGAAGCTGGGGATCCTTGAGGGAGTCCGCAGTGTATCTTAAACGCCGGAGATATGGTTCCATCCAGTGTGATTGAGGCCTCTCGCTCAGACATGAAAGAGGACACCCACTGTACCACATTGAATGGCCATCCTTGACCCCGTAGGCAATGACACAGGCGGCCTTTTTGTATTCCATCAAATGCACCTTTGACATCTACAGTGACTATTCCGGCTACATGTTTTTTGGCCCAGGCATCCTGAATATCGCACGACAATGCAGTGGTGAGATCGGTAGCTGATCTCCGAGGAACTGCACTACACTGATCACGGGAAAGAATCTGATGACTCAGTGCTAGAAATGAGAGACGACGCGCGACAAGTCTCTCCAATCCCTTGCCAAGGCACGATAGAAGAGCGATAGGGCGGTAAGATAATGGGAGAGCTCGGTTGCGATTTCCCGACTTTGGTATTATAACTATATTAGCCTTCTTAAAAACGATAGGGTGTATCCCCCACTTATCGCATTGACGGAATAAGGAGATTATTCGGGGCCCAATTATTGGCCAGGCGCGCCGAAGAACTGTTGCGGTAATATTGTCAGGCCCAGGAGCGGATGTCGGGACAATGCAGCACGATTTGTAGATCTCTACGTCTGTCAGCGGAGGCCATGTAATACACCTTTTTGCCACTGTAGGGGTTGCGTCGTCAATGTCTCTTTGACTAAGATGACGACTAAGGAGAACATCCTGAAAGAGCTGCGCCTTCTCTGATGGGTGAAAAATTGGGCCCACAGGTCCCTCTAGAGGTGGAGTGTGGTAGTGAGCCTCTCTCTTGTGCCAGCGCGTGACTTGGTAGGCCTCCTTGAGATTGGAAACTTGTTCTACCTTGTTGTACCAGAAGGCCCGCTTTGATTTCCTCACTACTTTTCCAAAGGCACGACGTTCGGGGGTTGCTGGTAGACCCGCACGACGGGCCCTGCAAAAGTTAAGATGAGCCTGAGTGCACTCCTTATTCCACCAGCCAGCTTTTGTTGCTTGTTTACGAGTCCTTGGACAGGCAACTAGGAGAGCTCCTGCGATGATATCGACAATTGTGGCAGCCTCTTCTTCAATGTTAAAGGAAGGAGGGGTTGCCAGCTGGTTCGTCACGACATCTTGAAATATTTCCCAATTACAGGCGGCGAATTGAAGCTTACCCGGTACAGGTTTCTCGGCTTCCCAATCGAATACTTGACAGAGGATTGTCCTATGATCAGAGCCGACTTCCAGATCTTGTCGAATTTCGCAAGAAGCGGTCACATTTTTCCGGACAAAACAGAGATCAAGAGCAGCCCCGGCGTCATGTGTAGGAGCTCCCTGGTGATTCAGAAGTCTGAGCCCCCTCGAGGCTGTCCAGGAGAGAAGAGAGTCGCCTTCGACACTGTCACTCCTAGCTTTTGGATCCCAGGACAAGTGGTGGATGTTAAAGTCCCCTGCAAGTATATCCGGGTTTCCAGTGCAGGTCATTAGTTGTTGAAGGCCCTCTCCGGAGCCAATTGCTCCGACTGGAGCGTTATAAATATTCCAGCATTCAGTGACTTGTTTATTCCTTCGTGAAATCCGGACTCGCAGGAGATCCCGAGAATGTATGGCTGATTGGAAGGGAGATAAACCTCGCCCCTTGCGGACGTACGTCATTACTCGCGGCCGGATTGTCCAGTTAGGAAGAGGAGAGAAGCCTTGGAAGCCCGGGTGGGTTTTTGTTATTCTACGAGTTAAGTCTGTGTAAATCCAAGGTTCTTGGATTAGTACCACATCAGCTCCACATTCGGAGGCAAGTTCTAGGGCGGCATCGTGAGCAGGGCCACGTCTACCTACATTGACCTGGAAGAAGCAGAGACCTGTAGTCTTCTGTCTTCTTCGACCCCGGTTTCGGTCCCTCATTGTTCCTCCTCAAGGGAAATCAGGGGAGCAAACCTAGATGCCGAGCCTACTGTTAGAGCAGGGGCTGGAATCGTGGTGTGCGAGGGTTGTGCCGATGGAGACCCAGTGAGGGTGCCAGAAGGGGGCGGGAGGGGATTAAGAGCGAGCCAGGACTTGTGTCCCTCCTGGCGCATAATCCGTGTTCTTTCCTTGTCAGGGCGAACGAATACTCCGTTAGCTCGGAACGGTCGAGCCGGGCAGCCGGGGGATGAGGCCACATGTGGGCCAGCACAGTTAAGACATTTGATAGGCGTAACACAAGGTCCGTTGTGGAAGTCTGCTGCGCAGAGTCCACAACGAGCTCGGCGGGTGCAAGCATTGATATTGTGAAAGCCGTGGCAGCGAGGGCAGACCTGGAGGCGTGGACGATTATCAGCAGGGCGAATTTTGGCGGATCGTGCGAAAATTCGAACGCTGGAAGGGAGCTTATCTGCTGCTGGCTTTGCGACTACTAGTCGTAGAGTCCCTTCCCATTCAGGGGACGCAAGAGAATTACGTGTCCAGCTAATGGAAAAAATCGATTTTACGTCGATTTTTGCCGCTGCTAGTTCTTCCCGGATGTCGGAATCAGAGAGGGCTTCAGTAGATCCGGAAGCGTTGTACCCATATTTGGGGACTGGACTGAGGAGGAAATTCTCTCGTTTTTCCTGTCTTTCGATTGGCACAACTCCTGTGGCGGCTTGCAAGGCAATGGCTGCTTGCATGAGCTCGGGAGTTTGATCAGGTGAGGGGGCCACGAGGGCTATTCCAGATGGGACCGACCTGATGTCTTTGATCAGTTCTGGTTTTTCGAGCAGGCTTCTCAGCCTTGTACGGACCAAAAGAGAGTCTTGGTATCGTAGAGGGTGGTCGGGCGCTAGGCGTATCATAACTCTAGAGTCCGGCCTTTGTTTTTTAGTCGCGGGGGGGGCCCTAGATGTGGTCTTTGGTGGTTGTGTCGGGACGGTCAGGTTTTTCTTCGCAGCATTTGCGTAAGTAGTAGCCTTTGGCGGCTCCGCTAGTGGGTCTAGCCGCGCGCTGACTTTTATATTGGGAGCAGCTTGAGACTGCTCGAAGACAGGAAGGCCTGCAATTACTCGAGCTGCGCTTCGTGTCACAATAGCCTTAAGATCCGCTGCGATTGTTGGCGGAAGGGCCCGTAGGTGTTGGGCTCCAGCATTTTGCCAGGCCAACAATGAGGCTGCAATGTCATTTGTCATAGCAGCCGTGGGGTGTTCGATAATTCGCGAAGTTGTACGCGCGCCAGATCGAGGAAGAGTTGAGGTAGGGTTCTTCTCTTTTGCGACATTGTCCTTTATGGACGCGTGTATGGAGCTGTAAAGACCCTGCCTGGGATTTCTTTTCATTATGTTTTTTGGGGGAGGCTGTTGAGTGGCCATTGCTTGTTCGGGAGAAGGCGTCGGTGGAAGAAAAAGGTTTTCAAAGGGGGGGTTGGAGGAACATTCAGTTTCCAATCCGGGGTCCATGAACTCGTCTTCTGAGTCCATGTCGATGGGTTCAGCTTCGCGTTGTTCTATCGTAGCTGGGTTTACTAGACATACTTCCTCCTGGATAGCAGGGAGCGATTGACGAAGTCTCGCACGTTTTGCGGCGCGCGAGGCAGCTCGAATGGGTGACACAAGTGTCGCAGGGTTTTTTCGCCTCCTGTGGGGCATCTTATCGACCTGGGAAGATCAAGGATCTCGAGCTAGAGTAGGCGGATGTTATTAAAAAAAAGTTGTAAACAAAAATGTGTGCGTTGTCGTGGGATGGGGTTTTGTCAGTTGCTTTAGGACCTTGTGTCGGAGGTGGTTTTGTAATCTTCCAAGCAGGTCACATGATCTGCCAGAAAATAATACCTCTAAGCCCATCACTAGAGATATATGATGCAGAAGCTGCAGCCGCTCTCAGCACTGTAGAGACAGCAATAAATCTTCCTTCTAAATGATTTGCAAACAACTTATGGGTCCTACTAGATAACCTAGATGTAGCCCGACAGCTTCTATCAAGACGTATTCAACAAATTCGCGTTGAAAGCTCAAGAATGACCAGGCCGCACGCGTCTACCCCATACTATTCCAGGTGAAGTCCGGGTTCATTGGATCCCAAGCCACTCTGGAATCTTAGGTAACGTTCTAGCAGACAAAGCAGCGAAAGATGCTTTGGCCACGCCGTACCCGTCCCTATCTCCACTCACAATTGCCTCGGCAAAAGCATGGGTCAAGAACATACTAATAAAAGCTCACGAAGAGTATTGGGCAAAGCATGCCCCTCAGTCATATCAAGACTTAGTAATTGAGTATCCTGTGGGCTGCCCCGTAGAGCTATCACTCCCTCGACATCATACTGCACATATATACGCTGCTCGCTCTGGACATGGAGATTTCGCAGCCTATCATAATCGCTTCAACCACGACCCCGCCAACAATACCTGCAGCTGCAGCAAACTCAAGTCTCCTGCACATTTCCTAAACTGTAGACTGATCACATCAAGCCCCCTCAAACCGCCCAGGGGCTGTTCAGACAAATGGAAGTTCTTTCTCGGGACCCCCACAGGAGCATCAAAACTTGCACAATGGCTTGAAAAATCACAGTTCTTCACCAAAATTTGTCACCAGATTCTTCTTGAGACATCAATAAACAAGGCTTAGCAGCAGTTCAAAGAAAGATAAAATAAAAGAATGCTCATGGGCTAAATTTTATTTTCTTTCCTTTTTTATCATTTAATTTAATTTAGAATATCGGGAAGATATTTTTCCCATTATAACTGGGTCTCATCCCCTCTAGGAGTCATAAATTTCCGTAGACAGCGTGACGTATTAAGTCATCTGACACTGTATTTCATCTTGGGCTCTTTCTTTGTTTGGGGAAGCTGGGTGCCCCCGGTTCTAGAGCAGTAAGCTCTGGCGTCCTTTTCCAATCTGGGACTAGTGTATTATAATCATTAGCTAGACGTTAAATACTAAACAAACAATGTGCTGAAGCTGGGAAGCAGATCTTTTTTTTTTTTAATTCATTTTGTATTCAGCTCTTTAGCTATGACAATTTATCTAACATTAACACTAAGTAATCAAACTCCCCTAAATAATCTTTCCCATTTTTGTTGTTCCATATATCTGCCCAGTATTTTTTGTTCTATTTATTGGGAAACAGATCACTCAGTAGCGAAGGATTACGTGTCAGGAATCAAGATCACTGGTAGCTGCATAGGGCATATTTAATGTATCAGATTTCCTGTAGTTAATCTCTACAGAAAAATATTAATTCTTTGTGGTACTGTTTACGTGCGGTGTCCGTAATCTTCTTCGCCCTTAACAGAAAGCACTCATAAGCACATCTAAAATCGACGACTTCTCGTCAATGTCGGATTTATCATTCTCACGCGAGTCCTCTACCTCAATCTTACTACAACACCTCGCCTCGAATACCGATAATGGCGTTACTCCAATTTCAATCGGGTATTTACCTCATCAAAAACCGGCCATCTCCCACTACACATTCACGATGCTATGTATACCCGCGAGGAAGAGCCCAAGTCATAATCTACTGAGCTCGAATTTTGGTGTATGGGGGAGCGTTGCTCTAATGGGGCTTCACATCTTGAGGGAGGATAGGCAGCTGGGACGTGGGACGAAAGAGTGAAGAGGTCACAAATGGGCATGCTGCGACGCATATTTTTCGAGTATTTTCGACTTACGAGTATTTGTGGGCGCAGAGGCAACGATTTAGGATAGTGCTACCGACACTCTAAAAACAGGCAACGATGGAAGATGTTATGGTCCGCCTCCTGATCGTCATCTTCCCGAATTAAAGTCTGGGTAGCCCGGAAACCTACCTCACTCGAGAAAGGAAGGACGGTGAGGCCATATCTCGCGCGGCGGGTATACACAAGATGGCAAAAGCATGTTAGGGTAGCCAAAGGTTTTTCATGATTCCCTTTGGTGGATATTGACGGTTTAGGGAAGGGTAAAAGTCCCTATCACCAAGGTTTCGAGTGGTATCAGCGAAAGCACCCACTACATGAGTAGTCCAAATGTCAAACTGATTTATCGCCGTATATAGTCATCGAAGAAGCTAGTCTTCTCCGTGTCATGCTCTTTGAGTGCAGGGTTTGTGACCGTCACGAATAAACATTCATTCATTCATCCGGGTCTCGGATCGCGAAGATAGCTTTTTCCGTCTCTTGTGTTTAATTGTTGTCTCTTTCGGACATTTGCTTGCGTGAACATGTATACAAATATGCTATAGTTGTATGACTGAAAAAGCTATGAATTTAAAAATAATTTTACTCCTTAGAAGACGACCTGAGCACCAGTTCGCGACATCATTTAAGAACCTGGGAGTGCATCATTCTTCCAGGGATAAGTGTAGTCAGATTTCCCAAACGAAACTAGTGTGGATCCTGAATTCCAAGTCCGAGCGAAACGCCAAGTCTCACGGCAAGCGAGACGCCGAAGTTCCGATTCTAAACGAGCCGCCGAGTTAAAGGTTCCATCAAGTTTGCGCCCTTCACAATCATTTTTTTTGTATCAGATTTTAATTGCGTATGCAGCTATCTAGCTATGACACATGGCCAGTGCCACCATTCCTGAATAACTTTGAGAAAATCGATGAGATACCCTATAATCATCACCCTTACCCTTTTATTCGCATACATTTAAACTAATCCGACTTCTCATAGCAGCAAGACCCCAAATCTCCAACATGTCTCCGGGGCCTGCCAAATCATCGCGACTTATTCGCCATAAAAGAATTATGGACAAAACGAATACCAAGCTGAAAAAGAACTTGGAACGCAAAAGAATACCATTGAGCTCGATATACGGGCAAAAGATGAATTGGACATGGCCGAGAGGACAAGAGCTTTCGAAAAAGACTCGAACTCGACAAACCCAGATGTTGAGATGGGTGATGTAGCCATCAGCCAATATATCAAAGAGAGTCTTGAGAGCTCGAGGCGGAATATGCAGGAGCCCGAAGACGGTCAGGCCTCAGAGGCCCCCGTCAATATAAACATAAGGAAAATTGCTGTGCCGGCCATAAAGCGGACAGCTCATGCTAACTTAAAAACAGCCGAAGAAATCGCGCCCACCACAACACCTCAGAATACCATTCCGAGGGAAATTGGTAACAATCAAACTTCTTGTAGCGATAGTAGCTCCAAGAAAACTGCGACTTGTCCTCCCGAGCTTCGAGCCAGACTTGAAGCCGAAGAACACCGAGCGGCCCAGGCCGCAACTAATCTCACAATATGCACCGCTGCTATCAATGGTGTGGAGAATGCGCTCTCACCTCTATCCAAAGGGTCGAGCGTTCAATTTATAGACTCTATGAAAGTCTACCTCCGGGCTGCAATAGCTCAATTAATGATGTCGGGACAAGGAACAGTCCTTCCCAACCTCCCCCCACGACCAAACTGCCAGAATCATGGCCGAAAGATCGTGGAACAAACGATTGAAAAGTAGCCAGAGCTGCTACAAAAAGCGACCCAGGCAAAGGTGACTCAGGTCAAACCTACCTGGGCGACAGTTACCCGTACTGGACTCAAGACGCCTGCGGCACCAATGAAAGACGTTCGAGTCCACTACAAACCCTCCGTATCACCGAAATCTACAGCAAAGGCTACGACAATAGCCGCCCAAGACGATCGTTTGTTTCTTCGACTCGGCAAAGACCACGCCTGGCGCGCTCTCTCACCTGCTGGCGTGCGAGATGCGGTAGCAAAAGTGCTCGAGCTTCCCTCACAAAATATTGAACACGTATACCGTGTTCTGACTGGCTTCGCACTTCGAGCCAAAAACCAGGAAGCACGACAGCTTCTTGTAAACTCTGCTGCATCGTTCGTTCAGGTAGACGCAAAGTTGGAGAAGGCCTCAGATCTAGGGGCCCTTCGTATTGCGACAATTCCAGTCGCTATTCATACACTCCTGGGAAAAGTAATTGTCAACGACGAGATGGTGGCCGACGAAATCACCCGAGTCACCAACAAAGTTCCGGCAAGGGTCCGCTCTCATGGAAAAGGACGAGTCGGGTCCCCCTACCAGACATGGGTGGCTCACTTCGAAAGAGCGTCCCTCCCTCGACCAGGATTCCGACTATTTGATGACTCGGGAATCGCTGTTCGACATCAACCACGCCCAACTGTGAGCCAATGCAAGCGATGTCTCCTATACCACGGGACTCAAAGTTGCTCGCGCACCCCAGTATGCTGGAACTGCACCTCAACAACGCACTCCACGTCGGAATGCAAAGAGTATACAAAATGCCGCAACTGTGGGGGCCCCACCGATCGGACAGCCGAGATTGCCTAGCTCGCCCCACCAAGTCTGGAACGGCCTCGAGAGACAATCTCTTGACTATCAGACAAGCTAGCCAACGCGAATATGCCGCGGTTGTCCGAGCAAAAACTGCAGTTCGACGAGCAGAGGCTGCTATCAAAGCAGCCGCTGAGACGGACAAAATAAGTCCACAGAACTACAGCTCTAACAACAGCTTTGAAGTTCTAATGACGGATGAGATGCCAAACGTGACTGAGGTCACAGAGGCTGTCATCCCGAAAAATCATTCATAAAGGGCGCCCAACGGGCCTCTTTACGCCTCCCTCCTACTCTAAGTTTCATATCAATAAACGTAGGTAGAGGAGGTCCGACACAAAATATTGCACTCGCCCGAGCATTCGAGCTGAATATCGACGTTGTTCTAATTCAAGAACCTCGATGGAAGGAAGAGACAATGTCTCACCCTGGATATATCTGTCACATACCTCATGGTGGCGAAAAGGTCAGGCCAAGGGCTGTGACGTACACTCGGAAAAATGATAGGACAATATCAGCAAGGCAACTCCTCCCCTGCGCTAAGCTGACGGGCGACTATTGCTGGGTGGTAGTGAATGGAAACACTTTCCTCAATGTGTACAAGGCGCCTAGAGACACATCAGCCGTACAGCCACTTATCAATTGGACCCCGCCGCCGAACTCAGTCGCTGCGGGTGATTCAATTCGGTGTACTGTGCCTGGCAACCAGGAGTTACTCGTTCCTACGGGCAAGGTGAAATGATTGAAAGATTGTCACAGATCAACTATAGAAAGCAAGGAGCATCTGTATGGATAATGGTATTTTATAATTCAACTGTGGAGAGCTAATTTCTACATGCTAATCTAGTTAAATATACAGATTTATTAAATTATAAGTTCTTTCCTCTAAGGTCAGCTCACTTCTAGATGATTCCAGTTGCTACTCTGAAGGTATCAGTTCTAGCAGTTTCTCCAAGGTTCAGTCTCAGTCTTTTTCACACGGAGACTCTTCTAGTCTCTTCTTCAGAGGCTCTAGTATCATCGACTGTGATGGCTTGTGAGCCGATAAGTCCTGTAGCCTTCGATGGCTATTGAAGGCAACCTATATTCTCTATCACTCCGAGGATTATCAGCAGACGAAAACTGATACAAGATCGCCACTGAGGCTACGTAAAGGATAGTACCAAGAGTATCGGAAGCGTTACCCGTGTGGCAGAACAAACCTTAAGTCAGTTTCATAACCACTGTAAGCGTAGGCTAGAATTAGATACCTCTGGATGTGTATAAGAAGTAGATTAAACTTGCAGGTAGTTTACTTCTACATAGATGAATTATAGCTTTACTGTTATGGTTATGAGGTTATGTACGACGTCTTGGAGTCTGCGGCTTAATAGTCTGCGGAGCTGAGGGTAGAGCAAGGTGTGGAGATTAAATTAATTGTAATCTATATGTACCTATATATGTATATAAAGGGATGAAGCGGCACAGTCTATCTCTACAAGAGAAGTGTTCCTAATACCCTGCGCACGAGCCTCGGCTAATCCCTCACTGTGCCTTGCTAGCCACACTTGGTTTAGTTCACGTAATGTCTCATTGCTTACACACGCCCATCCATATTGTATATCACAACATTTACCTTTCAATCATACAAATGCCCATTCGCTCTCTCTATTCGAACTGTGACATCTACGGAGCTTTTGCGCCTGCCTAATCCCTGGTGGCCGTACGCCTGTACTTGCCAGTACTGACTACAGGAAATACTGACTTTGCAGCCGCTATAAAGATGGGTGGAAGAACACCATCTAACTTGCCTTATCATTGGAGAACCTACACATAAAGCTGGTAACACCTTGGACCTTGCCTGGACTAACATTAACGGTAGCCGTGCATGGGTAGACCGTGACGAATGTGTCACCAGCGACTATTTTCCCATCCGAGGAATAGTTCCGGTCCAGTCTGCAGTATTAAGAACCAAGCTAGCCAAGATTCGAGTGACTAAGGAAAAACTGCCAAACTTTGCGCGAGCTGTTGCTAAATTGGTTCGTTTGCCGCCACTCCTAGACACGATTCAAAAGGTCGAAGACTACGCCCAGGAACTTTGCTCCCACCTCAAGACTGCCATCAGTGCAACAGGAACTCCATCTAGAGCAAACGTCGGTAAATCTGCACCATGGTGGACCCCGGCGTGCAAGGCTGCAAGGGCCGAATACCAAGCGGTAGCAACATCCCCCCAACGTTCTGTGTACGCCAAAAAGCTCCGATCAGTTCTTAGAGCCGCTAAAAAGGAATATTAAGCTCAGCTAGTCGAAAAATTGACCACGCCGAACGATGTTTTCAGCTTGAAGAGAAAGGCTAGTCCTAGAAAGTCAAGCATTCCTCCACCTCTTAGCCACAATGGAGTTCTCATCTTTGATCCGCTAGAGCGAGCCACAGTTCTCCGTGACTCTCTCCTTGCAAGACACCAAACATCGGACGACCTGTCACCATGCACTGCCGCGAGCAATAATCGGATACCATGGAAGGATGAAATCTCCGAAGAAGAAGTCCGAGCTTGTATCATCGGCTGTGGAAACATGGCCCCAGGAGCAGACGGAGTTTCCGTACAGCTGCTAGTGGCCTGCTGGAAGACAATTGGACCATGCATAGTCAAACTCTTCAGAGCTTGTATACAACTTGGTACTCACCCGACTTGTTTCAAATTGGCCGAAGTGGTTCTTGTACAGAAGCCTAAAAAGGACCCAACGACAGTCAAAGGTTGGAGAACAATCGCCTTTCTTTCTTGACTTGGTAAAGGGCTAGAAAGGCTTCTGGCACAACGGATGGCTCACCAAGCAGTAACTTGTGATGTGGTTGGTCGACAACAATTCGGCGCGCTCTCGAGACGTTCAGCAATAGACCTAGTCTCTTGTGTGGTGCATGATGTCGAGGAGGCGCGCACTCAGGGATGGACGGCTACTTTCGTCACTTTAGACGTACAAGGTGCGTTTGATGCAGTTCTTCATAACCGCCTAGTGAGAAGAATGCAAGGACAAGGATGGCCAGACTCAGTTTTAAAGTGGACGACGTCGTTCCTTGCACAGCGAATGGTTCAAGTACGACACTTGGAAGGAGTCACGACGGAGCGACAACTAGTCTGCGGAGTCCCGCAGGGGTCGCCGATCTCTCCACTTCTCTTCCTGCTCTACATGGCAGAACCAATGCGCAGCGGTACGACCGATCTAAGGCTTAGCTACGCTGACGACATCGGCATTCTTGGATTTGGTCGCACCACTGCTGAGTCTGCTGCCGCTGCTTAGAGGGAAGTTGATCACCTACTGGATGGGGCGCAGGAGAATGTAGTCCATTTTGACACAGAAAAGTCAGAGGTAGTACAATTCCCACCTCGGCACCGCGAGGCAGCTGTAGGCGTCCGTGTAAACGGCATTTTAATAGAACCAGCCGAACATATTCGCTGGCTTGGAGTTCACCTCGATCCGCGACTTAACTTCAAGCATCATGTGATGTTTTGGTCTGGAAGAGCAATGAAAGTCGCACGTCTTATGCGACGTTTCAATTCTACTTTTCGAGGAGCCGCACCAAGAGCGCTGATACGAGCAGCAAACAGTTGTAGTGCTTCAATCGCGACTTTTGGTGCGGAAGTCTGGTGGCCAGGCCTCAAACGCCCAACAATAGCAGGAATAGCCACGCCAGCTACCGCGAGCCTCTACTATGATAGAAAAGGCCAACATGATGGGTCTCCGATCTGCACTTCCAGTTCTGCGGGCTACTCCTAATGTAGTCCTGCACAGGGAAGGAGGAATCCCACCCGCAAACATTATTCTAGAGGGAAACCGACTACGGTTTTCAGACAGAATGAAAACCCTCGATGATCGGCACCCGCTAAGATCTCGTGCTGCAATTTGCCCAAACGTTGGGACCCGAAAGTACAAGAAGAATCCACGAGGATTTGATCATGTAGATGGAAAAAGGACTCGTGCACAGCGAGCTTATCGACAACTTCCGAACGCAGAGGCTTCGACGCCTCTGCCGCCGCCATCCTACTCTGCTAGATCCATGACTAAGTCAGAAGGAGAAGCGAGCAAACTTTGGATAGACAACGTGCCAGCATCGGAAATTTGCGCCTAATCGGACGGATCTTCGGAGGGAAACGGACGTTCAGCTTGGGGTTTTGTTTTGAAAAGATTTGGTAAAACTCTTCACAAGGAGAATGGTATCCGATTCGGAGGAGAGGTCCTGGACGCGGGAAGTACAGGGGCGCTAAAGGCTCTTGAGGCGGTGCTGAGAATAAAAGGAGCGCAACATCAGCAGTGGGGGCAATACGGCGAGTGAATGTGTTGCTGGACAGTCAGCATGCTTTCAGCATCAGCTATCATGACATAGTCAAGTGGATCTCCGTTCACTCAGGAATACAGGGGAACGAAGAAGCAGACGCAATTGTGCGCTCCGGTTTACGAGTGTTGTCTAGTCCGTAAAGTCAACCAGAATTTATCTCGTTTGCATACCTTCACCTTCACATGAACAACCGGCTACAGGCTTTGATCAGCGATTGGTGGGATAAAGCGTGTCCTGTTCGGTACCGAAAGCTAGATCTGATAATGAAACGGCGCAAGCCGCCAGAGCTAGCTCTATCAAGACAACTACTCCGCGAACTAATTGCAGCCCGTACGGGACATGGCAATTTCGCGGCCTATCATCGCCGATTCAACAATGCAGACGCACCTAGTGAGTGCGCGTGTGGGAAAGAGACTAGTCCAACCCATTTTACTCACTGTCGACTATATTCTCACGAAAGACGTCGAATACGAGGTCTAAATTGCCACTAGGACTTCCTACACCAACTTTTCGGACCCAAGTGCCTCGAAGACTTCAGAAACTTTGCACAGAAAACCCGATGTTATGGGTGATCAGCTGCAAGCTTGACCTCTGCTCTCAGCGAGGTCCATATAAATTAGTCATGTAACATGACTAGATCGGAAGGGGAACGAGGCGAGAAGCTTTGCTTCCCAACCACAAGTGCTGATATTTAGTTGGAGCTCAAAGTTTTGGAGCTTGGAGTTATATTATGGTTTCTATTTTTTATATGGCTGCATGTAATTTAACTAGCTACTATTTGTGTAGTGGTTCACGTGGTGGGATCTAGCTGAGCGTGTCATTGATTTGATCTTAGCTGTAAACACCGGTCTCTGACCCTTAGGAGATAGCGGGTGTAGCCTAGGACTTCAAAATTTAAACAAACAAACAATATCAAAGAAAAGTACAGAATAGATGATTCAACGTAAAGGAAGAGCTCTCATGCCTCGGGTTTCATTTGAAAGTACCACTGCGAAGTTATGGTGGCTTTTTCTTCACCCCAAGTCAACCCTCATCCGTGAATACCCACACAGGAGAACGTCTCAAAACCCCTGAGTTATCCAGACACGCCTCCGTCATCCATTATCCTTCCTCCGCGCGAAATGTAATCTTAGATGTCTCCTTCCCAAGTGGAGTAGGTACCCAGGCTACTCAAACTATACCAGAGAACATCACCAGGAGGCGGACCACTACACCTTCCATCGTTGGCTTGTGTTTATAGTGTCAGCTGTACTCTCGCAAGCGAAGTCTTGGCGCGCGCAAAGCTCAATCCGTAAAGCTCCTTGCCAAAATTCGGAATTTCGCGCCCGTCGAGATTTTACAATTACTTTGCATCATCTTGTAAACTTTTCCCATATTCTCTCACACCCCTTCCAGAGAACCACCTCCTAGATTTTTGCACCAAGCTTTCTTTCCACCTACGGATAAGAATATCGGCATGGGTGTATATTTGGTGGCCCGATGAGGCCAGTGATCAGTCTTTGAGATGTATAGCCATCAAAGTGATGATGTGTTAGGTCATACTAGTAAGCTTGATACTGTTCTGATCGGAATGAATCTCTCCGGAAGTTAGAAGTTGATGTGGTTGGGAGTCTTGAATCATTATTTGTTAGGCTACTTGTTTAGTATTGCGAGATTTCATAAACTTGTCTCGAGTAAAAATTTTCACTGCCAGATTCGTAGGACACCTCTAACAGGTGTCTGAATTTTGCCCTCCCAACTTCCAGTTGTACTGGGGAAACCTCCCTAGAATCGTTTGTCCAAAATACAAATCGTCAAATATTCCGTTTGACAGTGTCCTGTATGATCTAACGGAAGAGGAGGGTTCCTGCGATTGCCAAAAGATAAGTTATTTGGAACTATGATGAACATTCCAGAAAATAATGGTAGATTCATAAAGTGAATCAAAATCATAGACTAGTTCGGCCGGTGTCGACTTGCGGGAGAAGTCGAGGTAATAATGCTCTGAAGAATGAAGAGATTAGTTAAGTGATAATTTGGAATTTACAATAGATGGATGGCGTTAATTCAATTCTTGAAGGAAGGCTCAGGAATACTGAACAAGGATAGGTAGCATTTGAATGCTTTAGCCATGTAGACTAACAGAAATAAAATATTTCGAGCATTTGCCATATAATGTGGTCACGGGATAAGGCACAAGCTGATGAAAAGTGTCAGGGGATCGAAATCTCACAGAAATCGTTTAAACATTAGCGCGTATTAGTCTGAACCTAGCCCCTGTGGAGCGCGATATCCATCTCATGAAGCACCATTTTGTGCATTCCTCGCAGTTTTCATCCCAATTAGACCATGACGTCTCATCAACTTGCCATCGCGAAAGCTTCGTTTTCTGTCGGACTCCTTCGACCAGACCCGGTGGTGGTTACCCGCGAAGAAATAGGTCGTTTTCACTCACTCTTGAAAGCTGTCACTATAAAATGCTCGTCTGAAAATGTCCAGGTTTGATCAAACGTTCTTTTCGGTTAGACAATTTGATGGCTAAAAAATCCACGAGGATAGAAATGCAAGCAATGGATACTGGAAAATATATTTCAATCTGCAGCAAGGTCATCCGCCTTGGGGAAATATCTTACCACTTTTACAGCGTCTCTCGGTACCTCAGAAGGAAAGAAAGAACCTGGACTAGAACGCGAGCCGTCTGTAAGAAGGCAGCGCCTCCATCTTACCTACCTTGTGAACGACCTCCTCTATCATGGCAAATATCGTGGCAATGATGCGTCAATTTGCAGTAAGATACAACCAATGCTCATGAGTTTATTTGGTAGTTGCGCATCTTTCAGAGGATACCCCAAACACAACCGCAAAATCCTTGACTTGCTAGATTTGTGGACGGATAAAGACTACTACTCACCAGACTTTATCGATAGGCTCCGCGAGACTGTTGCTAATGCTCAAGAGGCGGGACAGCACATTGAAGCTTCGACAGATCCAGCTAGTAAAATAGATGGAAACTTGCGATCAAAATCGACACCCTACGTTATGCCTGCAAGCCACGGTGATCCGATGACTCCATGGTATGATCTACCAGCCGGAAATCTAATGCCACATATCGTCCCTAACTCAACTCGACCCATTAATCCTGACTTAATAAAGCCTCTTCGATTTTTGGCGGGACCTGCCGATGAGATTTTGGTACAGGCTGTCAAAAATTTGCTAGATGACGTTGAAATTATTTTTGGCAAGGAATTAGATCATGAAGATAAGATACCAAACGATGTTGACGAGCTTGGCCAAATTATTATCATTGACGAAATTACTGGGGATGTTATTGATGGGGAAGGCTATTATGGATGGTCTCGTAAATTTTGTGAGAAAATGAAGAATCGAAAGAATGGATTTGGTTCAACGAGAAACGACCAAGGTCGCGACTACGAGAGAAATAGAAGTTCAAGTCCTGAAGTCAGAAAGAGAAGATACAGTAGTTCCGATGAAAGCCCTGACAACTCCCGGAGACGTCGTCGCCAGTCTTACAGCTCGTCTCGATCGATGTCTCCCGTGGAACGCCGAAACGAAAATTCTCAGATGGGATTAAGCAGTAAAAGTAGGAGCAGGTCTAGAAGTTTGTCAGTGGAAGAAACTTCAAATATGACGATACAGAGTGATGGTGCTCCTTGTCAGCCACAAATTACTCAGAACCTATTCCCCCAAAACCATGGCGTTAATGCAAACTTCCCGCCATTTATCCCTCCCTCATTCCAGAATGCTCCTTTCAGCGTCCCAAACCAACAATATGGGTTCAGTCAACCCCCTCGGCAACTCCCACAAAATCAAATTTCAGCAAATTGGCCTACTCCATCGCCTGGAAACCTGGCATCTAACTTTCACACACCTCAATTAGGTCAGCTTCACCAACAGCCAAACCAAAACCCCCAATATGGACCCTCTGGCTGGCAAAGAAATTACGGAAATTCTTACGGTAGAAACAGTGCTTACAGGGGAGGGCGTGGAGGACATCGGGGCCGAGGTTGGTGACGCGAACAGCCAGTTATGAGTTTTGACTGCTATCATTCTGTAAATCTCAGCCTTATTTGGAGGAGAACTGTAATTATATCACGTTATCTAAAAATGACAATAAATTTGGGCGGCAAAACTGGAAAGTATGTTCTCTTCACCTAGTCTGATCTGATTGAGTAATTTTTTGAAAAGTCTTTCTTCAGTGTCAAAGAGATGAAGAACGGCCAATATTCGGCTCCTATCACATTAAAAGGTTACAGAAGCTCTGAAGATAACTAATAGCTAAAAGCTCTAGTCTTTGAATATAGGCAGTCTTAAGGATCTGAACCAGTCTTTATTCAAAAAAAGGTTAGATTTTTCACAGATACAGATCATGTCCTAGGAAATAGAATGTGGAGCCCCTAGTATTGGACTACAGGACTCACTTGGTTACGAGACGTGTACTGTTTGGACAGTACACGCGTCAGTCAGTAAACACCAAGTAATGTAAGCGATGAGCTGTAGAGACGATATCCAAGTAAAGAAGCAGTCATACTTCGATGACTCAAGTCATTCACTGTAACACGAGAGAATAAGACGTTTAGAATACAATAGGTTGGTGGATAGGAACTTCTGCATGACTCAACTCATATAACTACTGTGGAATATCAATTTAATACTGATTCATCTACACCATACACTTGCTGTGCGGTTTCTCTTATCAAGTTATACAAGTGATCAGAGTACGTATATTTCAATGAGGGGTTTGACTTAATTTCTTTCATTTGACTTGGTGCCCTGTAGGCCCATGATTGTGACTATAACACTATCTATCTCTTTACTTACGAGGTTATCTGTTCCCATTAGGTCCTAGTCAATAATGTCTAGCTTAATTTTGCTTTGTTGCAGGCTACAGTTACAACTATTCATGGGAGGGGGACTATTCTCAAGACCTGTCAGTGGTATCCGCTACGAACCTCCAGCTCTCACTGTAGAGTCTGCAGAGCCGAGATTGAGTAACAAAGTCCTCACTTCGATAAGGATTCCCAATCGCTTGCGCGGTCTGTATCGTCTTCATCTCTCAACACATTCCCCATATCACCATTATCATGAAACTAACCACGATCAGATCAAATAGTAGGGTCGGAGCCCTACTCATCACCAACCCTTGATCATGGAGGAAAAGCCATCCGATGAGTTTCCGGAGCGTACCCAGCACTCGATACGGAGATGGTGGATTGGACTAAGATGGCCTCGAATGTTACAAGGGAAATGTAGATGAATATGTTCACCTCATGTAGTCCCGGTGTCTAGGCCTCGCCTGGCTGGGGCTGCAGGTTTTTTGAGACTTTTTCCCGCGCACGCAGTTTCCATTGCTACCAATTTTTATTTTTTTTGGGTAGAAGGTTCCGTGGAAAAGGTGGCCGAATTCCACGGGTAAATACTGAGCTGAATGGCTATTCATCAAGGGGAATATATCAATGATCTTTCAAGTAACAAAAGAGGATAGGAGCACTGTACAAGGTGTGGCCTGGGTCAGAGAGGAGCCCAATGTGCTAGATAGTCATAGACTCAAGTAATACAATAAAACACACACACACATACGCGTACGTAATGGGGTTCTCTCTGATGTGGTGATTCTTGTTCTTCCATTTTTTGGATACAGGCGTGTCAGCTTTAAGGGCGACACGCCAAGCTGCACCAATCCACTTGACTAAATATCAACATATGGCGATCTCTCTCTTGAACCATGCACATCCCAGAATAGTGTTGCGACAAAATTAATTGCTTTAATTAACTAGCCCTTCATCTTGTCAAGAATTAATATTAGTATTAAAATTCCAATTACAGATCCGTGAAATAGGGTAGCTAAAGGTTTTTCGTGTTTTCCCTTTCGTGGATATTGACGGCTGAGGGAAGGGTGGAAGTCCCTAGCACCAAGGTCTCGAGTGGTATCAGCGAATGCACCCACTACATGAGTAGTCCAAATGTCAAACTGATTTATCGCCGTATATAGTCATCGAAGAAGCTAGTCTTCTCCATGTCAAGCTCTTTGAGTGCAGGGTTTGTGCCCGTCACGAAAAAAATTCAATTTATTCATTCATACCACATTCAGTATTATGTATTCTCATTTCTTTACTTTGTTAGGCGATCTTCTTATATCTTTGCATTTGTATCTGCATTTGCATGTGCGGGGTAGGGTGAGTGATGATTTTTATTGTTCTTATTGAGTCATAGACTATCTAGCACATTGGGCTCCTTTCTGACCCAGGCCACACCTTTTACGGTGCTCCTTGCCTCTTATACTCGAAAGATTATTGAGTTATTGTCCTTGGTAAATAGCCATTCAGCTCAGTTTTTACCCATGGAATTCGTGTTGTAAAGGTAAGAGCTTACGGAGGTTAATTGGCAGAAGGTTTACAGGTGATTATCGATGAATCAATGTGAACCGCTGATATATTTGATATTCAGAACAATGAGGTGTTAGTTGGTAGAAAGCGCTAATTATATACACATCTGAGGTAGCCAGACTCTCGCCTTATTTACCCAAAACAGTACCACGGAATATTCTAGTCTCCAACATCTGACAGTACAATCTAGAAACACTTTCTATACAGTGCTCCATTGTTCCTCTACTCAACATGGAGCCATCTGGAAAGTTCTTCCTTCACCCTCAGTGATCATTACCCTCGTGCATCGTAATCCTAGCCATCACCAGCACAACAATTCGGCCACCTTTTCCACGGATCCTTCTACACAAAAAATAAATAATAAAAAATAAAAAATAAAAAATAAAAAATAAAAAATAAAAAATAAAAAATAAAAAATAAAAAATAAAAAATAAAAAATAAAAAATAAAAAATAAAAAATAAAAAATAAAAAATAAAAAATAAAAAATAAAAAATAAAAAATAAAAAATAAAAAATAAAAAATAAAAAATAAAAAATAAAAAATAAAAAATAAAAAATAAAAAATAAAAAATAAAAAATAAAAAATAAAAAATAAAAAATAAAAAATAAAAAATAAAAAATAAAAAATAAAAAATAAAAAATAAAAAATAAAAAATAAAAAATAAAAAATAAAAAATAAAAAATAAAAAATAAAAAATAAAAAATAAAAAATAAAAAATAAAAAATAAAAAATATGTTGGATCATAGGTGTCAATGCCCTCTGGTGTGAGTCCGTACTGGGTGGAGCTAGCCCATATGGGACTAGCTCCCACACACCACGATATGTGTTCTCCCCGCAGAGAACACCAAGTAGAAGTAGAACCACAAGAATGAATGCAATACGTTTCCTGTTATCTCTTTAAGCACTAGTGCACCAGACCCTCCCAACAAAATAAAAAATAAAAAATAAAAAATAAAAAATAAAAAATAAAAAATAAAAAATAAAAAATAAAAAATAAAAAATAAAAAATAAAAAATAAAAAATAAAAAATAAAAAATAAAAAATAAAAAATAAAAAATAAAAAATAAAAAATAAAAAATAAAAATAAAAAATAAAATAAAAATTATTAAATTTGGGAGGACTTCTGTCGCAGTATGACTGTATAGAAGACGATGGAATTAGCACAGTGGATTGAGGTCAGATAGAATCAGATATTCGAGTTAACTAAAAGTATACTAAGATCGAGACAGCCAGACTCCTAAGTACAAATTTTCCTCCACGCGACTGATCTGCATGAATAGCGTAATAGACGCGACTCATGTGTTTGACTCTGCCTGACTCGGATTGCCCCTGTAGCAGCTAGACACACCTTGTCATTTAACACTCCCCCTCAAAGGTTGTCCTGACTCTAGTCTCCTATCAATTGTTGTTTAGTAGATACTATCACGGGGACTTGTGTACAGTTAATACCAAGCTGTTCAATGAATTTCTGGAACTTCACTCTTGCCAACGGTTTGGTCATGCCGTCTGCTACCATATCATCAGTAGGAATGTAATCAACTGCCAACCTCCCCTTTCCGGCGAGATCACGAATAAAGTGATAGCAAATATCGATATGTTTTGACCTTTCGTTCAGATATGCGTTTTCAATTAGCGCAATTGATCCTTGGTTGTCTCCGAGCATTTGGACTAGTGCAGGGTTTTTCCCAATATACTTTGGTAGTCCGAGGTCTCGAAATATTTGAGCAATCCATTGTCCATGTTTTGCACACATTGATAGAGCAATATACTCAGCTTCACAGCTTGATGTTGATACCGAGCGCTGCTTTTTACTGGACCAAGATATTGGACCACCATAGAACATGGTGACGCTTCCTGAGGTACTTTTACGGTCATTTTTATCACTTGCCCAGTCGGCATCCGAATAGACCTTAAAGCTACTGTATTTTCCTCCGAGACCGTAACGGATCCGAAATTTTATTGTCGACTTCAAGTATCGGAAAACTGTTTTGAGTGCATATCCATGATGTTCTGCGGGATCACTCATGAATTGACTGAGTTTTCCAACTGCAAAAGCAATATCCGGCCTCGTGACGGTTGTGGCATACATAAGGCATCCAATTGCTTGCTGGTATTCTGTAACGTCGATTCTTTTGTCATCACTTGTGGCGGGCCGTAAGTGTTCATATCCAGTGAGTGGCACTGTTTTTGGCTTGTGAGCACCTTTTCTGAATCCAAACTTTTCCAACACGTTTTGAATGTATTGTTCTTGGTCAAGATATAGGGTCCGGTTCTTTCTATCTCGCATGACCCTAGCTCCAAGTATCTTTTCTATCTCCCCCAGATTCTTGGCGCTGAATCTTGTCGATAACTTTTTATAGAACTGATCCAAATGTTTTTGAGACTTAGCCGATGCCACAATGTCATCAACATAAACCAATAGACTTGTACCATTGTCGTGAGTAAACATGCACGGATCGGCAAGGCTTTGTGTGAATCCCCATGTCAGTAACGAATCTTTGATCAGACAGTTCCAGTCTCTTGCAGCTTGTTTTAGCCCATATAAACTTCGAAGTGCTTTCCAGACGTAGCCTCTTTTAATTGAAATCCCTTTAGGTGGCTGAAGAAAAATGTCCTCTTTAAGATGAGATTCTGTAAACGCATTCTTGATATCATAATGGAAACATTCTAAGTCTTCAGCAGCAGTGACGGCAAGAAATAATCGAAGTGTGTCCATTCTTACTGTTGGAGCAAATGTTTTATTATAGTCAAGACCATGAATCTGACTGAATCCACGCGCTACCAGTCGGGCTTTAAAACGTTCAATTGAGCCGTCGGTATGAGTCTTGATTGTGTATACCCATTTGCAGGATACAAGATTTACGTCTTTTGGTGGTATGACTTCCACAAATGTATTATTTTTTCTGAGTGACACCATTTCTTCATTCATTGCCTTTTTCCATTCTTCTGAGTAGGTTGGGTCTTTCGTTGCTTCTGCAAAGCTAGAGGGAATTTTTATACCCGCAATTACCTCGGCTGGAAGTGCAGATTCTACATCTTTATCATGTAGCTGATGCAATAGTGTACTGTTCGTTAGATCATTTCTTCGACTTTGAATCAATTGTGCAATGAATACCTTGACACGTTTGGAATCTCGAAGCGACTCAGTTTCTTGCTGAGAGGTACGTTTCTGAGCGGTGGAGCGTGTAAAGTATCTGTGCCTTTGCAGTGGGAATAAATGTTTTGGGGTCGAAAAATTGTGCTCAAGATTAGTGTTAGCTAATGAGGTATCTACGTTTGAATTCTTTGTCTGAGAATTCAATGACAATGTTTCTGTTGAATGATTAGCATCAACTGGATATTCTTCCTCTAATTCATCTGAATCATTGTCCATAGCAAGTTTCTCAACATCAATTTTTTCTGCTTCGCCATCACTCATGTTTTCTTCGTCGTCTTGTGAAATTATCTCCTCGTAAGGTTGACGATTTGTATCTTGGTGTTCACAATTTCCATTTATCTCATATCTTTCATATACTTCTCCTGAATCAGAGTCCGTATCGATGTCTGTTTCTGAAGCCAAGTTATCACTTTCAGGTTCTTTTTCCAGATCCATATCAGGCGCGCTCAGATTTTCTAAGTGCTGATCGTTGATTAAGGTCTTCTCTAAGTCTTGACGAACGTTTTCACTGCTGCGAGCTGCTTTTTGGAGGGTGGGCTGAATCATTGTGGGGAGTTCACTACTGCCCACTATACTTACATGTTCTCGACTGGCATCTCCTTTATTATGAGCTGGACGTGTATCAGTGAGTGTGATGGCTTCTGAGTTAAAGTTATGCTCCTCAGTTTCTTTTGGTTTATCCTTCTCTGTACTAGCTTGAGGAAGACTTAACTTTTGTTCAATCTGCACATTTCTTGGTCTACCTCTTGGTCTTCTATCCATGGTCACATTCGGTGTTCCTTGAGGCCCGATCTTTGCATTTCGTATCTTTAGATCAACTGTTCCTCCTTTCTCGTTCTCGTTAATCACTACACGACTTGATAAAATAGTGTATCCTCGTTCCGGTGAATAAACCTTCAAGTGTTTTGTTGTATTCTCAGAATATCCTACGAATACGCCTACTCTCGCTGGGTTAACAAGTTTATCGTGTCTTTCATGAGCAGGCAGTGTCTTTTTATCTACATAGTAGAAACATTTACTCCCCCATTTCCGTATATGATCAATTGAAGGGGTTTCACCCGTAAAGGCTTTGATTGGACTGGTTTTCATATTCGAAATTATTGGGCCAGAGTCAGTTCGGTTGCGTATGTAGCAGTCAGTTTCTGCTGCTTCATCCCAGAACTCAATTGGAAGCTGGGCTTCTTCTAGCATTGCCCTCATATCGAACTCAACAGTTTGGATCGAACGTTCTGCAGGGCCGTTCTGATGCGAAGAGGCAATAGTGGTTGATTGTGCAAGAACTCCATCTTCTATTTTCCAATCGTGGATGGCTTTGAGGAGTTCGGGTGCGTTGTCTGATCTTGCACATTTAACTTTCTTGCCCGATTGATGTTCAGTTACTGTTTTCCAGGTTTTTAATGCCTCATATGCATCACTTTTGGTCTTTATTGGAATCACCCAATTCATTCTGCTGCAAATGTCAATGATGAGGAGGAACCATCTGTTGCCTCTGATACTTGTTGGGAATGGGCCTGCGACATCAAATTGAACTTGTCCCAGTATTTCATTGATCCAAGGGCTTAGGACCTTTGGGATCCTGTTTTTCATCTTAGTAAGTGCACATACCTCACAGACATCGAGATCTCGTGGAATCTTGATCTGCTTTTTGAGTGTAGTAACCAGATGTAAGTTTCGAATTTTTTCAGGTCCTAAGTGAGCAAAGCGACGGTGGTACTTGAGGTATCTTTCCCTTTCGTTTTTCCGGATAGTTTCTTGATGTGAGTTTTGACTCGGGCTCACATATGAAGTGTTATTATTTGACCTGTCGTTTTCCACAGAATTAAACGCAGTCTCTTCATATCCTTCAGCGATATGCGTCACAGTATAGAGTCCTTGATTCATTCTAGCTTCAATGATAACTTTATTGCCTAGCTTAAGGAACAATTCATTTTGATTACCCGCAAAGTTCAAACCTGCTTGACACAGCCTTCTCACTGATAGAAGATTAACTCCCAGATTTGGAACAAATAAAACATCGGAAAGAAGCATTGAAGATCCGTCTTTACACCTCATTTGAACATCGCCAGAAAATTCAGACTTTAATTCGCCCCCTCCAACCTTTACTCTTTTGGGAACAATTGGTATAAGTTTCCTAAATAGAAGAGGTTGGTCAGACATGTGAGACGTGGCGCCAGTATCGACGGGCCAATCAGATGGAGTAGCCTTACATATTTCTTCCTTTGACAGGTGACATTCTTCGCAATCTTCATTTTCTGAAGCTAATGTTTCAGCAGAGAAGGCATTGTGATATCTGGACTGCTTTTGTGCTGATCGAGAAGTTTTGGGTTTATCTTTATCTTGCAGGCGTGGTTTAGTTGATTCCTGCATCTTCTTCTTCCTGTCGTGCTCTTTCAAAAGTCTCGCAGCTGTTTCTAACCTAGGACATCGAGCGACAGTGTGTGACCGTTTACATAAATAGCACCTATAAGCAGGGCTATCAGAATCAGAGTTTTGATTTTGTCGCATTTTCTGTGGAAACTTAGACAACTTTTGCCTAGCAACTAGGGCTTTTTCATTCTGAAGTCGTAGATCTTCTTCGACTTCGTTCAAAATCTTCAGCTTATCCTCAACAGAAAGAGTAACCTGTATTCTGAATCCATCTGTTGTCGCCTTAAAGGCCGCTGGGAGTGTCTTTGTCAGAATTAAGAATAACGCCGCATCTGGATAAGCGTTCTTCATGATAGGATCTGCACTGATGAGTTTTCGGCGAAACTCTTTTAGCTTAGCCCAAGAATTGTCCAAGCCCATTTCTTGACGGAATTCAAACGTTGCAATTTTAGTTAGATACGTGTTTGCAGAATACTCGTTCGTTCTAAAATACTTGCCTTTGAGTGCGTTCCAGACTCTGAGTGCTGTCTCGTGCTCATCAATCAGATCAAAATCTTCTGCGCTGAGAGCCTGGAGTATGAGGAAAAGTGACGTTGCTTCAGCTTTCTCATACTTTTCAACTTTTGTTTCGTCCAAACTCGTACTCAGCACTTCAACTTTGATTGATCCTCCATCGATACCAGATGTCGAAGGTATTGTTTTACTTCGGTTTTGTTTCGTGGTCGCGTATTCTTCCAATGTTGTTTCAATAGTGAAAAATACTGACCTAGATTTAAGTTTTAACTTCATTTCTCTGAACCAGCTCTCATAGTTATCCCTTGAGAGCGAGGGGATGCGGCCAAGGGCTTCATTATCCTCCATTCTTGTGAGGTTTAGTCCAAGGCGAAATTTCGATTCCTTGCTCGAATCGTAGACGATTGTAGATTCCTTTCTCGAATCTTAGACGATTGTAGATTCCTTTCTCGAATCTTAGGCTAAGCCGTCAAGGCTTTGGAGTCGATTTTGATTCTATTTATACCTGTGGCAAACCGGTGGTCATAACCTATTAAATTTGGGAGGACTTCTGTCGCAGTATGACTGTATAGAAGACGATGGAATTAGCACAGTGGATTGAGGTCAGATAGAATCAGATATTCGAGTTAACTAAAAGTATACTAAGATCGAGACAGCCAGACTCCTAAGTACAAATTTTCCTCCACGCGACTGATCTGCATGAATAGCGTAATAGACGCGACTCATGTGTTTGACTCTGCCTGACTCGGATTGCCCCTGTAGCAGCTAGACACACCTTGTCATTTAACAAAAATAAAAATAAAAATAAAAATAAAAATAAAAATAAAAATAAAAATAAAAATAAAAATAAAAATAAAAATAAAAATAAAAATAAAAATAAAAATAAAAATAAAAATAAAAATAAAAATAAAAATAAAAATAAAAATAAAAATAAAAATAAAAATAAAAATAAAAATAAAAATAAAAATAAAAATAAAAATAAAAATAAAAATAAAAATAAAAATAAAATAAAAATAAAAATAAAAATAAAAATAAAAATAAAAATAAAAATAAAAATAAAAATAAAAATAAAAATAAAAATAAAAATAAAAATAAAAATAAAAATAAAAATAAAAATAAAAATAAAAATAAAAATAAAAATAAAAATAAAAATAAAAATAAAAATAAAAATAAAAATAAAAATAAAAATAAAAATAAAAATAAAAATAGTAGCAATGGAAACTGCGTGCGCGGGAAAAAGTCTCAAAAAACATGCAGCTCAAGCCTGGCGAGGACTAGACTCCAGGACTACATAAGGTGCGCTCATCCATCTATATCGCTATTTTTTGTAACATTCGAGGCCTACTTGATCTAATCTACTATCGCCGTATCCGGTGCTGGGTACGCTCCGGAAACTCATTGGATAGCTTTTCCTTCATGATCAAGGGTTGGTGATGAGTAGGACTTCGACCCTACCATCTGATCTGATCGTGGTCAGGTTCATGATATTGGTGATAGGGGGTTGTGCTTGGTGATGAAGACGATATAGACGGCGAAAGCGATTGGGAATATTCATGGAAGTAAAGACTTTATTACTCAATCTCGGCTCTGCAGACTATACAGTGAGATCTGGAGGTTTGTAGGGGACACCACTCACAGGTGTTAAGAATAGTCCTGCTATGGACGCAATATTTCGGAAATGAAATGAGAGGTTGACAACAAGAGTGTCATGTTCGAATTATCACTAAAATAAAGGGACCTGTATGTCTTACATAGTCTCAGACTCAGACAGGACAATAAAATGAAGTGAAATGATTATAATAATAATAAAATACCAAAACCTCAGCAGGGCCCGGAGCAGCATTGCCACACAAGTATGAAGCGAGCATATTGGGCTCAATGCTTGCTTACACAAAAGGATTGTGCCAGGAGTAGGAAAACCATGCTGCCAATGTGGATATCCGTCCCGAAACATAAAGCACACGGTGATGTGTCGTCCGAGATGGGCAAAGGGAACAGGCGAGTTGCCATGAAAATCGACCACCCGATCTTTCGAAGCTGTGGTAAATAACGCTAAAGATGTGACTATAATGGCACAGTGTATTCAAAAGGAAGGATGGCTAGAGCAGTTTCGGATGACCGGAGAAGCTGAGGCGCTAATCAGGCGAAGAGAGGAAAATGGAAACACAGGACAAGGACAGAATCTACACTGGCAACAACAGTTTGAGTGCACTTCCTAGAGCTAAGACTATATGGGCGTAGAGTCCAGTCAGACAGCTAAGGGAGCTATTAGCGCGATGTCTCCCCTATGTAAGTATGAAGTTCGTAGACATCTTCATGGATGTCAAGGCGCCAATTTATGATAATGAACTATGTATATATATATATATTTTTTTTTTGTTATTTCTTTTTAAATCATTTAATGTGTATTCAGCTATAAAGCTATGACACATGACCGGCGCTATGTATACATGATGGATGACTCTTTTGACGTTAGAGACACTCATACTCTGGATTTCATTTGCAAATACAACTATGAGCTATGTTCGCTTACACAAACAGTCAACCCTCCTCCGTTAGTACCCACCAAAGGGAATTTCAAAACCTTTGATTATCCAAACATGCCTTCGTCATCCATGCACACCAGCGCCGCGAGAAATGTGGTTGTGTTTTGCTGGATTTGAACCAGCGATCTACTGTCTCAAGTGGGATACGTGTCCAAGCTATTCAAACACTACTTGGCAGACCGGCCATGACGATGTACCACTGCACCATCCAACTATGGCGTTGTTTTTAGTGTCGCCTGCACTCTCGCAAACGAAGTCTTGGCACGCACAAAGCTCAATTTGTAAAAACTCCTTGCCAAATTTCAAAATTCCACGCCCGTCGAGACTGTATTAATCCTTCGCATCATCTTGTTAACTTGTACTTAATCCTCTCACGCCATTCCCAAAGAATTGTCTCCCAGATTTGTGCGCCACGCTTTGTGTCCTCCGTCAGGTATAATTATCGGCATGGGCGTGTATTTGGTGACCTGCTGAGGCCAGAAAAAGTCGACGAGAGGTGTGATCATTGGAATAAGGATGTACTAGGTCATACTTGTAGACTTGATGAGGCTTAGGTAGGATTCGATCTTTTTTGGAATGAAAAACGACGTGGTGGAGTTATTTGAATCATTGCCTCGTGGGCCAACTTGTTCGGTATTGCGAAATTTGACTGAACTTGGCTCTGGTAAAATGTTTCACTGCAAGGTTCGTAGAGAGCACCACTGACAGGTGTTCAGTCTTGCCCTCCTACATATATATATCCATGCCTTTCGTTTTGCATTGAACAAACCATACGTACACGTATATTGAGACCAATCGACAGGATCGCCAATTCATTTAAGTATTCCCCCGCACCACGTGAGCCAATCAACAGCACACAATGTACACGGTCGGGTTTCCATCAATTAGGACCTGCACTGTAAGGCATAAAATAAGATTACATCATCGCACTCTTTGTTTTTTTTTTTTATACACATTCGGTCCCAAGCTAAAGCTATGTTTTCCACACTGGGTCAAGGACAGGCGGATCCGGCAGGGTTCCCTGTAACTTTTCCTACAGCCTAACTCGCTCCAACCTCGTGAATCGCTACCAAAAGTGCAGCTGATTGAACAAGAACGAAAAATCACAAAAATCAAAACAACTCCGAATACCAGAAGATTCCTCCATATTGGACCCAGTAAATGCGCTCCTCACACATTCCCTCGTCCGTCACACCTTCCAAATGACAAAATTTATTCAATCTCCGCTGAGAGCAGTAGATGAGTTAGCAGGCACCTTTGATCCAGCCGGTATCCTGCTATTGGTTAGTAGATGCCCCAAATGGGGACATCGTCGAGGTTGCTGTGTCCTCAAACTTCTTCAGATCCCAGAGCTCCGAAACCTGTTGTCTCGGCCATCGAGACGTCCTTCGCCGCGGCGATGATCGCCTCTTCGCCCTTTTTTGCTGCAGCCCTGGCTCGTGCCACCTTCGCGAACTCCCCTTGTTCGATGTGGCGAATCCACGCGAGCTGCTCTTTGGTCACCGGTCCGGATTTTTTTGGTCTGACTTGGCAGGCCCGAGAATCCGATCGATGAGGTCCCCCACAGTTGCGACACTTTGTGAGGGCCTTGCACTGTGTTTTGGAGTGCATATTTGATCCGCAGTTCCAGCAAGCTGGAGCGCGGGAGCAACCACGAGTGGCGTGGAAGCACAAACAGCGTTTGCACTGTTCAATTGATCGACGAGGCTTATGGATGGTAGCCATACCCGAATCGTCGAAAAGGCGGAAGCCCGCACGAGGGGCTTCGTCCCGGTGAAAAAGGGCATGCCAGTTTCGATAAGGCGATCCAGGCCGACATGTCCCATGAGGTCGGACCTGGATTAGATACGCGCTGGTCGTAAGGAAGATCTCAGCGGTGACACTTGCAGCATTGGTCGCTACGGGGCCGTACTGTGAAACGATACTTACAGGTACGTTCGGTATCTGTAAGGCGACAAGATCCGAAGATGCTTCGAGTTTGGCGTTTTCACTTGCCAGCTTTGGAGAGACATCTAGGATCTCTTGTCGTATTTTTTCGTTCTTTGCTATAATAGCAAAGCCGGGCTTTACTCGATGAATCGAGGTTATATCATTGTAAGAGAGATTAAGCGTGTCCGCTACCTTACTTTTCAGAATGTTGTTTGAAAGATTCCGCCATGAGTGCTCCTTTTCCAGGCGGAGGAACAGTCGTTTATCGACTTTCGTCTTGGGAGCTTCTTTCTTTTGGGCTCTCGCCGCAGGTCGCGGTATAGCCTTTGCTATAGGAGCTGCATTTTGTCGCAGTCCATTTTTGGCCACCGTGGCCCAGGTGCTTTTTACAGGCAGCACTGGGACGGCGGGAGTTGTATTGCTCCTGGCTTCTGGAGCCCTTGGGGTGGGGTTCGCAGGGCGAGGATGGAGGACAGGTGGCGTGATGGCCGGGCCCGTGGCCATGTATTGCGCAATAGCGGCGCGTAAGTAGACTCTCATCGAGTCTACGAATTGTCAATTTGACCCGTTGGTCAAAGGGAGGAGGGTGGCTTCGACGCCAGAGATGGCGGCGGAACAGAGGGCCAGATTTGCCGCTGTTTCGGCGGCGCGTCGTTGTCCAGCTTCGACAATTGGTCGAAGCTCTAGGGGACACTCTGCTTTTGTGGCAGCTTTTGGCTGCGACGTTGATTTTGGCGCTGCTTTGACTGCAGCGTTTTCCGACGGTTTTGGCGCGGTCGGAGGAGATTTTGACGATTCTCCAGTCCCGTGAGGGACGGAGGATGGTTGGGGAAATTCCTCAACAATTCCAACTGACCCGATCATGTCAGTATCGGGCTCAGTGACGGCGGGGAGGGCTTTTTCCTTCCCTTTAGTTGAGACCTTGCTCATCTCCGCGCATTTCGGAGACTGGGCAAGGTCAGGTAATTTTTCGAGAGCCCCCGGGCGGACTCTCGTGTTGTCCAACTTGGCGTTGGGACGCTTTTTACGAACAGGTGGCATGGTTAAGATGCCAGCGACTCGATGACAATTTACTGAAGGAATGCGACGAGCGCGAGAGGGATGGAGATGAGGAAAGGGTGAAGATTCGAAAATTCGAATTTCAAAAAATTGTTTGTTTGTTCATTAACGTGCTAGGTGAAGTAACTCCTGTCGCACTCCTACTGGAGCTTGAGCACGAGTGGGGTCGGGCCGGATCAGGTTAACTACCGTGAGGCACAAATGCCTCGTCCCACCTAAATGACCGGGACCATGCCAAAATGCATCATGTGTTGAACCATGACGAATTCGGCAGCCCAGAATTGAAAACAAAACAAAAACTTTCCCGCGAAATCCCGCATTATAAAAGAAAAACTTCAACAATCTCCCTTCCATCGTTCCGCCTCAGCCACCACGCGCCTGAGCCTTGATTCCAATCTCTCTGTCCATGCCAAACCACCTAGGCTTCCGTTCTATCACCTCCGAGTCACAGGTATCCCTGCCATCCCCCAACTAGCCTCCGCGTAAATCCCACTCTCCTGGACGTAGTCCCTGAACAGCTGCCATCCCCTTGATCCGAGCATTGTTTCCAGAGCCGGCGCCCTACGCTTTCCGCTTTTAAGCCGCCATGATGCCAGTGCTTTTCGACACTGGACAAGGTGACCAATTGATTTTTCCCTCCCGCACTCGCAGTAGAGTTTGGCGTCAGTGTGGTTGAAGCGGCGATGATATGCCGTAAAGTCCCCATGTCCAGTTCGAGCAGCAATTTGGCGGGCGTAGACAGCTCTAGGTAGCGCTAGTTCTGGCGGTTTCTTGCGCTGCATCTCGAGTTCAAGGTCGGCGTAGTGTTTGGGGCGATTCCAGTGCCACCAGTCTGTCAACACTTGCCTTGCCAGTTCGCGGGCTTTTCGTCCAGATGAGGCGAGGGTCATCATACCATGTGTCGTCCTAGAGTTGTCCGGCGAGTTAAGCTCTCTTCGAGCGAGTTCATCGGCGATTTCATTTCCTGCCAGCCCTTCGTGGCCCGGAATCCATCCTATTTTGACAGGCGCGGCTGATCCCGCGGCCAGTTTCACGATCTTTTGGATACGCCAGGATGATGAGCCCGTTGTTCCCGTCAGTAAAGCCTGAACAGCCGCGGAATTGTCGAGAAGGATGTAGATAGCGCTGCGTCCTCGATCTCGATTGCTGGCAGTAATTGCTTCTATAGCAGCCAAAGCTCCATGAACCTCCGCGTCGTAGACCTCCGCATTGGTAATTTTGCCTGAGCCGCTTTGCTCAATTGTCGTACCTGTGCCACTGATAAAGGTCACAAAGGCCCATGACACTTTGTCGGTGGACGCCCCAGAACCATCACTGTACACGCAGAGACAGTCGGGTGGGAGTGTAGGCAGCCACTCTCTTATGAACTTGGCAGCCTCTTTCTTGCTTGTCCAGCAGGGAATTGGCTGAGGGGGGACCGGAGATCGGAGCGGTGGAGGTAGTTTAGCCTCTGGCAGAAGTCGATACATTCTCTGGACCCTCGAATCATGAACTCTGTCCAGACCAAGTCTGGATTTGTTGCATGTCTTTAGTCCGAGTCGGTGGCGAGCGCTGTCTGTGCTTTCCGTGGCCCGAAGTCGAAGCGGACGGTACTCATCTAGTCTTCGGATTCGTGCGGGAGTCTTGAGCCTGCGTGAGTCTTGAGCCTGCGTTCCTCGAGCAGAATGTGTGCTGGCGGAATACCAGTCTCTCTTCTCAGGGCTGCAATAGGCATCGTGCGCCAGGTTGGTAGAGCCATGCGGATTCCGAAGGCAGAAGTTTGGTCAATAACTTTGCACTGTCTCTTACATGAATTTCGCGCGACACCCCGATAGGTTTCCCTGGTTGGCCCCGGGTACCAGGATTCCGCTGCGTGCATCGCGATTGGCAGGACTACCGTGCGGATCACTGTGGTTAGTAGGTCGGGCCTTGTTCCCTGGGTGCACTGAGGGAGCCGTCGGAAGTGTTGCACTAGCCGCATTGCTTTACTGGTCCACTTTGCGACGCGGCTTTCGAAGGTCAGACCGCGATCAAGGTGTACTCCGAGCCATCGGATATCGTCGGATGCTTGTCGCCCCCTATGTAAAACTTATCACGTTAATTTGCACAGAAATGCTTAGTCGACTATGAATAATCCTAATTCTTGAATTTACTGGCAGTCACCACGTCAGAGTATTAAGTTTTGCAACGTACCACCAAATTTACTCAGGATAGGCTACGGATGCATTGGATATGAGGGTTCTAATTCTTCTTCAATCACGTAGTTTTTAGATTCATATGTACTCAGTGAGACGGGATCCCGTTATGATGTGTCATAAATTTTCTTGTTTTAAAAAGTCCCGCTGAAAAGGTGGCTGAGTTCTACGCGTAAGTACTGACTAAATTCCTATTCATCACGGGCAATGTACCAATGATAGAATAGAATAGAATTAAATTTAAGTCCCTACTGAGTCTAAGACTATGAAGGACTGCTAAAAGTAGACATGAAACTACCAAAATTCACTTGTTTTGATAAATACTGTTTTTTCAATCTTTTCCAATAGACAATGAGGGTTTAACCCTGAGTTAATGTACCAATGATCTTTGAAGTAAAAAAAGAGGATAGGAGCTCAGTGTGGAAGATATTCTTCAACTTAAGTTGTACAATAAACACAAACATCTCTCTGACTCTCTTGTTCTAAACAATAAAACTTGATCCAGAGTCATTGCAATCGTAGAACAGTTACAAGGACCTGTTCAATTGCATTAAATGAAATATAGTTATTGCCTTGATATGTTGCAATTTCATATCTTAATAAGAGCTCATTTCTCTCACTTTTATTATGGAAATTATGTCGACTTGGCATACCAGACTGACTTATGTCGCATGATGTTTCCTATATAGCGACACGATAAAATTAACTGCAACCACTCACAGCTCTAGAAGATGCTGGGAACTTACAATATTTCGTATCTACTAACAAAGGAAAGTCTCTTCAATCATTGTAGTTTATCAGACTCAGTAACGACAATCCTACGATACCTAAGAGCGATAGAACTAGCCCTGTGTTTTGGAACTTGGCAAAATTGATATATTTAACGTCATTTATGCCAACAGATATATGGATCACTAAGATTGGCTTGGCATGTCGAGGAACACCCACGCAGAGGAAAACTGTTTATCTCAATATGATATTTGAAGCTCTTGATCCTAAGTAGCTCCGGTACTCATACTCTCGAAGATGAGAAAACAACATTTTTACCACGTGGCAGTGCTACTTAACGCCTATTCACGTCTTGGTTGCAGCTCACCAACTTTCATGCCCATGCAAGCCGAAGATCTCGACATAATAACAAACGATTTTGTTTGTGACAATAATTACTATTCCAGCCTAAATGTTCATAGCTATTATATGACTGGCTGTAATGAGCTGTGGAATAGTGATTCTAGTAAGCAGTTTCCGGCAACGTTGGAAGATAGTCATCTTTATGGCGGAATACACGGAACTCTATTCTTATGGCCATTGAAGGATACTCGAGATACTTCTGACATAAGTAAGTTATGTCTACCAAATTTGGACTTTCTATAGAGAAATACACTCGACATCCAAAAATAATCAGTCGTATTCATGCAATTAAAATAATTGATACTAAGTTTTATCGGAATAGGGATTGCTGGGAATATCCGTGTTGTCTTCGATTTTAGGTGTAGGTTCTATGGCGTGGTAATGCGTCGGGAATCCAACTACGAACACTGCATTGAGTTGTCAGGAAAAAGAAAAGCTAACAATATAAGCTCTGACAGTTAATGAGCCAGACCTAAGGGGTTGGTCTGGTGGTTGCCGGGTGGACCGTGGATCGCCATACTGTACTTAGATTCTCTGTCTCCATAGAATGAAACGAATGCCCCCTTCCCACTTTTATTCAAGACAATTTACTGGTGACCTGCACAGGGGATTTTCCTCGGGTCGTTGTCATTGTCTACTTTGATCTTAACTATCTACCTACTTTATATCATCGGTATCGAGACGTCAGGTGGTGACTATTAGTAATCGTGTCGTGTGGATACGGTCTATTTATCGAAGCAGATCATCTCACGCGTTGAATGGGAGTCAACTGTTATTGGGAGCTATCTCGAGTCCACAGGCTGAAAATTCATCCTGAAATTTAGTTGGCAGCTCGGTGGTCTATATACATATTACGACCTAGTTTTGTGCTGCTGGGTCGAAACGCGTCATCACAGTGCCTGTTAAAGAAACCCGTTTCGTTCAAGTGTTGACCCTCAAGTGTGAATCAATTACGAAGGCCCCATTATTAAGTTAACTTATCGGCCTAACATCTGTGATCTGGAATTGGTGTAGAAGAAGGTGGAAATATATCAACAGAAGAATAAGGAAGATTACAAAGAAAAAAAAAAAAAAAAAAAAAAAAAAACGGCTTTTGATTTTAGTGAATTGCGTGCTGAGTTGGAAAGAATCTGGATTGGTGAAGAGGAACTCGGAATGGCAAATCGAACACTCCCAAAGTTTGAACAGGCGGGAAGGTTTGTTGGAGAAGGAAACTCCGGAGCAAGGTGGCTGTCACGACTCGAATATGATTTCAGGACGGCGGGGCATACGACGGTCTCACCAGGAAATTTTTTCTTCGCGATTGATATCCTTTTTGAAGACGAAGCGGCAGGATGGCTTGATTCAACTCCGGAATTAAGGGCCTTCATTGACGACCGGCAGAATTCGACAGATGAGCAGGTGGCTGAGTTTAAACAACAGCTAATTGAAATGTTCCCCGCCAAGTTGGTAAATCACGTCGAAGGGAACCTGCAAAATGATATCCAGGATTTTATGCAGAAGGAAGCTGAACCACTGACAGCATACTATCAGCGTGCGCTACACATTCTTCGTCGGTCACACGGAAGGGATGCCCCAAGGACAGCAGCTCTGGGCAGACCAATGATTCCTATTGAGCAAACAGTGCTCAACTCCTTTATCCTTGCGTTCCTCAATGGGCTTCGTGAAGAAGATGTCAGGTGTGAAGCGCTTTCCAGGTCCGCGCTATCATGCGGTTCAATGTGGAGATGTCAAGAAATAATCCTTGGGGTTAAGCAAAGTCTAGATGCGGCTAAGGAAGCTAGAGAAAGAGCCGCTGAGAGGAACGAAATGGCGCAAATTCGAGATCTATGCTCATCTCATTACGGGAAATCCGTCTCATCTGTGCTTGCAGACTTAAGTTCTGGGAGGATAATGGTACCTAAGCCAAGGCAGGGCTTCAGCAATGAAGCCTCATATTATCAACCTCGGCCTCCGCATCATCAACAACAACAGTTTGGGAACGGGTTCAATCATGCCAATAAGGACTCACCTCCTGCCCATCAGACTCTTGGAGGAAACACCACTAATCGTCAGAGCACATATAATCCTGGGAACGTGTCTAAGAATGCGTTTGTTAATGGAGCTGCTATCTACAAGGCGAGTGATGGACCGTTGTGTTTTGGATGTGGCCATGTAGGGCATATTAAACCGAAATGTCAGAATCTGCAACTTCAGAACTGGGAGCAAATTCACCTCAAGAATTTAATATATGATCGCCCTCAACCTCCGAGAGAATCAAACTCGGTACACTACGGTCATAGATACGGTAGGTGGAAAGAGAGTCAAGATTTTCACCGTCCACTAAATCCTCACTCTGATTTGCACAATCTAAGTGAAAATTATTCCTCTAGATCTCGAGGAATGAATGGTAACTATATGGATGTCCCAGACCAACCTCAATTGAACTCCGCTTTTGGATATAGGCCAGAAAACTACGGTTCAAGTCAACACAGCCGGAATCACCCACCAGCAAGGACTGAGAGTCAGGAGACGCATAGAGATGAACCTGAGGGATCTTGGAGAGCGCCGCCCAAAGTTCATTTCGCGGATCAAAGAGATGCGGACTGTTCACTCAGTCAGTTTGCCGACATCGATATACCAGATGATCATTGGCAACACACTGAATCAAAGGCCTGCGAAATAGGCACACAGGTTCAATCATTCAGCTCTGGACCAGGTAGGAAGAGGCAACGAATCGATATAGAAGATATCCTTAGCAATAATTCGCCCAACGAGCCTGTCAATGAGGATGAAAATCCTGGAATATGTCGGCCTATAAAACCGGCAAGAAAAGGAAAGCGGATTCTAAAGCATTTGAGGGAGATAGTGGGCAGAGAGGGATGCGGCCCTATGGATTATGTGGAACTGGCGAGAAGAATATGTATACCTCTAAATCTTCTTGAGCTCTGGCAAGTGAGTCCAGATACGGCAAAGGAATTCCGAAGACTCTCAACGAGGATGAACAAGAAGAAAGGGAAGCAAGTGCCAGCACAATTTTTCTCAAGTGCGGCCGATAACGGTCTGGCTCGGTCGGTCCAGAAGAGCCAGGAAACAAAAGCTTTTCGAATTCCTGTTGTAGCGCGCGCAGAAGCAAACGGGAAAATAATAAAAGTTGCATTGCCAAAGCATATCTCGCAGGCAGACCAAGGATCAGAGATGAACATCATCTCGCAGGGCCTCGTTAAAGCTCTGAGGCTTGAAAAGATCAGCTTGGGCACCAAGGGGTTCAGTGGTCTTACGATGAACACAGCCGATGGCAGTGCAACGGAATTATCTCATTTTGTTAGTTTCGACATCGGCGTTTGCAGAATTTGGAGACGAATAGATGCGTTCGTGCGCCCAGTCGTGAAGAAGAATGGTGAACTTGATCTTCACTTACTTCTAGGAATACCTTGGTTACACGACGTTAATGCAGGGATTTTTATTCGCGACTCCAAAATAATTCTTGGAGATCCGAAATTGAATGAGGCGAAGGCCGCTATTGTAGGCCCAACGTTTATGTCTTCGAGTGGGCACAAACTTGTATTGTATCCCAGACAAGCCCTGGATGACGAGGGACATAGGGAAGAACCGAGCGAACCACGCGCGAAAGATATTGTAGAATCAGATACTGATACGACAGATGAATCTGACGATACTGACTCTGATTTTGATGATGAGCTCCCAAAAGTTGTTACGTCTTCGTCGTCGGAAAACTAGAGAGACCTAAACATGTCAGTAAACTGTACAAAAATGTCATACACAGTGAGGAAATTACGAAAGAGGATAGTGAAAACCCTTTTTGTCAACAACCTCAGGACTCTGATCTTCAATCTTGTGTCCAATTTTCTAATTTTCATTTTAATAAGGACGGTCATCCTAATGATCCGAATTCGTCACCTATATTGTCTTCCAACCGTGTCTTACTAGAGTCGATGTCATGTACGTTTGACGAGACCGCCTTTGAACCAAGTGACCAGAAAGCACCGCGGATATTAAAGAAGAACAGAGATCTACTAACTAAGCAGCTGATGAGCGTTATGGGAGTTTCTGATAGAAAACACTGCTTAACTGATGGTACAGTTAATGGCTTCAATTCCCAGAACGACTCCAATTCAAATGAACCGTCGACTAGACTAATTAGAGAAAGTTTTGACCTGGCCGGAACATTTCCGACATCCAGAAGACCCAGAAGCAGACCTTTAAGTAAGGCTCCGAAAGAAGAGATCGATGAATGGTTTGGGAAAGTAGGAGTAAAGATAGGTACAGCTGTAGGCGATGACTTTCAACGAGACATGGTGAAACGACTTCTATTCACTTACCGCGATATCAATGGAGTTGAGCTAGAGCAACTAGTCCCAACAGACCTCTATGTTCATAGAGTTAGGATCAGAGAGGGGACTAAACCATTTTCAAAAGTCAAGCAGAAAAGGTGGCCTCCAGGGAAGGAGTTTTGGCTTCAAAAAATTGTTAATGAGGGGCTATCGTGTGGAATGTTCGAAAAGACCATGGCAGCAAATGGAAAGTTGTCAGATTGGAACGCGCAGGCCGTCATAGTGGACAAGAGCGACAATCCCGGACCTTGGGATGAGCCGAGAATTACGTTTAACTACCAGAATGTGAAGGAAGACATGCCAGGATGCTACCTGGAATTGATGGCCAAAGTACACGACCATTTGTCTCACCCCTCACACAAATTTTTTCTGAAGTTTGATGTGAAACACGGCTATTGGAATATCCTCGTTCATCCCGAAGATCGACATTTTTTTGCATTCACCATAGCCGGCATTGGCCAAGTTCAGCCGACTCGGATGCCTCAAGGATCCATGAGCGCAGGATTCTCCTTCACGGAGCTAATGTACATTGTGCTTGGTGACATTCCACCTGGTCAAAATCAATTTCCGGGCATGAAGTCTGTACTGGTGCCCGAAGATAATAGTAGTCCTCCAAAAGCCTCATTCTACATTGATGACATGTTTTCCGGTTTTCAAAACTTCAAGGATGCCTATGATTTTATGGCGGATGAATTGTTTCCTCGACTAGAGTGGTCACGTCTCAAACTATCATTTAAAAAGATGGAGCTATTCAAGGAAGAAGTTGTGGCTCTAGGAACGCTTCATAAGAAGGGCGGCATTGTGTGTGTAACTCCTGAGAGACGAGACAAGATTCGGATATGGCCTACCCCGACAAATGCATCAGAGGTTCGTGCTTTTCTTGGGGCGATTAATATGACTCGACGATGGGTTAAAAACTTCGCTGAGATAAAGGTTCCATTGTCAAGACTTACCGGTAACGGTGACTGGCGGTGGGGAGAGGCAGAGCAAGTTTCCTTCCAATTACTACAGGAGAAATGTTCCGGTGCAATTGAAATGCATGGTTGGAACTTCAAAGAGTCAACGGTCATGTACTCAGATGCGAGCAACTTTGGAGCTGGCTGTGCTGTAACCCAGTCAAGGATCATTGGGGGTAAACGAGCTGAAGTTCCGATCCTTTATGACGCTTTCACATTCACAAAATGTCAACGAAATTACGGGACGTATAAAAGAGAGCTGTGCGCTATCGTGGAATTCTGCAGGAAATATGATTAAATGTTCAGGTCGCCGATTCAGGGGACAATCTTTACCGATCATCACCCGCTTACCTACTTCTTGAAATCATCTTGTCTTGATGGTATATATGCAAGGTGGGCAAGCGAACTTAGATTTCTGAACATTGAAATTGCGTGGATACCTGGGTCACGGAACCCAATCGCGGATGCTCTTTCTCGGACTATCTTCCCGGGTGAAATAGGAAAAACGAAGGAATTAACGGAATTTGGTGATCTGGTCAACGAGAATGGAGACCCTAAATGGATTTGGAAGGATGGTACAAATGGATACGAAACATTGCTGAAATCCATCGGTGAACCATTAAAAGAGGAGGATCTTAGGGCGTTGTTCCTGGGTGATATGGCTAGGAAGGATCTTGATTCGAAGATGGCAAGTATAAGCTTGCTTATAAAGGAATTGGGAGAGACAGTGCCTACGCATGTAGCATTTGAACTCCTGAATTCGCTGTCCGAAATATCCACAGGAGTCTACAAATCTTCCTGGGTTTCCGCAGGGGCGGAAGCTATGGGGGGGAGTAACTGTCTCATTTCTAACGTCTCAGACAGCCAAGTCCCATCCACAGTGCCTCAGTATAACAGTGCACCATGGGTCAAAAATGTGATAAGGACAAAAACCATTGCGCCTCACACGAGGTTCTCTGACTCAATATGGTATAAAGAGATCTCAATATATCTGAAGACGGGAATAGCTCCCAAGAAGATCCAAACGAAAGTCCACCAAGCGGCGTTCCTCAAGAAGGCGAGTAAGTATCAAGTACAGGGACCCGAAAGAGTACTCTATCTTGATGTTCAGGGAGTTCTTAAACGCTGCATAACCGAAAAGGAAGTCTCATCACTGTTGTTGCAAGCTCATGACAATGGGGGACACTTCGCCTCATCCATCACAATGCGCAAACTATCGAAGTATTATTGGCCTGCTATGGTTAAAGATGTTCGTGACTACATTGCAGGATGTCTGGTGTGTGCCAAACATGGAACAGCAGTGAGATCACAGAAAATGGCGCGAGTGTCAATAAGTACCCCGATGGAACTACTTGGAATCGATTTCATAGGCCCTTTTCCGAAGTTCGAGGGAGTAGAAGTGTATTACATCCTTGTGGTAGTGGACTATTTCTCCCGGTTCGTGTGGTCGCAAGCAACAAAATCTGACAACTCAGAATCTGTTATTTCTACACTGGAGCGAATTTTCTTGGAGAATGGAGTTCCCACAGGTATCTACTCGGATCCTGGCGCTCATTTTGGGAAGGACACACAGCGGTTTGCGGAATCCCGTGGAGTTATGTGGTGCACGTCACCTGTTGCAGCAAAGAAAGCTACTGGTATGGTAGAGAAAGCCGTCGACATTCTACAACGAGCCTTGAAGAAGAACGCTCGTGATCCATCGAGATGGCCAACGATCCTATCAAAATCCACGTTTGATGTAAACAGGAGGGACATACTACACCTTGGGTTTTCTCCCCACGAAATTCTTAAGGGCTTCGCACCTGATGGGAATCTCGAAGCTGTGTTTCCCTCAAACCATCGAGAGAGTCTGAAGTCATTATTGAGTACAGGAACGCCAGATGTGTTTCCTGAAGATGACGATGTGCATGGAGACCTAGTTATAGACTTTATCCTTAACCGTGAAGAGACGAGGCGAACTGCGCTGATCAGGTCAGATTCGCAAAAAGATCGTGCAAAAGACCGACATAATCTGGGCGTACGAGCTGGGCATGTCTATGTACCAGGGAGTCTAGTGATGTTATGGGACGCCAAAGCCGCTGGGAAAAAGCTCAGACCGGCATGGAGAGGGCCGTTTGTCGTTGTGGGTTATGGAGGTGACATGGAGCGCTCATTCATACTAAGACAGGTCGATGGGTCACGAATCCCAAGGCATTACTACGGAGACCATCTCAAGCCTTTTCGACTTCGAGAGGGCTATCTCATAACTCAAGAGGAGGAGGAGATTCCGGTCTATCAGAACCTTCGGTTAGGGAATGCGGCTTTTAAATTGCCAAAGTATGTCGAAAAGGTCCGTGGTGTTCATGACGCATGAGAAAGCTATTTACTGTTGTGGAGTCACCTTCTGGGAGTGCATGTCAGCACGATTGAGCCGTGAGGAGCTATGGCATTTTAGCAGGGACAAACGATCAACACTAAACGGAGCTCGTCATCACGAGATGCAGATGGACAGAGATGATATGGCGTTTCAGTAGCTAAGGGCACGTAGTCTTCGCGGGTGCTTCGTCCTGTGGGGGGGAGTAGTTAATGAGCCAGACCTAAGGGGTTGGTCTGGTGGTTGCCGGGTGGACCGTGGATCGCCATACTGTACTTAGATTCTCTGTCTCCATAGAATGAAACGAATGCCCCCTTCCCACTTTTATTCAAGACAATTTACTCTGACCTAAAGGAATTTAGGGGCTACAGATGTATGGGAACAATTTTCACAGAAGCATATGTTCGAAGCTCTACCAAAGCATCTTGGCAAGTAATTCTAGAAAGTCCCAACGTACAAAGATATCCTTTCAGATTTTCATCGCCAAATGCGGGTCAAGACCTACACGAATGGCCCTTATTTAAAAATAATGAAATCTACGCAGCTAATAGTATTAGTCTTCCTAAGCTAAATTTAAATATTAATTCTAATTATTAGAAGTTAGACACAAACGCCGTCTCCTTTATTTTGTCTGGCACAAAAATAAGGGTGAACCTATACAGGTCATTTATAGATCAAAAAAGTTATCGTACACTTGCAAATTCATAACAATGAACATTGTGCCTCGTGCTCACATTTTTGATTCCATCGGCGCCCACAAACTTATTGTCAATGAGAACAAGAAAAGCTACGACTGCCATGGTCAAATATTCATGGATTACTACATTAAGGAAATTCAGTTCACAATTAGGAACATACAAGCTGATGGCGATTACAACAAATTCAAAAAGAATAAATATCCTAGACTCATGAAAATAAATCAAATACAAAGTGAAAAGATAGTCTGGACTTGGCATCTTCGTAGTTCAGAAGCAGGGTTCCAGAGTATGTCAGTCCTATCTTCATTCATGGGTTCTGCTAATGTTAAAGTGTCCAATATCCCAACCAGATACTTTCTGATAATGAGCCACGAATATGAAATTATTGGAGTATATTATATGAAGAATACCTCCTACACGAAATGTGACGAGAAGTCTGTTCAGACAATCTCTGAAGCAAATAATGTAGTTTCTAGTTTGGACTTAAATAATGATCACCCTTGTTGTGAGCTTTGTAAAGATCCTACAGGATGTAGCTGTGAAGATAACTGGCATAACCCAAAACGCCAGAAAATTTCCCATCAATTTGATTGCTATGGAGAGAGTAGCTTTCAAGAATCTCTTTCATATTAGGTCGTGCCATCAAATCTGGTAGGTGTGCAAGTTATAATTTTGAATAGTTACAAATACGAATAATCATTCACAACCATAATATAAATAACGCATACATTTGACAAGATCAAATGTTTGTTCAATTTTCTCACGGCATGTTCAAAGCCTTGAGCCATAATCTTGGAAGCTGCAAAGAAGATAAGGTGAATAGTAAATAATTCCAAGTCCATTGCCTTGAGTCTTAGTCTGAGTACCCTAACTTCCTTACCTTCTGGTAAAGTAATCATTAAGTGGCGAAGTCGTTTTTTTCATTTTATTGTCCTGTCTGAGTCTATGGCTATGTGGGACATGCAGGTCCCCTCTGCCTACAGGCCAAGGATACCTATACCAGTAGTATATCCCCTCCTATGCCTCCCACACAGCTCCCCTCAAACAGTACCGCCCCTCACAAGTCCTCATTCAATCATACACTTAGAGGAGCCCTTAGCCCTTCGTTTTCTCCCCTCTCCAGCCAACGAAACGATGGCCATTTGCGGGTGCACGGCAGCCGGGAAAAGTCGCAAAAACTACTGGGCGCGGAGCTCTCATAATACCGACATTGGGACTAAACCCAAAGACATAGTGCCCCTTCTGAAGCGTTCGAAGAGGCCGGCCAGCAGGGCGCTGTGGACTTGTGGGTACCTCGGGAAATTCTCACTACGCCTTCCCAGCCTCATTCCAACTCTTTCCCCAAGCTCGTGCTTAGATGTCAGTAAAGTCTTGACAGAGCATAATTGCTGTATGGTGGCTTAGCCCAACTTCTTTTGTGCCGTCCAGGGCGCTGGGGAGTGCCGTTGACTCATCGACAAAAGAAGCCCTCCTGGCTAATTAGCCGAAATCTTGGTCTTGGCGCTCACAAATATTCCAAAGTTGAAAACACCTCAAAATGCCAGTCCCAGCAAGGTCTTTAGAGACCTGTTCCGCCTCCCGCTCCACGCCTCAGCCGCCTGTTCTCCCTCAAGATTTTTGTCCCAATAGAGAAATAGTGCCTCCACTAGCCAGGACCCAGGATTTGTATTTTTCAATGTGATTTCCTCCTTGCGGGTATGCGTAGCGTCATAAATAAGTTGTGTGAGGTTTCTAGTAAATAATGGGGCCAGCTCCTATTTTCAATTGGAGCAACTTCTTTGTTGGTCGTTAAGGCGAAATGATGCATGGTTAGAAATGGTGAGGTTTCTGAGCGCACGTTGGTTTGGTTTGGACTATCAATTTTACGTCTATCTAATATAAATCCTTAGTAGGACATAAGACGCCAAAGCTTTCTGCCCTAGATGCCTGAGGCCTTTGACGGTCCAAACCTGAATAGCCAAAGCCTTTATGTGAGATCATAAGGCATTAGCAGTTTGTCTGAGCGCCGTACATTCAAAATCTGGGAGGGTAGGACTGAACACCTATACGCAATGTCCTCTACGAATCTGGGAGTAAAATATTCTCCCAGAGCCAAGCTCAGTCAAATTTCACAATATCGACCAAGTTGGCCCACGAGGCAATGATTCAAAATAATCCACCATTTCAATCTTTCACTCCCAATGAAATCAATTTGTACCTAAGCCTCATCAAGTCTACAAGTACGCCCTAGTATATCCTGATTCCAATGACCACACCTCTTGTCGACTCTATCTGGCCTCAGCTGGTCGCCAGATATACGCCCACGCAGATATTTACACCCGACGGAGGACACAAAGCGTGGCACACAAATCTGGGAGAGAATTCTTTGGGATGGACGTGAGAGGGATCAGGACAAATTCAGAAGATGATACAAGGGAATAGTTAAATCTAGACGGGCGTGAAATTTAGAATCTAGGCGAGGAGTTTTTACAATTTCAGCTTTGTGCGCGTCAAGACTTCGAATGCGAGAATGCAACTACACTGTACACACCGCCATGGTTGGTTGATGCAGTACTAAATCATCTTGGTCGATCTCCCAGATAAGTTCTGGATAGCTTGGACATATATCCCACTTGAGACAGTAGATCGCTGGTTCAAATCCAGCAAAACACAACCACATTTCTCGCGGCGCTGGTATGCATGGATGACGAAGGCATGCTTGGATAATCAAAGGTTTTGAAATTTCCTGTAGGAATACTCGGGTGGTATTTATATCACAAGCTTTCTGTAGCAGTAATAACAATTGGTGGTTAACATATATCTTCTAATCTTCTTTTTTAAATAAAGGAAACACGTATATACAGCAGTTGTCTCTCTCTCCTGACGCCATTCCTAAATAGGTAACTCATTACTCATCAACATAATTAGTCATCATTTCTAAGATTAGATTAGATTAGATTTTATTACAGTCCTATCTGAGTCTACGACTATAGAGGACTTCTAGCTTCTAAATGAAAGAGACTAACAAATTTCGATAAATTCAACCATTTTAATTCCCAACATTTTCTTATAGATAGTGAGGAACAAGTCCTGTATTCCATTTCTAAGACAATACATGAAAGGTCATTAAGTCATTCGACATTTCATTTGGTAAGTACTCAGGAAGGAGGGTTGACTGTTTTTGTAAGCAAGGATACCTCATAGTGGTATTTGCGAATGAAATCCAGAGTATGAGTGTCTCTAACGTCAAAAGAGTCATCCAATATGTATACATAGCAATGGCCATTTTTCAAAGCTAAATAGCTGAATACTCATTACAAGACTTAATAAAAAGAGAAAGCTCCTGGTCAGGGTGGTATCTCAAACTGGATGCTCAAGAGCTATAGAATGAACCTTAGCACAAAACTTAAACATCTTCTCAATGCTTGTATATGTAATGGATCCCATCCCAAGGGATTTAAGAAAATTGACGATAGTGCTAAGAAAGCCACAAAAGGAGTCCTAAGTTAACGCAAAATCACGTCGACCGATTTCGTTCTTCAATACCTTAGGGGAGCTTCTCGAGAAGCTGGTTATAAACTAGATACCTAAAGCAACCTAAAATGACAATTTACCCACTGAGGAACAAATGGGGGCTCGACAACATAGATTTGCAATCTCAGCAATGGAACTATTTACGGTGCAAGTACATGCAGTATGGAGTAAGAATAAGAAGAGATGTGAGTCTATAATTTGCCTGAATATAACAGGAGCCTTCGATAACGTATGTCGAGTAATGTCATGCTTATTTGAATCTCTCTTAGAGCTCATTGTATTTATTGCCCTCAATAAAGACTCTATCTAGGTACTGTATACGTCTTGAGAGTATTCTCATAATTACTACCAATTCCAAATATAGACTGACCTGTAAGATTATAAAACTAGAGGGTGCCAAAGGTAGCGTCGGGAGGGTTACTGAGTGACTTGGGTAATATCTTAGGAGGTTGGCAAGAGTCAAAGGTATAAATTCATAATTGTAACTAAAACTAAGGACGAGGGACGAGGGAATCTAGGATAGGAGACAAGGCCAGTGGAAGACGGAAGTCAGGAAGTGGCCCTCTACTGCGGCTCTATTCCATCCATATATACATCATAGTAACCAGAGCAACCTAGGTCTCTTTTTATTATTATTTTTTATTAAATTATTTAATTGTTGAGGGAGTACAGTTCGTAAGAAAGCCGCGATTAGATTCTTTGCCCCAACAAGTTGCCACATGATTTATCACTAGCGTTCTCTGTGACGTAGTATTAAAAGCCATGTAAATCCTGTAGTTAGAAAGAATAAGGAAATGAACATAGATACGATTTCATTATAGAAGTATCCAACTGACACCGTGCTCCCATCAATTGTGATCAATATTTAACAATATTTAACATTAATGTGTATGCAGCTATCTAGCTATGACACATGACCGGCGCTATGTATACATGATGGATGACTCTTTTACCGTTAGAGACACTCAGACTCTGGATTTCATTTGCAAATACTACTATGAGGTATGTTCGTGTTATGAATTTCTTAGATTTAATCTGGATGTGGTGGTGCAGGGGTTACTTTCTTCATTCGGTTAGGTCTGAGGCAACGGGATTTAGATTTGTTCAGGCTGGAAATTTGGATTAGCTCTTTAGTTCTAACAACTTTTTTGTTTATTGTATGATTTGCTTATTGGGTACTCGATATTTTAGTAACATGATAATCTGAACATATGAATTCGTAACCTTTGATAATTCGAGCCTCGATTACCTTCATTCGTACCTTCGCACCTTCGACCTTCGAATCTTCGATAATTTGCCTTCGTCGAAATTGACTCGACTTCTGCAGTTAACAGCTTCGAAAATCTACCAGTAAGTAGATTCATAACAGTTCGACTACACAAACAGTCGACCCTCCTCCGTAAGTACCCGCCAAAGGGAAATTCAAAACCTTTGTCACACATGCATACCAGCGCCGCGAGAAATGTGGTTGTGTTTTGCTGGATTTGAACCAGCGATCTACTGTCTCAAGTGGGATACGTGTCCAAACTATCCAGACGCACTTGGCAGACCGGCAAAGACGATGTACCACCGCACCATCCAACTATGGCGTTGTTTATAGTGTCGCCTGCACTCTCGCAACCGAAGCCTTGGCACGCACAAAGCTCAATTTATTAAAACTCCTTGCCAAATTTCAAAATTCCACGCCCATCGAGATTGTATCTGTTGGTACAACGGTGTTCACTTGTTTCAATGCCTCAAAAATGCTGTAAACAAGTGGTATCATTCTATCTTCTTTTTCCCTCTTCTCTTTCCTCAAGCAATAATATCTAAATTACAAATTGGAGCTTGGCGCCCGAGCCAAGTCACGTGATACATTGACTAATCCTTACAGAAGTACATATCCAAGTCAAGCCATTTATCCGAACGCCATTCACCTATGAACCGACAGTATCCATCCTCTGCATTATCTGCCCAACTTGTCCTGATTCCTGTCACATCCATCCCAAGGAACTGTCTCCCAGATTTGTGCACCACGCTTTGCTTCCCCCTGCGGTTATAAATATCGGCGTGGGCGTGTATCTGGTGACCAGCTGAGGCCAGATAGAGTCGACGAGAGGTGTGACTATCGGGATGAGGATGTACTTGGTCGCAGTTGTAGACTTGATGAGACTTAGGTAGAAGTACATCTCGATGGGAGCGAAAAAACGACGTGTTGGAGTATTTTGAATCATTGCCTCGTGGGCCAACTTGGTCGATATTGTGAAATTTGACTGAGCTTGGCTCTGGGAGAATATTTTACTCCCAGGTTCGTAAAGGACACCGCGTACAGGTGTTCAGTCTTGCCCTCCAACCTAGGTCTCATAGGGTACACCTTCTACTACTCAATTACTCAATTCGTAAACCATGGCAACTATTGTAACCCAGCAACCCAGTAACCTCCATCCTCAATTCCTGAGAAAGGTTGTATGTGCGAATTACTCAAATCACCGTTCTATGTATGGTTCTACAATTTGCTTTGTTCGTTCTATGAATGACAAATTTCAGGTGTAAAACATTATCGTGGATAATTATTATGGTTGGTATATGATTTTGGAATTTGCACTTGCGCCGGAACTGATAAGATAGTTTGTGGAGAGATATCTTCATTAATTTGCAGAAGTGAAGTTACTATGATCATTATTATGTTACAGATTGGGTGAAGCCCGTCCCTTATTCACTAACTTGTTCGCCTGTAGATCGATCACGTAGCCAGTATGCAGCGCACCAAATTATGCACCCAAATGAGCAACTATGACATTTATTCTGTGTTAACCCATCTCTCATAACGTTCATAGTACTACCTGTATCTCCTTCATGCACTATAATGCCATAATAACTACCTGTGCACTAGCAACTAAATCTACCATACTACATAGTTGGGCATAAAAGTACATCCTCATCCCAATAACCACTCCTCTCTTCGACCTTCTCTGGCCTCAGCTGGTCGCTAGATACACGCCCATGCCGATATTTACACCCGCAGGAGGAAGCAAAGCGTGGTGCACAAATCTGGGAGACAGTTCCTTGGGATGAATGTGAGAGGAATCAGGACAAGTTGGGCAGATAATGCAGAGGATGGATACAATCTCGATGGGCGTGGAATTTTGAAATTTGGCAAGGAGTTTTTACAAATTGAGCTCTGTGCGTGCCAAGCCTTCGATTGCAAGAGTGCAGGCGATACTACAAACACAAGCCAACGATGGAAGGTGTAGTGGTCCGCCTCCTGGTGGTGTTCTCTGGTATAGTTTGAGTAGCCTGGGCACCTACTCCACTTGGGAAGGAGACACCAAAGACCATATTTCGGGCGGAGAAAGTTGAAGGGATGATGGAGGCATGTCTGGATAACCTAGGGTTTTTGAGACGTTCCCCTGGGTGGGTATTCACGGATGAGGGTTGACTTGGGGTGAAGAAAAAGTCGGCATAACTTCGCAGTGGTACTTGCAAATGAAATCCGAGGCATGAGTGCTCTTCCTTTACGTTGAATCATCTATTCTGGACTTTTCTTTGATATTGTGTCATAGCTAGATAGCTGCATACGCAATTAAAATCTGATGCAAAAAAAAAAATAGTTGGGAATAACAATAATAAAAGGATTGTTGTATAACAAGTGATAGAGTAACTCGATTTCAACGAAACGAAATCTAATACAAACAATAAAGGATTTATGCACAGGAAACTAACCGTGTGTCTAGTTGCAAGTTGTCACATTTGCATGACTGGATTATGGCCCGTTGTTGGGTCATTAAGAAATTACAGTCACGAGAGTAAGATAATACGGATGGTAGTATATGGTATATGGGGAATGTATAATGTGGTAAAGTACAGAGTGATAAAGGTGTATTATGTGCTAAGAATGTGGACAGCTCTTTTTAAACCAACCAGCTGACTATGATATATTTCCCTACACCCGTGATGTATTAGCCTCGCATAGTAGGTTGTAAACTACACAAATCCAATTTTTACAACTACATTTCAAAAAACTTCTAACACCAACCCAAAAAATCAGTACTTCACAGTTATTCTTCGTTAATCTTACTTGAAAAATTTGTGCTTGTTCTCCTTCAAGACGAGACGACGCCTCCGGCCTACGAAAAAAACGCGGTGTGTCCGAGACCATGGATGCTACGAGCCGCATTTGCAAAAATTTCGGCAATTCTAGGCGCGGATAGCTACCAGCTGCTTTACTAGATCGCTCCTCTTCGAAAATCTCGGCAGCAATATCCAATACTGCTGCGTCATAGGATTCGTTGGCTTTGCAGCCCCATTTTAGTCTTCCTGACGCCGTCATGGATACTGATGTGGACTTCCCCTCAATCTAGAGCGAGCGTTCTGATATCATTGAACTACAGGATCAGAGTCCATCTGATGTGTATTCGCAACAAGGTTTCGCGGTATAGGAAGTACACCTGTCAAAAACATCACCTAGAAATAGCCAATGAGATTCTAGCGGAAAACTAACAGACGACCAATCTCATGCCAATGGCTAGAAGCCTCTTGAATATAGTTGTTCCTTGCCTCTAAGAGATGGAAGACATATGTCCTAGTGCCTGAGCTGATTTCCTTGCCCTCGTAATACACGGAGTGTCCCGAGCGATCCGAGGAGAAAAATATTATAAGAACAGCATGGCCAACTCAGCGAGCAGACTTGCTGATGACATTCAAAAAAGCAAAACCTGGGCCCTTAAGGCGGCAGGCGGGAATGTGGATCTGCGCCGGCCCCCGGGAAGGCCTGCACCCCCACAACACCAACTCAAGGAAGAGAAAAGGATTATTATCCGGCTAAATGGCAAATATGAGGCACGTAACACCGAACCGTTTCAACTCCGACAACAATTCCAACGTCTTGTGTGTCCAAATCATGGTACACTGCGTTGAGAAGATTATTGGGAATCATATTATATTCACACGTTAGCGTGCCTGTAAAATACGGATTTTCCTGTTAGAATTAAGGAGAAGAACGCACAACTTACAACAAACTACGCAAACTCTATAGGCACTCTGTGATACTAATTACAGGCATGCTTTGAGTCCCTAGTATATCGTTAGCCACTTCACAACCCTTACGCACGAACAAACAAATGGCCATGTGCGCAGATAAATTTTCTACCGCCAAATAAAGGAATTCTTCCCAGCAGCGGTCGAAATGGTCCCATTAACCAGTAGCGCATCTGACGAAAAGAAAGCCAATTAAGGCATATCTGAGTTGAAATTAGCTGATGTTATGCAGTATTTAAGCACAATTATAGCCAATCAAGCCGCCCATACCTATAGCATTGCTATCCTCAACAAGCGGGTGACTGAAATTAGGAAAGTCATCATCGTACACAAACAGCGAAAGTAATCTGAATCAATTATGTTCTCGAAAGGAACAATACAAGGCCTCATCTGCTAACCTGAGACACTCTCCAAGCGACCCCTTTACAATTCCTGGGAGACCGACATCTTTGAACCCGCAGTTTAGCGCTTTCATAGCTCCAAACGGCTCACCAGTTCCCAGAGGACTTAACAACTTTTTAATTCTATCAGAACCACATATTGATATGAAGGGGCGGAAATCTTGGCCATCGCACAATTTTAACAGCGCTTACGTACAGTGATTCTATGTGACGGCTTGTGAGCCGATAAGTCCTGTAGCCTTCGATGGCTATCGAAGGCAACCTATATTCTCTATCACTCCGAGGATTATCAGCAGACGAAAACTGATACGAGATCGCCACTGAGGCTACGTAAAGGATAGTGCCAAGAGTATCGGAAGCGTTACTCGTGTGGCAGAACAAACCTCTAGTCAGTTTCATTGCCACTGTAAGTGTAGGCTAGATTTAGATACCTCTGGATGTGTATAAGTAGTAGAGTAGACTTGCAGGTAGTTTGCTTCTACATAGATGAATTATAGCTTTACCTTTCAATCATGCAAATGCCCATTCGCTTTCTATATTTGAACTGTGACATTCTAGAGTTATTGGTGCGAACTAATAACAGAAACTGACTTGTCTACATCAAATCTCGATAGTTGGAATGGAAATAGCCCTTTCAGCATAGAGTTAAATCCCCTGTGTAAAACTAACGATGTCGAAAACCTTTCTAAAATTTATACTCAAACAATCCTTGTGCAGGAGGGTATATTCCATGAACTGTGACCGCAAAGAGTGCAGCATTTATTCCATGGTGATTTTTCTCAAGTTTAATCATTCTGCATGGCTCATAGACCGACCTGGCCTATGATTATCGAAGCAATATTGCAGATATTGTATCTTCCAAGTAGTCTTAGAAATCTTGTGGTTGCCTTCGTTGCTTTTCGATCTGGTCCACTCTCCGAGTCTACCACAGAATTCCTCAAACGATCTAATGAATCATTGCAAGGAATGCCAACAAGGGAACGCGCAGCACTAGAGTTTGAACATAAGATTGAATACACCTTGAAGACACGCTGGAATGGTATGGGATAAATTGGTGTAAAGGAATGAAGCATATTCTCTTTATATTGCTCTGCCAAACGCTTGACTGACGGCTCAACACTAATCGAACAGCATGGTCAGACTGCTGTCAAGACCAATTAATAACCAAATTATACCTTCCTTCGCGGATCCCTTGCGCCCAGAGAAAACTGCAATCAATAATTTTCAAGACATGCCAGCAGCGTTAATCAGTCTTGATAACCCAGCTGCATCAGCTAACGCTGCAAGTTCTCAGACTGTGTATTACAGCCTAAGAAATTTAGGTCATTTTAGTGTGGACTATAAATGTAAGGGAAGCACAAATATTTACAGCTTACAATCCAGAGAATAAGAGATTTGTGGAGCATTCAAAGCTAGAATAAGACAATGGGGTGCCGATCAACAAGATAAACAAAAGAGAGGTAAAACGGTATACGATAATTCAAATAAAAGTAGTGTTAAAAGGAATACTCAGAGACCGTCTCCCCTTCTATCTCGTTGCTCTAACAATGTTCTGTCGGCGTATTCTAATCAGACTATTCAATTTGAAGAGGAAAACTTCGATCTATGGGACTGGGACGATTTCCAACAAATATATCCCAGCGAGAAGGAAGATTACGGCAACGAATTTAACGAGGCTCACAAATTTAATTATAAACATATGTAAGCAGACTTATGCAAGCATAAGTCTGGACCTAGTCCAAATGCGAAAGCGCGATCTACGTGCAGGTATGTCAAACTAGTGATGATGCTCAGGGCCCTGATTAGGGGCAGGAGTAGATATTATTGTGCTACGATTGACTTGTAGTATGGAGAAATCAGTCATTCATTTTTGTATTCGCTTTTACCTTTTGACGATTCACGTGACATTCACACGAAGATCTCTCTAAGTTTTAAATGGTAGAATGATTCTTGGTTGATACAAACGGAAATTCGACGGTAGAAGACTCATCTGGAGCTTTGTTATATCGTGGACGAATTGTTTGTGACGATTTTAGAAAGGAATTTTAATCTTGTGAAATGTCGGCCTTTGGATTATCGAAGGCGGATCAAGAAATCGCTGCTCAAGGCACCGATATGAATTTGGCCGTTGTGGAAAAGAAGCGATTGGGTAAAAGTGTTGCTGGTCGCTCTGGTCGTGTGCCGGGCAACTTCAGCAATGAGTTCGACTTGGCATCGAACGATAGTCATAGCGAATGTCTGATGTCTGCACCAAGAAGAAAAAGTTCAGATAAACGATCCACCGAAAGAAAGGTTCGGGACGAAGATGAATGTTGCGAAAAGGTTTCAGGGCAAGCTGAATTTTCAAGGCCATCGGATCGATATGGGGAATGCAGAAACACACCAAATGATGACGAAGATGCAGGTGCAGGATGGGACAGGCCTGCCGGAACATCACCTAGGAATGGAAGCAAAACCTTGCTGGAATGGAATCTTTTTGACTGGAAACCACCCCAGACGGATATTCCAAGAGGAATTGGAAATTGGTCCATGTACCGAGAGGCAGTGTTATTACAACTAGAATGCATCGGGTACGAAGCTGGCATGAAATTGACACCGTCGGACGAGGTGAGACTCGCTGCTGTTATTTAGCGGACTACAACAGCAGAAACTAGGAGCCTAGTTATAGGCATGAAACGGGGCACAGAAATGATGAGATTATTTGAACTAACCTATCGGAAAGTTGGCGAAATACAACAAGAAGCCGTTTGGGGAAAACTCATTGCTCTCAAGTATACAGGAGGGTGTCCAGTAGTATACGTCAGGAAGTTTAAAACAGCTGTGAGGGTCTACATTTCCACAGATGGGACTTTATCTGACAGGCAAATTTCGACGATCTTCAAGCAATCCACGAACGAAGTAGTTGAGAGGTGGAATTCAATGGTCTCTACAATTGCCCGTTTTCGAAGCTGGTCTATGGAGAGTATATTCAAGATTTCATATCTCATCACTATGATAAGATTGGTGAAGAAGGCAAAGGTGGAAGGCTCTGGAAAACACAGTCGATGAACAAAAGTTTGAACAACGTTCAGGTGGGAGGAAGGGCGAATGATCGTGGAAACTCTAGAATAGAGGAGAAAGGCGACAACACCAAGAAGCTTCCTCAATTAGCTACGCTGTTCAAGTAGACCCACAAGTCTACGAAAATCTAGTAAAGTTTTACGAAAACGAAATGGTGCGACGGCGTGGCGAGTCAATTACTGAGAAGGGACTGTCCGACTCAGAAAATCCAGGAGCCTCCATTCAATTTACACAGCAAATTCTTAGCGCTTCTGGAGAAAGCAGAGTCATAAGCCGCTGGCTTTTCGACATAGGGGCTGACGTGGACGCCACTAACAGTCTTAGAAACTTCAAATCCGGCACAGTGGTAGAGTTAAATCCAAGGCAATTTCCAATCCAAACTAATTTATATAAACTTCTCAATTTATATATCCCCCTCAACTTCTCAATTTATAATCACACATAACATCGTTCATCAAACCTTCCAAACCATCGCATTACGCGCAGAATCAAGCAGCATCATGGCTGCGTTTAACCAGCCGTCGTCCTCGGCGTCGATCGACCCAGGCGACCACCTTCACCCGAGCCTTCTTGGGATTGCTGCTGCAATGGAGCAATCAGAACGCGAACGAAAGCAGCGAATGAGCGTAGCTCAAGATTTCCTGCATACTATTGACGCTTGGGCAAAATCCAAGGTGGGAACTGAAGGCGCGACCCTAGTTGCGCCACTTATAGAAAACATTTCACCTACTGTGACAGCATTTGCGATAGGCAACACCAATGCCAAAATTAACATAGGCAAGAAACCAGCACCCGAAACCACCCAAGAACCAATTCCTGGGCCTAGGGCGACAAAACCAGCCGAGAAACCCCGCCACGAACTTCCTCCAAAGCCACGCGAAAATGCTTCCCCGTGGGTCACTGTAGCGCGGAAGGCGGCCAAGCTCCCGGACCCGCCAGCTAATCTGGTCAAACATAGACCTGTTGTGCATACAAAGCCGAAAAATCAACAACCACCCAAAGAAGACAAAAGACTGTTCCTCCGATTAGGTCAAGGACACCAGTGGCGGAAGTTGTCACCTGTCACAATAAAGAAGATTGTAACTGAAAAAGCTGGGGTCGCACCCTCAGCCATCATAGCAATGACACAAGTTAGGTCTGGCCTAGCAATTGAGTGTGCATCAGACGCACTCAGAGAAACAATCCTGAGTGTTGGCGCTTCTCTCCAAAAGGAGGACATAACAATTGAGCCTGCCTCAGACTGGACCTCTGTCATGGTCCCTCATGTACAGGTTAACATCCGGACATTGGACGGAAGAATAGCAGTCACCAGCGAAATGGTGAAGACCGAATGCCAGTCAGTGTGTGGTGTCGCGCCAATACAGGCGCGCCCAAATGACATAAAGCTGGGTCAGTACTCCACCAGTTGGATTGTACATTTCAAACAGGCACCAGCCAACCTAAAGTTCAGGCTATTCGACGAGAGTGGACCAGCCGTACCATTCTCTCGTAAACGGCCCATCGAGCAATGTCAACGCTGCTGGGGTTATCACTCGACAAGGAACTGCGTCAAAGGACAGCGGTGAGTGAAATGCTCGGGCACGCATGAAGTAGCAGAATGCACAGCCGACATTCCCAAATGCTCAAACTGTGCTGGACCACACGAGTCAACACATTTGGACTGCATGGCCCGTCCAAGGCGATACCATGGCCAAGTGACTTCACGATCACCGGCAGAGCTACGAATTATTCGAGAGCGAGGACATCGAGATTTTAAGGCCGCAATATTAAGATCTCAAGAAAAAGGTAAGGCCCGCGAGGTCATTAATATACCAGAAGAAACGATGGTTGATAATGAGTAATACACCAAATTCTCACAAGCACAACCGAAAATATAGCACCCTTCTATTTCACCAAGTGAACGTGGGAAAGGGCGGACCTAATATGGACATAGCGCTGCAACAGGCGTGGGACGCAGGAGCGCACGTTGTCATGGTACAAGAACCATGGACATTGCAAGATGATGGGGAGTATAAAACGAAAAATCATCCTGGCTTTCACAGCCACAAGCCCATCGGAGATACAGGAGGTCGCCCAAGAGCAATCACCTTTACCCGGAAAGGTCTCGAAGCCTCACAAATACATACGGCTCCCACAAGACAAACTTTGGACTACTGCTTCGTTTAAGTATCTGGCCTGACTTTTGTAAACGTATACCGTGCACCTGGGCCAAGCGGTACCTTAGAACCCTTACTCCAATGGACGCCCCAAGGCCCCACGGTAGTCGGGGGAGACTTCAATGCGGTCTCGAAACACTGGCAATCCCAGGCACCAAGGCAATATGGTAGCGGCGACCAGATCATGGACTGGGCACTAGCGCGGGACATGCAGTTAGTAACCTCAGCCGGCGTACCCACGCATCGAGATGGAAAAGTCCTAGACTTAGTGTGGAGTAACACCTTCGCTGAGGCGTCGGTATCAAATAAATACAACTGTACATCGGATCATATGACTATCGTAGGATCTGTTCAGGTGACAAAAATGGCAGACCTCAACGCTGTCTCACAGGATCTGCGAGTCCGTGACCAAGACCTTGGTAAATTCGCCCAGTATGTCAAAGCCTGGGCCAAGCCTGGCCCCATACGCAACGAGTTGGAAATTGAAAGCCAAGTAGCGAACCTGCTGGAGGCTCTGGGGGATGCCCGCAAGGCAGTGGGACGTAAACCAGTGAGAATAGCCGGGAAATCAGCGCCATGGTGGAATGAGGAGTGCAAGAAAAAGCACCTCGAGTTCATAGAATCCAGAGACGACTCAGAAAAAGCAGCCCTGGCCCGGAAAAGGTTTAGAGCTACAGTCAAAGTGGCAAAAAGGGAACACTGGAGAAAACAGATCGAGAATGCCATCACGGACACCCAGGTATTCAAGATAATGCAATGGGCTAAACCCAAGCCATGTCGAGAACCTCCTCCTCTGAAGGTCGCGGAGGACAAATGGTTATCAGACCCACTCGAGAGGGCAGAAACCCTGAGGGACATCTTGATGACTAGATTCAACGCAGCCCACGATCTCTCCACATGGGAGACGGGACAACCAGAGACTATTCCGTGGAACCCAATATTGACGACAGAGGACGTAAAATCGAGCACTATTGGAACAGGCGACAAGTCTCCAGGAGCGGACAGAATCACGGTTCGGCTGCTCAAGGCGTGCTGGGAGCAAATTGGCGAACAAGTGAAGAACCTCTTTCAAGCTTGTTTACAGCTTGGACATTTCCCCACTATGTTTCGAGTTGCAGAGGTCATCCTCCTCCCTAAGCCAGGACGGGACCTCGCAACAGCTAAAGGGTGGCGACCAATCTCTCTTCTATCCTGTCTTGGGAAAGGTTTGGAACGACTTGTAGCCAAGAGAATGGCCTGGCTAGCAATCGAGCACCGAGTCGTTCCTCAACAGCTGTTTGGTGCACTGCCTGGTCGCTCAGCAGTTGACTTGGTCTCCTGCGTCATACACGATGTAGAGGCGGCAATGCGATACAAGAAGGTAACGGCCATGGTTACTCTGGACGTACAAGGAGCGTTCGACGCGGTCCTGCACAAACGGCTGATCCATCGATTGCGGAATCAGGGATGGCCAAGGATACTTTGCCTGTGGATAGAATCATTTCTAACCCAACGAAGGATAAGGGTGCGACACCGTGATGGAACCACGCGGGACAAAGTTGCAGAGTGCGGAGTCCCACAAGGGTCGCCGCTATCACCCCTTCTGTTTTTATTATACATCGAAATCTTGATGCGAGACGGAAACAAGAGCACAAAATTCGGGTACGCTGACGACATCGCTATACTCAGCATAGGGAGCACCGCGTCTGAAGCAGTGGCCGAAGCCCAGAAAGAAGTCGACAAACTCGTCCAATTAGCGAGCGAAAACCAGATAGACTTTGACCCGGCAAAGTCTGAACTACTGTTAATTGGAGGTGGGCCAAGGAAAAAGCTGAACACCGCAGGTCTAGCTGTCCAGATCCAAGGCCACTGCATAGCCCCTTCCCCGTACGTTAGATGGCTGGGAGTATGGCTAGATTCTCAACTCAACTTCAAGCAACACGTTCAGGAATGGTGCGGGAAGGCGCAACGTATAACACAGTCTATACGACGGATAAATTCGGTCCAGCATGGCGCAGCTCCGGGACCGATGATTAAAGCAGTGCAGTCCTGTGTCCTAAGTACGGCACTATATGGAGCCGAAGCGTGGTGGCCAGGTCTCACCCGAATCACAACCCAGCGGGACATAATGGTTGGCACAGGAGTAGGCTGGCACACTGATCTCCTCGACAGCACTATCTTGAAGGCAGTTCGAGCTGCGCTACCGGTGTGGCGAACTACACCAAAAACGGCGCTACACAGAGAGTCGGGTATTCCCCCATCTGCTATTATCTTACAGCAGAGAAAAATTCTAGCTGCCGCACGGATTCAAAGGCTGGACGCGTGGCATCCTTTAGCATTCAGGTCTACAGAGGAGCCAAAAGATACAGTAAGCCGCCTAGGTCTCCGCATAGGTCAGAGGAACCGGCCATTCAAGTGCCCAGAAAGGTACCTCACGCGACTTCAGATCAGCGCCAAAAATATGCCGATGGCCGAGGGCCCCGGCAAACTGTATTTCCCAAAAGCTGAGCCCATCAGACAGCTCACTGGCGGTGACAAGCAGCAAGAAGCAGCTCACGCTAAGCAATGGATAGCAAGCCTGTCGGATGAGACAGTTTGCGCTTACTCAGACGGCTCATCATGTGGACCTGCTAGATCGGCGTGGGGATACATCTTATACAAAGGAGGCCAGATGATTGGAAGTGATGCCGGTCCTCTGCCAGGGGCGGAGGTGTACGATGCCGAAATCTTTGGCGCCCAAAAAGCCCTCGAAGGAGCGATAGGAAAAGCGGGCAGCTCTCCGATAAAAGTGCTCCTCGATAACTCCATAGCCGCAAGAGCTCTTCAAACCGGTCGAACGAAATCTTCTCAGGCGGTGGTAGACATATTCACAAGACTGGTACGACGAGCCAGATCAGTTGAAATCAGGTGGATACTGTAACGGCTAGTGAGCCGGTAATTACCCTGTGGCACATGATGTTAATCACGTGCTTCACAACTTTACGAAACCACTATTCTATCATAGATTAATCTGGACATCACTAGAAATTTCTAGCAACTAGTAGTAAGACTGCGAACCAGCCTCAGGGGAAAATACTAGAAACTGGTATTAGTCAAGAATATTCTAGATAGAATAGTAAGCGAATAAATAGTTGAAGTTGGACGTACATAGATAGCCATAGAGAAAATAATAAACAACCTTCGTATATTTGATCGCCCCAGCATCTATACCTCGAACCGTGACAGATACCAGCCCACTCAGGGATCACTGGAAACGAGGAGGCAGACAGACTGGCGAAGGAAGCCCTCAGGAAACTCCCGGCTGAAACGACTACAGATCCCTCAACAATTAAGGACGGACTTAAATACACCTTCGCAGCCCTCAACCGGTTTGTCAGGCAAAGGTGTGAAGAAGCGGTGGAATCCTGGTGGCTAAAACATAGACCTAGCCGCTATGAGGAGTTGGATCTCCGAATGAAACGAAAACGTCCACCAGAGCTAGCACTTCCGAGGTGGGCGCATCACCACTTGGTCGCAGCGAGGACGGGACATGGTGATTTTAGGAACTACCATGAAAGGTTTGGCCACGAATGGGAAAACTGCAAATGCGTTTGCGGAAGAGAGAAACGTCCCTGGCATTTTGCCGAATGTCGGATTGCTCTACGGCACTGGAGAGAAGAGAAGCATGAACCACCACCGAGTGGACGGGAGATGCTGGCAGAAAAGGGAGGGGGTAAATTTCTCCAGTTCTTAACAGTAACTAAGTGTTACGAGATGCAGAGCGCAAACCGGGAGGATTAAGTCCTGCCGGAGGAAATTTTCCACAGGACTAAGGGCCACGAGGAAGGAGAAAAGGCGCAGGGCGTTTTTTTTTTTCGAAATTTAATTAATTATCTATGTCTTCTACAAATAGTTTCTGAGAAGCAAACTATGTACCTAGGTTGTAGTGTGGCCCCAGGGAGCACAGACCCGTATCACGCCTATTGGGTGTAGGGCATAAGCCTGATACGTAATGTATTCAATTCAATTCAATTCCAATCCAAACTGAAGGTGGTATTGTTTGCTCAGAGTGTGTCGGGGAAGTTTGGCTGTCACTCACCGGACTAGATGGTAAATAATCCTCGATGAGGTTGAAATATGTGGTATACTTGAAAGTCTTTCCTTTGAATATCATCAGTGTAGAACGTTTCTACCGAAGCGGTGGCTTTCTGGATAAGAATAAAATCGTCAGTCCTAACGGTGAAGTATTGACACACATAGATGCGGAACGACGAGGATTTTTCTTGTGGCTGTTCAATCAACCTGAGCCTTTGAAATTGATAGGTTACAAAAAGGCTGTAAACCTAACTTCCGTGGACAGCGAGCAAAGCAACAAAAATAATAGTCTCGCACAAAGCCTTGAAGATAAAGAGTTTAGTCAAGCCTATCAATAGTGCTGGAAAAACGGTGTACTCGAAGTCTCCGATGACGTAATGAGACGCCTGATCCTATGACATAGGCGCCTATGTTACCCGAGCACCGAGCGACTTAAATGGACAATCAAGAATACAGTGGGCGTCGACCTGATGCCATGGCAAGCCGAAAGTTTGCCGTGCGAAGCGTACGACATGGGAAAGTCTATTAAATATAAGACTTTAGAACGACGGCCCCGAATAAAAAATATCGGTGAACGCTGGAACTGTGACATGGGCACCTTAAACCCAGTCACAATGGAAAGTTACGGATATTTTTGCCTCACAACAGGTAAAGTTTCTAGGTACAGGATATTTCGCGCATTGAAGAAGAAAAGTGACGCGGCTGACGAGCTTTAATCAATGCTATCGAAGACAAATTCCAAATTAATACAGCGCCACGGAAATCGAGTTAAAAGGTCTAGATTCGCTTGTATCACCCGAAGTGACAGAGCGTGAGAGAGTTGGCAATGGTCTTGATGAGGTAACAGACTCTGGAAAAATGCAAGATTATGCAAAAATTGAGAATAACTATATCGCCCGAGACATCGAGCCGCAGTAAATGTCGTCAAGGGGGTGTGGTCTGCTCAAGCGTACCGTTCAATGGTCCTCTGAAAGTCTGCAGATGGCACATTTAAACGCTTCGCCGAATTTGGGTAAGAAGATGGCAATAGCTATGCGTGAAATCGATAAAGTTTTGTCTTCTGAAGCGATAAAAGAGGACGAAAGACGCAAACAGGCAGTGGCTCGCAGCCAGAAAATTGAAGGATGTTCAACCCGAGGAACCTGTAAGGCCGTAACCCGAAATGCTATGGAGGATAGAGTGCGTATTGTAACATTGAAATGGACGTCAAAGGAGAAATACGAATCGAACGTGACACCGAACAAGCATAGGGCTACAGTACTGGTTACGGGTTTTACTCAGACCTAAGGAGCTAACTTCAATGGCGATTCATTCTGACACTCCGCTGAGGAACTAGGATTTATGGGCGGATCTTCACTTTATGACTGAGAGGGCGTGAAGGCAGACTTATGCATGCATAAGTCTGCTTCCAGTCATAAAAAGAGAGCACGATCCGCGTGCAGGCATGTCAGATTTGCGATGATGCTCAGGGCCCTGATTAGAGGTAGAACTAGATATTATAGTACTACGATGGACTTGTAGCACGGAGTAATCATCATTCATTCTTGTATTCGCTCTTACTATTTGAAGATTCACGTGACATTCAAACGAAGCCCTCTAAGCTTTACGTGTTGTATAGAATCAATTTTAATGAAAAGCTGCGCAGCACTCTACGCTATCTCTACAATCAATTTGACTTTATGATTCGAATTTTTACTCTATATTTACGTCACCCGCAATGGAATATCAACTGTGCAACAACATGGCGGACGCGGGAACTGGTGTAGTCAGCATCAGCCGCTCCAACGCGTTGCCAAATGTGACGATGGCCAAAATAAACCAAGGTAGTAGAATTCAAACAGGTCCTATCGATAGAAATATGGAAATACCACGGAATTAAATGAGGAAACTTAGAATTCTCTACTCAGATGAAGACGATAATAGAATCATTATCAGAACGGAAGAAATCGCGGAGGCCGTAGGGGCCTTCAGCATACAGAGCAGGGAATGGAAGGATGTGCAGGCGATGAAATCTCCCCTCGAAGAAATGATTTTGGCTCTTGAAGAAGTAATTAAGAAGTCTCGCGGAGCCCGTTCGCACCGTGGCTCCAATTTCAGGGCCGCTGGTCCCAAGAACATACGCGTCGGTCGTTGCGCCGCCAACGACCAAAACAGCGGTTAGAATACGCATCGATGGAGTAGAGAATTTGGAGCCAGTATAGCTGCTCATAAAGGCACAGAAACATATACCTGAGTTAGACGCGGTACGCCAAATGCGGATGAACGACACCGAGGTGCTGTTCAATCGGCGAGCCAAAGCATTAGATTGAGTGAATAATTAGAAACAACATGAATCAATTGAGATGATATGAATTGATCTGCTCTAAAATCCATGGAAGTTGATGTCTATATGAGCTCCATTGCTCCTAGCTTATCTTGAGGACACCAATATTATTTAGCTTGTTACACGTTCTATAACCGTAGATGATAGCCCGGGGAGTCTAATGTTTGAGTAAGCCTAAGCCATAAACCCTTCTAAGACCTGTGTTTTCCAAAGCTAGCTCTGACTGCAACTATCTCAGATGTGTATCAAAATTGGTACTGAGTGGAAATCCGATCATTTCCAGGTCTCGAAGTCCTATACAATGCGAAATTGTTAGAAATTGTTCAGGATTTCTAGGAGGAAATATCTCGAAGTACAAGTATACAATTTCGGACAAGAATTTATTGATAGTTGAATAGGATATTGAACTCTCTTCTCAACTTGAATTAATAATATATAATCTTACGTTAACTTAGTTTAACATGTACAAATAAGTCTATCCTTACATACAGATCCCCGAGGCTTTGGTGATCCCAAACTCCCAGTAATCTAGCAACAACCAGCCACTAAATTATTGCAAGGTATCATTTCCTAGCCACTGCATTTTAGATACCACAGAACCTCATGTCGCCTAGATAAGCTTAACCATATGCAATCGAATCAGCTCAATTGATCTTGATAAACATACCTAGAAATCTAAATCCTCATACATACTTCGTCTAGATTTCCAACAGAAACCGTAACACAAAGAGTATGGCTCTCAACTTGATGGAAATACAGAACTTTTAGGTCTCACGGCAAGATTTTATCGTGGATGGTTGCGAAGCCCCGTTGGGGACTAAGATACAAGGAGACAAATTGGCCAACAACTCGACTCTGATCGGGGAGATCGAAGCGTCTTAAAGAGTCCGCATTGTAGGATTAACTATAAACAGAATAAGATAAATGTACGATGAAAAGGAGCTCCAGCGGGCTATGAAGAATGGCCGTTCAAAAGGTTGGATTATACTGAGCCTCTCCATAGAGGCCTTACAAGAATAAGTGGTCTGACACAGGATTGTCCTTGATGCCATGCTCTTCACCGCGCAGGTGTGGTCACCACGGTCCTAGCCAAAGCAGTGTTACAACTGCAGCCAGTGGGGACACACGCAGGCGTCGTGTGGAGGCAGCCAGATGCGGTGAGTGCGCTGGTGCTCACCAAACTCGGGACTGTCAGAGGAAAAGGGCTTCTTGTGCGAACTGCGGCAAGGAGCACCGTTCGTGGCAGAAAGCAGCGTGTCGGACCTACCAGGTCTACAAGGGAAGTGTGGATAAGGCTCGGATGGAGCTGCTGTCAAGAACGGCGGAAATATGGAATAAAAAACCATCAATGGCGCCAATGCGAACAGTCGGAACGACTGATGATCAGGGATTCACTTTGGTCACCATTAAGAAGGCTGAAGGACTCAAAAGAGGGCCGGACGACCACGCAAGGTAGTCGAAGCCCCAGTGGCACCAACCATCGCCTCGACAGCAGCACCACCATCGAGCCAACTTTTCGAACACTTCGAAGACCAACGCTGAGTTAGGAGGTGCCTTCTCTATTTAATTTCTCATAACGTTAGTCTGATTGAAGGGGGAGTTAACGAATTCTGGGGAAAGTTTACAAATTATGGTTGAAAGGAACGTCCTCAGCATTAAGCCGGGATATGCGATCGTGGCGCAACCATGGGTTTTGTGGCTTGAAAGCTTTTTCCATTCTAGAAATGGCTTATAATCATGTTTCTGTAAATAAACACCGAATAGGTCGTTAAACAAGATAAAAATGAAATTAAGCTGTTGTTTTAATACAAAATTTTCATCTTTTCTTACATATCTAGTGGGGATTATTATCAATACCTGTCAGTGGTGTCTCTCATGAACCTCCAGCTCTCACTATAGAGCTGCATAGCCGAGATTGAATAACAAAGTCCTCACTTCCATGAGGATTCCCAATCGCTTTCGCCGTCTGTATTGTTCTCCTTCCTAAGCACACCCCCTTATCACCATTACCATGAAGCTGGCCATGATTAGATCAGATGGTAGGGTCGGAGTCCATTTTGCTAGATAGTCTATGACTCAAAAAGTACAATAAACACACATCTCTCTCTCTATTTGTGTAACTAACGCGAGAGTGTAGAGCAACACTGAGCGCCTGTACGCGGTGTTCTCTACGAACCTGAGAGTGAAATATTCTCCCAGTACCAAGTTCAGTCAAATTTCGCGAAACCGAATAAGTTGGCCCACGAGGCAATGATCCAAGACTCTCTACGAAATCAAACTCTCCCACTCAGCGAGATCGATCCCCATCAACGCCTCTTCAAGTCTACGAGTACGACCTCGTATTGTTGAAATTCGCGCTATTTGGCAATGAAGAGGCGCATTAATACGGAACGTAATAAGGTTCTATTATTACTAGCCACATTCATGACAACTCATACATTGACCAGCCTCCCAATTATTTAGCAGAAACAAGTGAATCGTGTCCTTCACTTAGATGTAGTAATTAGTTTAAATAGCACTCTGATACTAAGTGGGTTTAATCAACAACTCTCCACTATAGTTTTCAGACTCTTCAATCTCCCAACTCGCTTCACTAGGTGATATTAAATACAAGCCTAACAGCTTACGCTTCTCTATACAACTTCCATTACAACACGTACATCCTCGTTTCATTGACCACACTTCTTGGTGGAAATGAAGAATAATCTTATTAGTGACGATTTCCTTCATTACGTAAGGGTTCCCAACGCAATCCAGATATTCACTATTCACACTCCACTTCGGTTTGCCCAATGGTATTTGTAAGAATACGTACAAGCGTGGCTCCTCTTCCATGAATAAGGAACACAGTGTAGATGATGCATTTCGGGACTGACGGTCGTTCATGGTTGAACATTATCTTTTGCCACTTTTTAGACAAAATTTATTAATATACATTTACATTACTGTCGGAATACTTAGGTGCTAATTTATATCACAAGCTTGATGTAGTGTTGGAAATGGAGACACGGAGTGTTGTGGACGTATGGGCCCTCCATTTCGTCTAGGTTCCCGACACGATCTCGTGTGTATTTAAGAGGTTGGAGTAGGTAATATGGTAGCGCTTCAGGCTACCTATTGGACACATGAGTGGCTGTATGGCGTGGGCGCAAGGAGGTTATTGGGGGTTTTCTATGCCTAGATGGCGCCACACTCGTTTATGCTGTGGCTTAGGCTTTGTGTCTTTTTTTTTTTTTTTTTAAATCATTTATTGTGTATTCAGCTATCTAGCTATGACACATGACCCGCGCTATGTATACATGTGGGATGACTCTTTTGACGTTAGAGACACTCATACTCTGGATTTCATTTGCAAATACCACTATGAGCTATGTTCGCTTACACAAACAGTCGACCCTCCTCCGTTAGTACCCACCAAAGGGAATTTCGAAACCTTTGGTTATCCAAGCATGCCTTCGTCATCCATGCATACCAGCGCCGCGAGAAATTTGGTTGTGTTTTGCTGGATTTGAACCAGCGATCTACTGTCTCGAGTGGGATGTGTGTCCAAGCTATCAAGACTCTACTTGGCAGACCGGCCAAGACGATGTACCACCGCACCATCCAACCATGGCAGTGTTTATTGTGTCGCCTGCACTCTCGCAACCAAAGACTTAGCACGCACAAAGCTCAATTTGTAAAAACTCCTTTCCAAAATTCAAAATTCCACGCCCGTCGAGACTGTATCCATTCGTTGCATCATCTTGTTAACTTATCCCTAATCCTCTCACGCCAATCCCAAAGAGCTATCTCTCAGATTTGTGCGCCACGCTTTGCTTCCTCCGTCGGGTATAAGTATCGGCGTGGGCGTGTATTTGGTGACCTGCTGAGGCCAGAAAAAGTCGACGAGAAGTGTGATCATTGGAATAAGGATGTACTAGGTCGTACTTGTAGACTTGATGAAGCTTAGGTAGGAATCGATCTCGTTGGGTGTGAAAATTTGACGTGGTGGAGCAATATGAATCATTGCCTCGTGGGCCAACTTGTTCGGTATTGCGAAGTTTGACTGAACTTGGCACTGGGAGAATATTTCACTCCCAGGTTCGTAGAGGACACCGCGTACAGGTGTTCAGTCTTGTCCTCCTAGGCTTTGTGTCGCTTACACTTGTACTTGTAGTGAACACTTCCCACACTTTTAGCTGTAATCCGAACATGACACTCTTTTGGTCAACTTCTACTTTCGTTCCATGAATATTGCGCCCACTATATTGCGCGATATTTCCAACATGTAGCAGTAATAATTATTGTACGTTTAAAAATGATCTCTCCCCCCCTGTCTTCTTAGAAGGAAACATCTATAAACCGTAAAACCCCCTTTCTCCTAACGTCATTCCCAAACGGGTACCTCATTACTCATTAACACAATTAGTCATTAGTTCTAAGGAAATACATATTGATCATTGGATCGTTAAGTCATTAAACAATTACTAAATTAATCTATCCACTCTCCTCCGCTCTGCCTTCAGTGATCCTTTATCTTACAAAACTTCTCATCGACTATTCTCTGGCCTAAGCTGGCCAACAAATACACGCCTACGCCCATATTTATACCCGACTGAGGAATCAAAGCATAGCGCACAAATCTGGGAGAAAGTTCTTTGAGATGGACGTGATAGGTATCATAAAAAGATGGTTCGTCAGGAAGAGGAACGTATGTAATGTCGTGAATTAAAAGGAGTTGTAATTATCTATGTAACATTTTATTTATTATATTTATTTATATTAACGTCGTGCCTGCGCACAACACAGCCAATATTTTGAAATTCGAATTTTCGAATCTTCACCTTTTCCCCCTCTCCCTCCCTCTCGCGCTCGTCGCATTCTATCAAAAAATTGTGATCGAGTCACTGGCATTTTCACCATGCCACCTGTTCGAAAAAAGCGTCCCAACGCCAAGTTAGACAACACGAGAGTCCGCCCGAGGGCTCTCGAAAAATTACCTGACCTTGCCCAGTCTCCGAAATGCGCGGAGATGAGCAAGGTCTCAATCAAAGGGAAGGAAAAAGCCCTCCCCGCCATCACTGAGCCCGATACTGACATGATCGGGTCAGTCGAAATTGTTGAGGAAATTCCTCAACGAACCTCCGTCCCCCACGGGATTGGAGAATCGTCCACACCTCCTCTGGCCGCCTCAAAACCGTCGGAAAACGCTGCACCCATAGCAGCGTCAACATCAACGTCGCAGCCAAAAGCTGCCACGAAAGCAGAGTATCCCCTCGAACTTCGACCAATTGTCGAAGCCGAAAAACGACGCGCCGCCGAAATAGCGGCAAATCTGGCCCTCTGCTCCGCCGCCATCTCTTGCGTCGAAGCCACCCTTCTCCCTTTAACCAACGGGTCAAATAGACAATTCGTAGACTCCATGAGAGTCTACCTACGCGCCGCTATTGCGCAATACATGGCCACGGACCCGACCACTACGCCACCCGTCCTCCCTCCTCGCCCGACAAACCCTCTCCCAAGGGCTCCCGAAGCTAGGAGTAACACAACTCCCGCCGTCCCAGTTCTGCCTGTCAAAAGCACCTGGGCCACGGTGGCCAGGAACGGACTGCGACAGAAAGCAGTCCCAACTGAAAAGGCTGTGCCACAACCTGCGGCAAAAGCCCACCAAAAAGAAACCCCCAAGGCGAAAGTCGATAAGCGACTGTTCTTTCGCCTTGAAAAGGACCACCCGTGGCGAAAACTGTCCACAAGTTGCGTGAGAAGTAAATTGGAGATGAGATTCCTTTTCTTTCACGATAAAATAACCTCGCTTCATCGAGTGAGGACCGGCTTTGCTATGCTAGCAAAGGACGAAAAAACACGACAAGAGATGCTAGATGACTATTCGAAGCTGGCTAGTGAAAACGCCAAACTCGAGGCATCTTCAGATCTTGTAGCCTTACAGATACCAAACGTACCTGTAAGTATAATCACAGAGTGAGGCCCTATGGCGGTCGATTCTGACTGGGTCTTCGACAAGATCGCTGTTATGACCGGCGCAAGACCAATACACGTCCGACCTCATGGGACATGTCGACCTGGGGCACCACACCGAAACTGGCATGCCCTTTTCGACCGGGAAGTCGCCCCTCGTGCGGGCTTCCGCCTCTTCGACGAGTCTGGTAGGGCTACCATACACAAGCCTCGTCGACAAATTGAACAGCGTAAACGCTGTTTGGGCTTCCACGCCACCCGTGGTTGCTCCCGCGCTCCAGCCTGCTGGAACTGTGGATCTAACATGCACTCGGAAGCCGAGTGCAAGACCCTCACTAAGTGTCGCAACTGTGGGGGACCTCACCGATCGGATTCTCGGGCCTGTCAGGTCAGACCCAAAAAATCCGGACCGGTGACCAAAGAGCAGCTCGCGTGGATACGCCACCTTGAGCAAGGGAAGTTCGCGGAGGCGGCTCGAGCTAGGGCCGCAGGCAAAAAGGCCGAAGAGGCGATTGTCGCCGCGGCGAAGGATACCGCAATGGCCGAGGCAACAGGTTTCGGAGTGCTGGGACCTGAAGAAGAAGTTTGAGGACACAGCAACCTCGAAGATGTCCCCTTCTGGGGCATCTACTAACAATAAGCAGGATACCGGCTGGATCAAAGGTGCCTGCTAACTCATCTACTGCTCTCAGCGGAGATTAAGTAAATTTGTCATTTGGAAGGTGTGACGGACGAGGGAATGTGTGAGGAGCATATTGACTGGGTCCAACATGGAGGAATCTTCTGTTTTTTTTTTTCGAAGTTGTTTTGATTTTCTTGATTTTTCGTTTCTGTTTAATCAGCTGCACTTTTGGTAGCGATTCACGAGGTTGGAACGAGTTAGGCTGTAGGAAAGATTACAGGGAACCCTGCCGGCTCCGCCTGTCCTTGACCCAATGTGGAAAACATAGCTTTAGCTTAGGACAAAATAAACAAACAAACAGCCAATTTTTTGAAATCGATGAAAAATTCACCTACCCATCCCCTCAACCCTTCAATTCACAGTTTCATAAGCTAATTTCATCTCTATCATAGTCACAAGACCGTGAGTCTCCGAAATGGCGACGGGTCATCCGAAAATCACTCGCCCCGCGCGCCAGCACAAAGCCATGGCGAAAATTATAATCAGGCTGAAACAGCGCCTAGATGCAAGAAATCTATCGATCGATACGATAGATCAAGACAAGATGGAGTCAGAGATGACCGAAAGATTGAGAGTCTTCCAGGAAGACTCAGACTCAACAAACCCAGACGTGGAAATGGGCGATATGGTCATCGACCAATACATAATAGAGGGTCTCGACAAGTCCAGATGGAATGTCGCCCAGAAAATTGATGATGTGGTCCCTGTGACCTCCGTCATTACAACATCAAAGAAGATTGCTGCTCCTGCTGTCAAGAAGGCAGCAATCCCAGAGATGAATAAGGCTAATCAAGCCACACCTGCTCCGATCGCCAGCAAACCCTCATCAGTGGCGACTGAAATTCAACAACTTTCCTGCAGCGAAAGCAGGAAACAAAAAATCAATGGCTGCCCCCCCGAACTACAAGCCATAATTGAAGCTGAAGAGCGCAGGGCAGCTCAAGCAGCAAAAAATATAATGATCTGCACTGCTGCGATCAATGCTGTCGAGACCGCGGTCTCTCTATACTCAGAAGAGTCGAGCGATCCGTTCATCGACTCGATGAAAATATATCTCCGAGCAGCTATTGCTCAATTCATGAAGTCGGGACCCAGTGCGGCCCCTCCAATCCTTCCACAGCGCCCAAGCTGCCAGGAAATTATAAGTTGTCCTACAACCAAGGCCAAAGAAAGAACTCCGGTGAACAGTCAGGAGCCACAACGCCAAGCGACCTGGGCCAAAACGACCTGGGCAACAGTCGCCCGGGGCTCTCCCCAAATTTCAATCGCTCCAGCGAAGACTGTTCGAGTCGCCCCAAACCCAGCAGTACAGGTCAAGACACAAGCTAGACCTGCGACTGCAAAGCCAAGAGATGTTCGTCTGTTTCTTCGACTCGGAGAGGAGCATGCATGGCGCGCTCTTTCGCCAGCTGGCGTGAGAGATGCCGTGACTAAATTGGCGGAGGTTTCATCCTCTAATATTGAACATGTGTATCGTGTTCCTACCGGCTTTGCAATGAAAGCCAAAAACGAAGAAGCACGCCAGCTTCTCTTAAACGCTGCTGAATCATTCAGCAGGGTTGAAGCTAAATTGGAGACAGCCTCGGACCTGGCTGCCCTTCGAATCGCAACGGTTCCAGTGGCCCTATACACACTTATGGGCAAGGTCACAGTCACTGAGGAGATGGTGGCAGAAGAAATCACTCGAACCACCAAAGCGGTTCCGGTACGCGTCCGTCCACTAGGAAAGGGGCGAGTAGGAGCTCCCTACCAAACTTGGATAGCTCACTTCGAGAGAGCGTCTGCCCCTCGGCCGGGCTTCCGACTCTTTGACGACTCTGGAATTGCAGTTCGCCACCAGCCTAAACAGGCAATAAGCCAGTGCAAACGATGTCTGCAATTCCACGACACTCGAGGATGCTCACGTGCCCCAGCTTGCTGGAACTGCACGTCAACGATGCACTCCTCCGCTGAGTGTAAGGCACATACAAAGTGTCGCAACTGTGGGGGCCCTCACCGATCAGACAGTCGCGACTGCCTAGCTCGTCCTACAAAGTCTGGATCGACATCCAAAGAGAACCTTGAGACGATCAGGCAGGCGAGTCAACGGGAATTTGCAGCGGTTGTCAGAGCAAAAGCAGCCGTTAGACGCGCTGAAGCCGCAATTTCAGCAGCGTCAGAAAAGGCCAAAATTGCTCAGACGAGCTTCAATTCCAGCAACAGCTTCGAAGTGCTGATGACCGATGTATCACCATCTGTAACCTTGGTTACAGAGGAGATAAATCGCGAAGAAAATTTGTAAAGGGCGCCCCACGGGCCCCTTTCCGTCTCCCTCCTACCTTAAATTTCATGTCGATAAATGTAGGAAGGGGAGGCCCGACACAGGACATCGCGCTCGCCCGAGCTTTTGAGCTGGGAGTCGATGTATTGCTTGTACAGGAACCTCTGTGGAAAAAACAGAGCAAATCAACGAAAACTCATCCAGGATATGATTGTCATATTCCCCATGATGAGGATCAGTCTAGGCCGAGGGCGGTGACTTACACTCGGAAGAATGGCAGTGAAATAATTGCAGAACAGGTCTTTCCCTGTGCCAAGCCTACGGCGGATTATTGCTGGGTCGTGGTCAATGGAATCACGTTCCTCAACGTCTATAAGGCTCACAAAAACCTACAGGCTATGGAGCCCCTCATTAATTGGAATCCACCGCCAAACTCTGTTGCAGCAGGAGATTTCAACTCAGTATACTGGGCCTGGCAACCGAGCACCACTCGAACCTACGGACAAGGAGAGGAAATTGACAGATGGGCGCAACAACACGATCTATCCTGTCTCATTATTGGGGAGCCCACGCATAAGGCTGGTAACACCTTGGACCTAGCCTGGACCAACATCAATGGCGCTCGAGCATGGGTGGATCGAGATGAATACGTAACCAGCGATCATCTTCCTATCCGGGGACAAATCCCGATTCGAGCTGCAAGAATGAAGCCTGGGATCTCCAAGCTCCGAGTGACAAAGAAAAATCTTCCCAAATTTGCTGACTTCACTGCCAGATGGATCAAGCCGCCTCCAGCCTTAGACACAGTCGAAAAAGTTGAAGGATACGCCCAAGAACTCTGTTTCCAGATTAATGCCGCTATTAACGCGACTGGAACCAGAGCCAGAGCAAGAAGCGGAAAATCAGCACCTTGGTGGACCCCGGCATGCAGGGTAGCACGCGCTGAATATCAAGCGACCTTACCCTCTCCCCAGCGGGGCGTCTGCGCGAAAAATCTTCGATCTGTTCTCCGAGCTGCGAAAAAAGAATACCAGACGCAACAGGTCAAAGCCATGAAGTCGCCGAGCGATGTGTTCAAGCTGCTGAGAATGGCCAATCCACGACAGGCTAGCATTCCACCGCCACTTAATGTTCGGATTAGGTCCTGGTCAACGATGTCTAGCCTAATTGTGCTATGTTGCAGGCTACTGTTCCAATTATTCATGGGGTCATCATCAGGGTTGTGAGTAGTTTCGGTTTTGGTGTGGGTTTTTAGATTGATACCTAAGCGTGTCGCATAGTAGTCAGACATGCGACTCGAGTAGCATATGCACGGTAGAACTCAAACCCAAAATGATGATACGAATCAGACTTTACATGCTACGTCCTGTATGGCTAGCGTGGTTGGAATATGGGGAATTTACCTGTAGATAGATAAAGACGTTGTAGCCCTCTGATAGTTGGGACAAGTCTTCTACAATATTATATCGGAATCAAGACTAGCCTCTCATTAAGCAATCTCATGAATTATTTCCAATGTCTGTGATAACAGACATACATATACAATATCGACAACAAGTTTTAAAGTCGATAACTTAATCACAACGGAATCCTCATCTCGGACCCATTAGAGCGAGCCACAGTACTCCGCGAAGCGCTTCTTTCCCGACATCAGGCATCAGACGACCTGCCACCATGCACAGCGAAAAGCAGCAACCGAATCCCGTGGAATGACGATATCACCGATGAAGAAGTCAGGTGCTGCACAATTGGCAGTGGTAACACGGCTTCAGGAGCAGATGGAATATCAACTGATCTTCTAGCAGCTTGTTGGAACACTATAGGACCATACGTCGCTCAACTATTCCGGGCCTGCGTGATGATCGGCACTCATCCATCCTGTTTCAAGCTGGCTGAGGTCGTTCTAGTTCCGAAGCCTAATCGAGACCCAACAACAGTCAAGGGATGGAGGCCCATCGCTCTTCTTTCTTGCCTAGGTAAAGGTCTACAAAGGCTCTTGGCTAAGCGTATGGCACACCTTGCTGTCATCTTTGATGTAACGGGACAACAGCAATTTGGCGCGCTCCCGAGGCGCTCAGCAATGGACCTTGTCTCTTGTGTGGTACACGACATTGAAGAGGCAAGCTCCCAAAAATGGACGGCTACATTTGTCACCCTGGACGTTCAAGGTGCCTTCGACGCAGTTCTCCATAACCGTCTGGTGAGAAGGATGCAGGAGCAAGGTTGGCCAGACTCGATACTCAAGTGGACGACCTCGTTCCTAGCACAACGAATGGTCCAAGTGCGTTACTCTGGAGGAGTCACCGCTCAGCGACAGCTAAGCTGTGGAGTCCCCCAGGGCTCACCGATATCCCCACTCTTATTTCTTCTTTACATGGCAGAGCTTATGCGAAGCGGGAATCCAGGTATGAGGTTCAGCTACGCCGACGACTTCGGAATAATTGGATTTGGCCGCACGATTACGGAATCTGCTGCTGCAGCCCAGAGTGAAGTCGATCATCTCCTAGAATGGGCGGGAAAAAATGCGGTTGCTTTCGACACAAGTAAGTCTGAAGTAATTCAATTTCCCGCACGGTGCCGCGAGCCTGCGAAAGGAATCTATGTCAATGGAACCCTTATCGAGCCGGCTGAATATGTTCGCTGGTTGGGTGTCTACCTAGATCCCCGGCTGACCTTTAAGCACCACGTAACAACTTGGTGCGGTAAAGCCTTGAAAGTTGCACAGAACCTGCGCCGCTTCAACACTGCTCTCCGAGGAGCCGCCCCAGGAGCGCTTATCAGAGCAGTCGACATGTGTGTTGTTCCTATTGCGACATTTGGTGCAGAGATCTGGTGGCCAGGTCTCAAACGCCCTACGAGAAAAAGCATGACAACCCCACCAACGGCACATCTATATGGCATGATTGACAAGGCTGTCTTGATGGGTCTACGAGCTGCTCTCCTGGTAATGAAGACGACAGCGAACGTGGTACTGCATAGAGAAGGTGGAATTCCACCGGGCAAAATCATTCTGGAGGGTAATCGACTTCGACTCTCAGTCAGGCTCAAAACTCTGGATGACCGCCATCCGCTGAGGATTCGTGCGGCTGTGTGCCCAAATAAAGGCACGCTGAAATACAAGATTAGAAATCGAGGGACTTCGGTTCCTGAAGTAATAATGTCACGAGTACAGCGAGCGTACCGACAATTACCAGAGGCTGAGGGTGCGGAAGCACTACCACCCACATCCTACTTACCGAAAGCAGGATCTAAAGAAGAGCAAATTGAGAAATGTAGACAATGGATCAACCAGGTGTCGAAGTCGGAAATTTGTGCCTACTCGCATGGCTCATGGGAAGGGAATGGACGCTCTGCGTGGGGTTTCGTTCTGAAGAGAGACGGGCAGACTTTGCTCACAGGAAGTGGTATCAGGCATGGGGGGGGAGGCCTTAGATGCGGAAATCACCGGGGCAAGGAAGGCTCTTGAAGCAGCATTGGGATTCCAGAGCGCGAGACAACGAGTCTACCTACTAATGGATAGTCAACAGGCGATCAACGCACTCGAGACAGGCAAGTCCACGACAAGCCACGATGAAGTACGGGAATTTCGTGAGTTGTCCAAATCAGCTCGCGTGATAATTAAATGGGTACCTGGACATTCAAGAATTCAGGGTAACCTAGAAGCTGACTCGGCCGCCCGGTATGGCCTACGAAAGCTGCCTAGCTCTGAAATACGGCCAGAATCCATAACTCTGGCATTTCTGCATGGCCAAATGAATCGTTTGCGGCAAGCATTGCTCGACAAATGGTGGAACGAAGCTTGCCCGCCCCGATATCGCAAGCTCGACCTGCTCATGCGACGACGAAAACCACCTGAGCTGGGACTTTCGAGGTTCCTACTCCGAAATCTGATTGCAGCTCGTACTGGCCATGGCAATTTCGCGGCCTATCATCGCCGTTTCAACAATATGGACGCTCTCATGGAGTGCACCTGCGGGAAGGAGACCACTTCAACCCATTTCATTCACTGTCGACTACATTCACACGTCACGCGTCGACTCAGAGGGAGATTGTCACATAGTGACTTCATCCAAAAGCTTCTCGGGCCAAAGTGTCCCGAAAATTTCAAAAACTTTGTTAAGGAAACCTGCTGTTTTGGGTTGCCAGCTACAAATTCGTCCCCTGATCTCATCGAGGAGCATATAAATTAGTCATACAGATGATATGACAGGAAGGAATACAAGGCGAGAAGATTTGTTTTCTGACCGGAAATTGGGAAATCTGCAGGGCTGTATAGTTTTGTGGGTAGGAGTTTGGTTTCAAAGGTTGAATTCATGTACGGTCGCGAATTTTATACCAGCTACTTATTGTTTAGTGGTTCATGCGGTGGGATCAAGTTGGGCTTATCAGAGATAGGATCTTGGCTGTGAAAACCGGTCCTTGACTCTTCGGGGATAACGGGTTAGACCTAGGACCTAAATGAATAAACAAACAAACAGTGCTTTAAAGCCCCATGCTGGCTAGCTCAGCCTATAAAGGGTTACCCGACGCACCGGAATTCCCATAACAAAAACCCGATAAAGACCCCACTGCTCCCGGTCCGCATAGTCGCCAGATCAGTGAGACTCTTCTTAAATTGATATAAATTATATAATTAAAAGCGGAACTTAAACTACATGTGGATATTCGTATTTAGATAGCGTTGACGGTCTATGTTATATTGATGATGATGATCTTTATTTTACGTCTAGCGAGCCACACGCTTGACGCGTGGCCCTATTAAGTCCCTACTGAGACAAAAGACGCCAGGGTCTAATCCCTGGGCTTCTACATACTTGAAAGAAAAGGAAAAAAAAAAACCAACACGAGACTTTATATACATCGAAAGTGCATTTACATAGCTACTTCCCGCAGATTGCTAAGTTCTTATGTGGTTATTTAATGATTGCTCGGCGCTATCCCCTGCGTAGGTCAGTCCACATTCCCTGTTGACCTTCACTGCCGAAAAAATAAAATTTGTTGCTCCATTGAGTTACTTGTCTTTCTTCTTTAGCTAGATCGCTTTAGGCATCCATTCAATCTCCAAGGTGTTTTATGGGCATATCTCTGTAAATGAACGAGTTTCTTGTAGCCATTCCCCGAATTTTCGCCCCCCTTCATGTGTACCAAGAATGAACGGGATCATCTTTGAAGGTGGACCTTGCATGAGACATGATATTCTTTTCCCTGTGTGGCAGAAGAAAAAATGTAGTGGGGCCTTTCTATGGCCACATCGGCAGTATTTTGGTGCATTCTCGTGGTTGAAGCGCTCGTGGTAGTTGGCAAAATCGCCATGTCTAGATCTAGCTGCTAGGATACGGCCTAGAGTGGCACGCGAGAGGGTGAGTTCTTTAAGCCTAGAGAGAGCTGATATAATTCCTAGTTTCTCATAACTTATGTGCTGGGGGAGAAGATTTCTCCATAGTCTACCAGTGGCTTACGTTGTGGACTCATTTGCCCAGCGCTTCAGACCAGCATATGAGAAAAATAAATCATCTGAAGTTGGTAAATGGCAGCTATTTTTCGCGGCTTTATCAGCGGCTCCATTTTCAATTATGGATGTGTGGCTCGGAACCCATCGAAACCGTATTTGGCCCCGCCTAGTGTGGACATGCCGAGGACGTTCTTGCCACTTGGGTGTCAAGCTGAGGATCAAGCTGCGCTTGTGTCAGAAGCAGCATGTAGACAGCAAGGAGGAGACGTCGGTCTCAGAAGTGGTATGCAGGCTAAAGGGTGCCAACCTACACCATGCATGAGATAGGTGCATAACTGCTCGGCCAAAAGGCCAGACCAGAATTATAGATCACTAGATTTTGGGTATCTCCCCATATATAGATTGTACAGAAGGCAACCCTGACAGCTTGTGAGGACCCTGAAAAGTGAGACAAGAGTCGAGTGGCAACCTCTAAGATATCTAGACCAATCCAGAGGTCTGTAGCGAATTTAGCAGTTGGGGGTGCTAGTGCAGATTTTGCTCCTTCTAGGGCGCCTTTCACTTCCGCATCAAAAACTTCGACGCCTTTTCCAAGAGCGATACTCCTATGTAGAACTTGAACACCATCTTGGTAGCCGATGAAGCCAGCGCCTGCTAGGCCATTTAGTTGCTTCGAGCTGTCTGAGTAGATAATTATGTCTTCAAAGGGGATAGTATGGAGGTAATCAAGGAAGACTTGTCTGTTGTCACCTGCGGAGCCATTGTTCAGTCCAGCCACCTAGGTGTGTGCGGCTTCTCGGCACTCACGTGGATTCCAGGGAGGCATGGCAATTGAATTGATTTGCTCTGATTTTGGAAGATACAGTACACGCCGAGCAAAACGAGAGATAGGACGCTGTAAACTGAGAGCTCTGTTAGCTCGGCGTAAGAGCGGATGCCGAGGATCTAGACAGCGTAGTCGGACTGTAGCTGTAAGCACACGGCTATCGAGAGCTATTTCCGGTTGCTGTACCCTGATTCACGGTGTAGGATCGCTGTTGGTGTGGTGCAATACACTGGAAGTGTTGCACGGGCGGAAGTGAGTACGATCTTTGAAAGGTGCTGTAGTAGAGAGTCTACACGGTTTGATATGCCTGCTTTGGGACCTTGTCTAGATCTACCTGGCCACCAAGTTTCTGAGGCGTAATACGCAATGGGGAGGACACATGCATCAACTACATGACGCAGTAAATGAGGTGGAACCTCTCTTGTCGTATTTCCAAGGGATAAAAGAGCATTGCTAACCTTGAGGGCCTTTGAGGCAAGGGATCGGGCATGCCACTTAAAGGAGAGCTTTTTATCAAAGAGTACTCCGAGCCAGCGAGCGTATGAGCGGGCAGTATTTTCAGAGACAGTGATAGGGCCAGCTCTTACCATGGGAGTATTTCCCGGCTGTTGATTACATCGGCGACGAGAGAAGTGTTAGAGCTCGTACTTGTCTGCGACAAATTTTAAGCCTTGCGCTAAGCCCCATTGAATTGCTTCTTGGAGGTTCCGTGAAAGATTTTCTGCATTTTCTTGGAGGGATTGGGAGGTATGAAGGAAGGCTATATCATCTGCATATCCAAATCTTCTTTTAGGGGTTCCCATGTGGAGAAGAGGGGCAAGGTACAGCATGAATAAATTAGGAGATACTAGAGAGCCTTGAGGTAGGCCACAGGAGATATCGAATTCGGGACCGGTTGAACCATCTAGGCGTATCTTGACAGCGCGTTTGGAGGTAAAGGAAGCGACCCATCTAACCAGGTTATCAGGCCACCCTTGGTCTCTAAGTCGGAGGACTTGTCGACCGGGGAGTACACCATCAAATGCACCCTTCACATCAAGCGTCAGGAGGGAGGCGGTAAGCTTACTGTTCAATGCTGTTTCGATGTCATGTACTAGGCAGGTCGTCAAGTCTGTAGCCGAGCGAAGAGGCACAGCTCCAAAGTGTTGTGAAGCCACTATCTTGTCCCTAATAGCTATCCAAGAGAGGCGGCGGGCGATCAACCATTCAAGGCCTTTCCCTAGGCTCAAGAGGAGAGCGATGGGTCGATATGAGCGTGGACTGGATCGATCTGGCTTATTAGGCTTGTTCAACATGACCAGTACAGCAGTCTTGAAGCAAGCAGGATGGTGACCAGCCTCAAGACAGCCTCTAAAAAGACTGCTGACCCGAGTTTCAATTAATGGCCAGCCTATCTCCAGGATTGCCGTTGAAATTTCGTCCTCACCGGGTGCTGTATTGCCTGCTCTGATAACCGAGTCCTTGATTTCAGCCGGCGTTAGGTCGGGAGGCGTAAGGCTGGCAATGCCGACTGACGGCACATCTAATGCAATGTCTGCTACTTCAGAGGCATTTTGCAGTAGGTTCCGAGCTAGGTGTTAGAAATTGTCATGGATTTCTAAGAGGAAATATCTCGAAGAACAAGTGTACAATTTCGGACAAGAATTTATTGATAGTTGTATGTGATATCGAACTCTCTTCTCAATATGAATTAATAATATATAATACTCCGTTAACTTAGTTTTAGATATATAGATGAGTCTATCCTTAAATACAGATCCCAAGGCTTTAGTGATCCCGAACTCCTAGTGATCTAGCAACAACCAGCCACTCAATTATCGCAAGGTAGCATTTCCTAGCCACTGCATTCCACATGCCACTGAATCTTATTTTGTCCAACTGAGCTTAATCATATTCAATCGAATCAGCTCAATTGATTTTGATGATCATACCTAGAAATCTAAACCTTTATACATGCTGAGTCTAGATTTCCAACACTAGGACGTCGCGCTTCTCTTGAAGTGTGTTTGTAGGTGGGGCTCCGGGGCTAGTTGGATCTTTGAGAGGCGGGGTACGAAATGATCCTACCGTTCGGTGCCAGTTGACCATCCCAAACACATCTTTTGCTGTATTGGCTTGATCTATTTTGTCCGGAAAAAACTTTCGCTTTGCCCTGCGGACAGCTGCACGCAATAGCTTTTTCCCGGTGGTGATAGCGTTTTGGTCAGTTGAGCTTCTTCTAGTTGTCCGGTAGGCCTGGGCAGCGTTTCTGCAGTCGTTGTTCCACCAAGGTTCTCCAGTCCCTTTTCCAAGAGCTCGCTGTGCAGATGCTCTATAGGCGTTCTGAAGGGCCGTACAGATGCTTTGAGCGAAGAGATCTAGAGAGTTAGGCTGCAGATTTGCAGGAAGGTCTGTGAGTCTTGCTATCTCTAGTTCAAGGAGAGAGAGGAAAAGTCTTTCGTCAAGTGTTCTGAGTTCGAGGCGGGATATTGGCTCCTGAAAGCGGCCACCCCACGGGATTAACGACGCAATAGGGAGATGGTCAGATGCGACGTCTAGCTCCGTGATTATTGAAGACTCTGCTTCCGCAAGTATCAGTGGACTAGAGGCCAATGCAAGGTCTAACATGCTACCACGGAGGGCAAGACTGAACACCTGTACGCGGTGTCCTCTACGAACCTGGGAGTGAAATATTCTCCCAGAGCCAAGTTCAGTCAAATTTCGCAAAATCAAAGAAGTTGGCCCACGAGGCAAAATTTAAAATTACTCCACCACGTCGTTTTTCCGCTCCCAACGAGTTTGACGCCTACCTGAGTCTTATCAAGTCTACAAGTACGACCTAGTACATCCTCATCCCAATGACCACACCTCTCTTCGACCTTCTCTGGTCTCAGTTGACCACCAAATACACGCCCACGCCGATATTTATACCCGACGGAGGAAGCAAAGCGTGGCGCACAAATCTGGGAGACAGTTCTTTGGGATGGACGTGAGAGGGATCAGGACAAGTTTACAAGATGATGCAAAGGAAGGATATAACCTTGAAGGGAGTGAAATTCCGAATTTTGGCAAGGAGCTTTACGAATTGAGCTTTGTGCGCGCCAAGACTTTGCCTGCGAGAGTGTAGCTGACACTATAAAAACAAGCCAACGATGGAAGGCGTTGTGATCCACCTCCTGGTGGTGTTCTCCGGTATAGTTTGAGTAGCCTGGGCACCTACTCCACTTGGGAAGGAGATATCTCAGACCATATTTCGCGCGGAGAAAAGTTGAAAGATGGTGGAGGTATGTCTGGATAACTCAGGGTTTTTGAGACGTTTCCCTGGGTGGGTAATCACGGATGAGGGTTGACTTGGGGTGAAGAAAAAGCCGCCATAACCCCGCAGTGGTACTTGTAAATGAAATCTGAGGCATAAGCGCTATTCCTCCTATACATTGATTCATCTCATATGTACTTTTCTTTGATATTGTGATGTGGAGAGATCCCTGGCAATCCAAAAAAGTTGCGGTGGGTCACATGCCGATAATGATTCGTCGGCACTCCATTAACACTGTGTTCGTGCCCTCGAACGGAATCGAACCGTCAACCTCGTCATCTCTCTCCTACTAGTGACGCGCTCTACCATTGAGCTACGGGGGCTTGTGAGAATTTACCAATCTACCTTATTAATGAGTTTCTTTTGGAATGTGATGTGAATCAGAAATAAGTTTTGAATAGAGTATCACTTTACCCACTCCCACTCCCACTACATAAAAAGAAATAGTAATTGTTCCTAGCCTAGGAATAACCTGAGAACTAAAAGGACTAAGCTGGCGTTCAATTTGGGCGTTAATTACAGTACGCTCCAGACACGGAGATTCTGCACAACACCATCGGCGTTACGCGCACGAAGAAGGCTTAATGACTTGCTCTTGTGGCGAAGAAAAATGCCCAGATGATTTCTTTTACTGCAGTGTGGGAATAAACTGTGCCCGTCTTCGCGGTGTACCTCGATATCCTTGCCCCGGCATCAAATGGGTACTTGTGTTCTGTTTAGATAATTGTATATATAATAATATCTGACTTCTATTAAGCCAGTTAGGACTGTTATACAAATCTAATCTAATCTATGAAGCCTACTGAGCAGGAGAGGTGGAGGGTAAGACTGAGCACCTGTACGCGGTGTTTCCTACCAACCTGGGAGTGAAACATTCTCCCAGAGCCAAGCCCAGTCAACTCTCGCCATACTCAAGAAGTTGGCCCACGATGCAACGATTCAAATTGCTCAATCACGTCAAATTTTCACTCCCAACGAGATCGATTCCTCTCTAAATCTCATCAAGTCTACAGGTACGACCCAGTACATTCAAATGACCACACCTATTGTCGACTTCCTCTGGCCTCAGCTAGTCACCAAATACAGGCCCGCGCCGATATTTATAACCGACGAAGAAAGCAAAACGTGGCACACAAATCTAGGAGACAGTTCTTTGAGATGAACGGGAGAGGGATCAGGACAAGTTTACAAGATGATGCAAAGGAAGGATATAACCTTGAAGGGAGTGAAATTCCGAATTTTGGCAAGGAGCTTTACGAATTGAGCTTTGTGCGCGCCAAGACTTTGCCTGCGAGAGTGTAGCTGACACTATAAAAACAAGCCAACGATGGAAGGCGTTGTGATCCACCTCCTGGTGGTGTTCTCCGGTATAGTTTGAGTAGCCTGGGCACCTACTCCACTTGGGAAGGAGATATCTCAGACCATATTTCGCGCGGAGAAAAGTTGAAAGATGGTGGAGGTATGTCTGGATAACTCAGGGTTTTTGAGACGTTTCCCTGGGTGGGTAATCACGGATGAGGGTTGACTTGGGGTGAAGAAAAAGCCGCCATAACCCCGCAGTGGTACTTGTAAATGAAATCTGAGGCATAAGCGCTATTCCTCCTATACATTGATTCATCTCATATGTACTTTTCTTTGATATTGTGATGTGGAGAGATCCCTGGCAATCCAAAAAAGTTGCGGTGGGTCACATGCCGATAATGATTCGTCGGCACTCCATTAACACTGTGTTCGTGCCCTCGAACGGAATCGAACCGTCAACCTCGTCATCTCTCTCCTACTAGTGACGCGCTCTACCATTGAGCTACGGGGGCTTGTGAGAATTTACCAATCTACCTTATTAATGAGTTTCTTTTGGAATGTGATGTGAATCAGAAATAAGTTTTGAATAGAGTATCACTTTACCCACTCCCACTCCCACTACATAAAAAGAAATAGTAATTGTTCCTAGCCTAGGAATAACCTGAGAACTAAAAGGACTAAGCTGGCGTTCAATTTGGGCGTTAATTACAGTACGCTCCAGACACGGAGATTCTGCACAACACCATCGGCGTTACGCGCACGAAGAAGGCTTAATGACTTGCTCTTGTGGCGAAGAAAAATGCCCAGATGATTTCTTTTACTGCAGTGTGGGAATAAACTGTGCCCGTCTTCGCGGTGTACCTCGATATCCTTGCCCCGGCATCAAATGGGTACTTGTGTTCTGTTTAGATAATTGTATATATAATAATATCTGACTTCTATTAAGCCAGTTAGGACTGTTATACAAATCTAATCTAATCTATGAAGCCTACTGAGCAGGAGAGGTGGAGGGTAAGACTGAGCACCTGTACGCGGTGTTTCCTACCAACCTGGGAGTGAAACATTCTCCCAGAGCCAAGCCCAGTCAACTCTCGCCATACTCAAGAAGTTGGCCCACGATGCAACGATTCAAATTGCTCAATCACGTCAAATTTTCACTCCCAACGAGATCGATTCCTCTCTAAATCTCATCAAGTCTACAGGTACGACCCAGTACATTCAAATGACCACACCTATTGTCGACTTCCTCTGGCCTCAGCTAGTCACCAAATACAGGCCCGCGCCGATATTTATAACCGACGAAGAAAGCAAAACGTGGCACACAAATCTAGGAGACAGTTCTTTGAGATGAACGGGAGAGGGATCAGGACAAGTTTACAAGATGATGCAAAGGAAGGATATAACCTTGAAGGGAGTGAAATTCCGAATTTTGGCAAGGAGCTTTACGAATTGAGCTTTGTGCGCGCCAAGACTTTGCCTGCGAGAGTGTAGCTGACACTATAAAAACAAGCCAACGATGGAAGGCGTTGTGATCCACCTCCTGGTGGTGTTCTCTGGTATGGTCTGGCTAGCCTGGTCACCTACTCCACTTGGGAAGGAAACATCTCAGATTACATTTCGCGCGGAGAAAAGTTGAAAGATGACGGAGGTATGTCTGGATAACTCAGGGTTTTTGAGACGTTTCCCTGGGTGGGTATTCACGGATGAGGGTTGACTTGGGGTGAAGAAAAAGCCGCCATAACCCCGCAGTGGTACTTGTAAATGAAATCTGAGGCATGAGTGCTCTTCTTGTAAATTGAGTTATCTTTTCTGTACTTTTCTTTGAAATTGTGTCATAGCTAGATTGCTGCATACGCAATTAAAATCTGATGCAAAAAAAAGAAAAGGTCTACTGCGACCGGCTGGATGGCTTCGTCATAGGAGAGCCCCGCACCCAGTGGTTTTTGAAACTTTTCCCTGCAGCTACACACCCGCAAATGGCCATCGTTATGTTGGCTGTAGAGGAGAGCTAATGACGGGATAACGGATCCTCTTAGTGTGTACTCGAATGAAAACCTGTGGGGTATTACTGCTGGAAAGGAGTTGTGAAGGAGGCCTAGGAGGGAGTAAACTATCCGAGGTATAGATACTCCTGCCCTGTAGGCAGAAAGCGTGCCCTTTGAGGCCTAAATTGCTCTCATTACTATGATCTATATATAGATTGGACAGAGCCACCGTGGAGGGCCACATCTTGTCTTCCGTCTTCTACTTGCTTTGTATCCTGTCCTAGTTTCCCTCGTCCATAGTCCATATTGTCATAGCTAGATAGCTGAATACAGTATGATTCAAAAAAAAAAGTCCTAAGTTTTAGTTGGAATTACGAATTCCTACCTTTGACTCTTGCCAGCCTTGTCAGATTTTACTCAAGTCTCTCAGTAACCCTCCTAACGAAGCCTTTGGCACCCTCGAGTTTGACAGAAGCAGATAACCCACGTACGTATAGACAGTCACTATTCTTGACCGGAGTCATTTCTCTGTCTAAATTCTTCGATGGTTATTCTCAGCCTTTGACACACAACCTTGTGCGGTCCCGGTGTCTAGACCTCGCCTGGCTAGAGCTACAAGTATTCTGATAATTTTTTTGGGTGGAATGTATATATATGTGCGTGTTTATAGTGCTACTTGAGTCTATGAATATCTTGCACATCGGGCTTGTCATAGTAGGGAGTGAAGTGGATGGTGACCGACGATGTCTGATCTGTTGAATTAGATTGTCTACAAAGAGGAGAGAATCTAGTACTCTGAAACTAATAATTATTTACGGACGCGTTAGCCGGCAAAGACGAATTCTTCACCTTCCAGTGGTGCCGGTGTAATCGCTCAGTACGCTCTGCATATCTGGGATATCCAAGAAGAATCGCATCCGAATCGAAGTCGAAAGCAAACACATGCATATCTCAATTTGATGACTTCTCAATCTTGCAGCACTTACCATTATCTTCTGAATCCTCAACCTCTTTAGAACCACACATCATCTCGCCTAGACGACTGATAAAGGCGTCACCTCAATTTCAAACAGGAGCTTGCCTCATTCATTACCGGCCATCACTCACTACATATTTATGACGCTACGTATACCCGCATGGAGGAAATTAAGTTATAATATACAAAATTGGGGGTCTTGGTTTATTGAGGACTGTTGTCCTAATGGGACAAACAACTTGAGGAGGACAGGTGGCTGAGGTGTGGGGCGAGAGGGGGAACAGGTCTCTGATGACCATGCTGGGACTGGTATTTTGAGGTGTTTTCAACTTTGGAATATTTGTGGGCGCCAAGACCAAGATTTCGGCTAATTAGCCAGGAGGGCTTCTTTTGTCGATGAGTCAACGGCACTCCCCAGCGCCCTGGACGGTACAAAAGAAGTTGGGCTAAGCCACCATACAGCAATCACGCTCTGTCAAGACTTTACTGACATCTAAGCACGAGCTTGGGGAAAGAGTTGGAATGAGGCTAGGAAGGCGTAGTGTGAATTTCCCGAGGTACCCACAAGTCTGCAGCGCCCAGCTGGCCGGCCTCTTCGAACGCTTCAGAAGGGGCACTATGTCTTCGGATTTAGTCCCAATGTCGGTATTATGAGAGCTCCGCACCCGGTTATTTTTGCGACTTTTCCCGGCTGTCGTGCACCCGCAAATGGCCATCGTTTCGTTGGCTGGAGAGGGGAGAAAACGAAGGGCTAAGGGCTCCTCTAAGTGTATGATTGAATGAGGACTTGTGAGGGGTGGTACTGTTTGAGGGGAGCTGTATAGGAGGCAAAGGATGGGATATACTACTGGTATAGGTATTCTTGGCCAGTAGGCAGAGAGGACCTGCATGTCCTACATAGTCATAGACTCAGACAGGACAATAAAATGAATTAATAATAATACGGACGCGTTAGCGTGCATTTACACATGTCCATATATCATGTGACTGCTTTGCCTGAACGCCTTGTTTCCTTGACAGGGCTCTTCTCTGACCCAGGCCACACCTTGTACAGTGCTCCTATCCTCTTTTGTTACTTGAAAGATCATTGGTATATTCCCCTTAAATATCCATTCAGCTCAGTGTTTACCCGTGGAATTCGGCCACTTTTTCCACGGAACCTTCTACCCAAAAAAAATGGTAGCAACGGAAACTGCGTGCGCGGGAAAAAGTCTCAAAAAACATGCAGCTCAAGCTTGGCGAGGACTAGACTCCGGGACTACATAAGGTGCGCTCATCCATCTATATCGCTATTTTTTGTAACATTCGAGGCCTACTTGATCTAATCTACCATCGCCGTATCGGGTGCTGGGTACGCTCCGGAAACTCATTGGATGGCTTTTCCTTCATGATCAAGGGTTGGTGATGAGTAGGACTTCGACCCTACCATCTGATCTGATCGTGGTCAGGTTCATGATATTGGTGATAGGGGGTTGTGCTTGGTGATGAAGACGATACAGACGGCGAAAGCGATTGGGAATATTCATGGAAGTAAAGACTTTATTACTCAATCTCGGCTCTGCAGACTCTACAGTGAGATCTGGAGGTTTGTAGGGGACACCACTCACAGGTGTTAAGAATAGTCCTGCTATGGACGCAATATTTCGGAAATGAAATGAGAAGTTGACAACAAGAGTGTTATGTTCGAATTATCACTAAAATAATGGGACCTGTATGTCCTACATAGTCTCAGACTCAGACAGGACAATAAAATGAAGTGAAATAATTATAATAATAATAAATGTCACAGTTCGAGGTATAGATGCTGGGGCGATCAAATATACGAAGGTTGTTTATTATTTTCTATACCACAATATGCGTGTCCTAACTCAACTATTTATATACTTATTGTTGAAACCTAGAATATACAATGTTAGTATAAGCTAAATAGCAAATGAGTCATACATTTACCTGGCTGTTAGTGTTTACCAGCTAGGTAGAACATTTGTGTGGTGTTAGGTTGAAAGAGATGTCAGTCACATGATGCTGACCTTCCGCCATTAAACGGGAGGCAGGAAGACAGATCACTCACTTCTACCAGGGTACCAGTAGAGGACACTTGCACCGTCGTTGAAGAACTAGATCACTCGTGGACTGCTAATTATGTATATAAGATAGTAATAGTTCGTTATAGTTTTCCTCATGCAATTTTACTCTAATTAATAGATCAATAATTATTTCATCTCAACAGATTATGAGACCAAACTCTGACCAGCTGAGACAACATTGATTTAAATTAGTAATCTTCCGAGTCGACAAAGATAGCATCCGTACCACTTGTGTCGTACAGCTTGAACACCAGTCCTGTTCATCCCACCTAGCCAAAACTGGAGCCGTAACCAGTTAGTTTTCAATTATGTCGACTGCCGAAATATTAAAAGGCATCAAAAACGCACCTGTCCTGAGCAAATCAACGTATGCCAGATGGAGCAGGTTATTCACGATGTGCTTGTACGGCCTTAACCTTGAGAAGTATGTCTCTGAAGATTTGTCCGAGTTAAATGATGAAAATGATCTGAAGACAACAAGAACTCCTCAAAAATCAGCAAAAACAACTGACAATAACATTCGAGCGGCCCTACTCCAAATTGTGCCCGAAGAGGTTTACTATATTCTAGAAAGCTTGCCTACGGCACGTAAGATGTGGATATCGCTGAAATTATACTATCAGCCACAAAGTGAGGCAGTGGTGGACACCATCCTAGAAGATTTTTGGAGTTTCTCAATGACCGAAGGGACAGATGTTGATGAGTATGCAAATGAACTCACCCAAAAGCAATCTCAAATAGCGTCACTTGATCCATTAAAACGTCCCTCCGATATGACAAAAAAGAATCGCCTATTACGACATTTCGAAACAGAATGTAACGGATACTATGGTGGTGTTGTTGCTTATCTACGATTAGACGCATCAATCTCTTTTAGTCAGACGGTTAACACTTTGAGGGAGACGCAATCAAGCTTTAATAGACAACATGAAGCGGCGACCGTAGCACACATAAACCAAGGAGTTAGAAATAACACTACCAGGGCAATAAGATATTGTGCTCACTGCAAGCGCGCCAATCACGTCCGTGAAAACTGTTTTGATTGGATCGAGACTCCTGATGGTACAAAGTGGGCTGCCAAAAATCCTTCTAAGGCTGCAAGTGTGATGAGACGCAAAGAAGCGTATAATAAAAAGAGGAAAGAAAGAGACAATGAAGGCTCATCAAATGAGGGTGCATGGATCTTAGAAGAACAATTTGATTTATACTACTCTAGTTCCAAAAACTCAGATGTGATACTCGATACCGGTGCTACTTGCCATGTGTTTCACGACAAATCCCTGTTCATCTCCATGTCCCCCACCGAAAAGAGTATTCAAACAGCCTCAGGACACTTGTCAACTGTATCAGGAATTGGGACTGTGGAGTTTCACGTCACGGGATATGAAGGTGGCAACAAGTATCGGACTATTAGAATTGATAACGTCTGGTACCTACCAACATGTACCAGAAACCTCGTTTCCGGCTCAAAGCTCATTCAAAAAGGATTCCAGATGAGGACAAATAAATACGGCATGGAAATTCACTCACCTGAGAATAGACTTCTCGCAAGTGCTCGAATGGAAAATGGCCTTTTTCGATTTAATACAATAAACCCGAAAGAAGGTGCCTCTAAAACACATTCTACTCCAAGCCAAATTTTGATCTCGCAGGATGAGAAGGCACTAACTTCAAAATTGATTCACAATCGTTTTGCCCATGTTGGTACAGGACTATTGAAAAAAATTTACTCCTCAGACCTTTGCTTACATAAAACTAAAGGAAATGATAAGTCAAAACTTAATGTAACATCAGATTTAATTAAAGATTGTCATACTTGTCACTCATGTAAGCAGGTTGAAAGAATAAATAGAGATCCTACACCAAGAGCAGCAAATCTTCTTGATCTTGTGCACTCGGATGTCTGGGGAAAATGTCGTGTCAGTGGGATCCTTGGAAGCAATTATTTCGTTTCTTTTACAGATGATGCTTCTCGCGAGAGTAAGATTTACCCCATAAAAACTACAAAAGATGTCCGAGATAAATTCCTGGAATATAAAAATGAAAAGGAACTTCAAACTGGTTTAAAGATAAAAGCTATGCGTTTCGACGGAGGAGCAGAGTACAAAAAGATTAATTTCAATGGTATCACAAAACAAATGAGTGCTCCCTACACACAACATCAGAACGGGGTTGCTGAAAGATTAAATCGTACTATCATTACTATGGCTAGATGCATGCTCGATCATTCTAAACTTCCAATGCGTTTTTGGGATCTTGCTGTTACCACTGCCTGCTATTTAAAGAATAGAATGCCAATTTTACCCGGTAACAGAACACCGTCCGAAACTATGCATGGAAAATTACCAATCATTTCGCATATTAAAGTATGGGGTTGTATATGTTACGTACTGATTGATAGCCAGAACCCACGGAGATATAAATTGCTTCCGACCTCTGACAAAGGCATTTTTATTGGATATTGTGAATCTCCAACCCAATATCGTGTTTACATTCCTTCAAGAACAGGGCCAAACAAAATAGTTGTATCCGCAAATGTTCGTTTTCTTGAAGATTCATTCTGGGATTGGAGTAAAACATCCAAGGATCAACTTGACCTTCAACAACTGGAGAATCCAACACATCAAAAGGATAGCAATTCATCATCAGAAATAAGCAGCTTGTCTAACTCGGAATCTGATACAGACTCTACAGCAGAATCGGAATCAGAATCACTCCCTTCTCCTTTCCTTCGACCATATGAGCGATCAGTCGAGCATCCTACATATTTGCCAGTTGAAAGTACTGATATGGAAGTTGTCACATCACAACCCCCAGTCGATCAAGCCATCCCAGGTTCATTCAATAACGAAGTGGATTCACCGACTCAAGTTCCTAGAAGAAGCAACCGAGTACGAAAACCAATTGAACCAAGATCAGCATGGCAACCAAGAGCTCACTATATTGGAGGAGATAATAAAATTCCACAATCATATACAGACGCCATAAGCGGACTTGATAAATCGAAATGGGAGAGAGCTATTCATGATGAACTTGAGTCCCTCGGGTCAAAAAATGTTTTTAGTCCAGTAACTCATGTTCCTCATGGGAGGAGACCTATTGGATCGCGCTGGGTTTTTGCTATTAAGTCCGATGGTAGATACAAGGCTAGGCTAGTTGCGCAAGGATTCAGTCAAGTGCCAGGGATAGATTATTTTGATACATACTCACCAACACTTCATATGGACTCACTCAGGATATTACTAGCTATTTCGGCTTTCCGTGACTGGGAAATCCATCAAATTGATATCAAGACAGCATATCTAGAAGGAGATTTGTCTGAGGAAATATATATGAGGACACCAGAGGGGATTCCCGGATCAAAGTTTGTTAGAATTAATAAAGCGCTATACGGCTTAAAACAATCTGGAAAGGCTTGGAATGATAAACTCAGCAGCACACTATCTTCGTTTCAATTCAAGAAATCCATCAGCGATCAGTGCATCTATATTCACCAGATAAAACAATTGATTATTGGGGCTTATGTTGATGATCTCGTTATATGTGGAAAAGGCATTGAAGATATAATTGAAGCGAAAAGCTGGCTATCTTCATGTTTTCCCGTGAAAGACATTGGCCTTATTGACACGGTAATTGGATGGAAAATAACTCGTGATAGGCCAACTAGAACTCTGAGGATTTCTCAAGCTAGTTATATTGTCAGTAAAGTAGATTCTCTTGGGCTAAGTAATGCCAAAGTTTTCAAGTCTCCAATGGATGGATACGAGGCAATTTTACCTGCTAATGACGATGAGCCACTTGCGGACAACTCAGCATATCCTAGTGCAATTGGTAGTTTGGGGTATGCCTCTAATAGCACAAGGCCTGATATTACCTTTGCAACATCACAGCTAGCAAGGTTTAATGCATCACCTGTTACTCGTCATTGGAATGGCGTTTGCAGAGTTTACAAATATTTGAAAGGTTCCCATGATACCAGTCTTACATATAGCTTTGGAATACCTTCTTGCGAATTATCAGATGAATCAATGGCTACAATATATTCAGACTCCGATTATGCATCAGATGTTGTCACTCGTCGATCTGTTAGTGGGTACCTAATGATGCTGGGTGGAGGACCCGTCAGCTGGCAAACTAAAAGACAAAAGTCAATTGCCACTTCCACAACAGAAGCTGAGTATATAGCAATATTCGAGGCATCAAAGCATGCTATCTGGGCCACTAGACTTCTGGAGGAACTCAATGCTTCTAAGGAACTTATCGGAAATTCCGGGATGAAGGTTTACACAGATAACCAGAGTGCATTGGCCATAGTCAATGGTACTAATTCAACTAAAGCTAAACATATTGATGTAGCCTATCACTTCGCAAGAGACTGCGTCCAAAAAGGTACTATCAAAGTTGAGTTCATACCATCATGTGAAATGCTGGCAGATATACTTACAAAGCCCCTACCTCACTCAAAAGCTGTGCCAATTTGCAATAAAATATTTCATAAGTTTTAAGGCGAATTTTAAAAAGCTATGGCACACGCTGGAGAAGCCCTCAGAAAATGTTTAACAGACATATCAATTCAAAAACACTTGTAATTCGAGTTGTGGTCCCTAACAAGGCTACTAGACTTGTTAGTCAGGAGGAGTGTTGAAACCTAGAATATACAATGTTAGTATAAGCTAAATAGCAAATGAGTCATACATTTACCTGGCTGTTAGTGTTTACCAGCTAGGTAGAACATTTGTGTGGTGTTAGGTTGAAAGAGATGTCAGTCACATGATGCTGACCTTCCGCCATTAAACGGGAGGCAGGAAGACAGATCACTCACTTCTACCAGGGTACCAGTAGAGGACACTTGCACCGTCGTTGAAGAACTAGATCACTCGTGGACTGCTAATTATGTATATAAGATAGTAATAGTTCGTTATAGTTTTCCTCATGCAATTTTACTCTAATTAATAGATCAATAATTATTTCATCTCAACACTTATTAGGCTATCTAGAATATTCCTTCCTGTCTGATACTAGCCTCTGTTATGTTTCCCTGATACCAGTTCACAGTCTCGATGCCAGTTGCTAGAATCCTCTAGTCATGTTCAGAATAAACTAGAGTGAAGTTTTGCCTTTCACAGAATTGTTGAGGTACGTGATTAACATCACGTGATACAGGACAATTATCGGCTCACTAGCCGTTACAATAAAATACCAAAACCTCAGCAGGGCCCGGAGCAGCATTGCCACACAAGTATGAAGCGAGGATATTGGGATCAATGCTTGCTTACGCAGAAGGATTGTGCCAGGAGTAGGAAAACCATGCTGCCAATGTGGATATCCGTCCCGAAACATAAAGCACACGGTGATGTGTCATCGTAGATGGGCAAAGGGAACAGGCGAGTTGCCACGAAAATCGACCACCCGATCTTTCGAAGCTATGGTAAATAACGCTAAAGATGTGACTATAATGGCACAGTGTATTCTAAAGGAAGGATGGCTAGAGCAGTTTCGGATGACTGGAGAAATTGAGGCGCTAATCAGGCGAAGAGAGGAAAATGGAAACACAGGACAAGGACAGAATCTACACTGGCAACAACAGTTTGAGTGCACTTCCTAGAGCTAAGACTATATGGGCGTAGAGTCCAGTCAGACAGCTAAGGGAGCTATTAGCGCGATGTCTCCCCTATGTAAGTATGAAGTTCGTAGACATCTTCATGGATGTCAAGGCGCCAATTTATGATAATGAACTATGTATATATATATATATTTTTTATTATTATTTCTTTTTAAATCATTTAATATGTATTCAGCTATAAAGCTATGACACATGACCGGTGCTATGTATACATGATGGATGACTCTTTTGCCGTTAGAGACACTCATACTCTGGATTTCATTCGCAAATACTACTATGAGGTGTGCTTGCTTACACAAACAGTCGACCCTCCTCCGTGAATACCCACCAAAGGGACGTTTCAAAACCTTTGGTTATCCAAGCATGCCTTCGTCATCCATGCATACCAGCACCGCGAGAAATGTGATTGTGTTTTGCCGGATTTGAACCAGCGACCTACTGTCTCAAGTGGGATATTTGTCCAAGCTATCCAGACTCTACTTGGTAGACCGGCCATGACGATATACCATTGCACCATCCAGCCATGGCAGTATTTAGAGTGTCGCCTGCACCCAGGAATGGGAATTATGGACGCAGGAAAATTTATCAAAAAGTCATAAAGCCGTTCCTGTGCCATAAGCTTGATTGAATTGGGCTACACACTTGTTCTAGCCATAGCTTGTGATACGGTGCAAATAATTGTGACGTGCAGGTCGTACAAAGTTGTCGGCAGCTCTCAGGCGAACAGTGAATTAGCTTTCATGTTGGTTTAAATGCATGAATATCCACGGGGCATGCAAGTCAAAGACATCGCCGCAATTCGTTTCGTGAATAGGAAGTTGTGGCTGTGCGATACCCCTGACACTAGACTACGTCAAATCAGGCAGCAAGCTAGTTCGCTGCATCCTATGCCACTATCCATATCGTGCACAAGCTTCCGTGCGTTCTTTTGCCCCGTAAACGGCTGTCCGGCCCACTTAAACACCCAGTTAATCATAGGACCTCGCATAACGCACTGCAACTCTTCGTACAGAAGGATCGACATTTTGTGCCTCATAACTATATCGCATGCAGGTTCCAGTTTATGTCCAAATTTCATGAGATTTGTCGAGCGTTAGTAATGAGAGATTAACTAACTGCTAATGAGTGAGTATTTATTGTCTCAATTAGTCTATAACTATGTCAGGACAAATAGGTCTTTTCTACCTACAGGCCGGGAGTATCTATACCTCGGATAGTTTACTCCCTCCTAGGCCTCCTTCACAACTCCTTTCCAGCAGTAATACCCCACAGTTTTGGGGGACTATTCTCAACACCTGTCAGTGGTGTCCCCTACGAACCTCCAGCTCTCACTGTAGAGTCTGCAGAGCCGAGATTGAGTAACAAAGTCCTCACTTCGAAGAGGATTCCCAATCGCTTTCGCGGTCTGTATCGTCTTCATCTCTCAACACACTCCCCTATCAGCACTATCATGAAGCTAACCACGATCAGATCAGATGGTAGGGTCGGAGCCCTACTCGTCACCCACCCTTGATCATGGAGGAAAAGCCATCCGATGAGTTTCCGGAGCGTACCCAGCACCCGATACGGCGATGGTAGATTAGATCAAGTAGGCCTCGAATGTTACAAAAAATAGCGATATAGATGGATGAGCGCACCTTATGTAGTCCCGGAGTCTAGTCCTCGCCAAGCTTGAGCTGCATGTTTTTTGAGACTTTTTCCCGCGCACGCAGTTTCCGTTGCTACCATTTTTTTTGGGTAGAAGGTTCCGTGGAAAAAGTGGCCGAATTCCACGGGTAAACACTGAGCTGAATGGCTCTTCAAGGGGAATATATCAATGATCTTTCAAGTAACAAAAGAGGATAGGAGCACTGTACAAGGTGTGGCCTGGGTCAGAGAGGAGCCCAATGTGCTAGATAGTCATAGACTCAAGTAGTACAATAAAACACAAACACAAACAAACAAACAAACAAACAAACAAACCCCACAGTTTTTCATTTGAGTACACACCAAGAGGATCCGTTATCCCGTCATTAGCTCTCCTCTCCAGCCAACAAAACGATGGCCATTTGCGGGTGTGTAGCTGCAGGGAAAAGTCTCAAAAACCACTGGGTGCGGGGCTCTCCTATGACGAAGCCATCCAGTCAGGCTCAGCAGACCTATGTATACCTAAGAGCGTCATTCAATCTTCCTAGCCTCCTTATCCTTACTTCTCCTCTGATTTATGCCGCAGGACAAATTGAAGGTCGTGAAAGGAAGTCGGAAAAGTCTTGGTCGAGAGTGACTGTCGTGAAACTAACTGCGAAGAAAACAGCAACCAAATTTTCGTCAAAGGTAAGAGCAGTTTGTCGAGTAATGAGATCATCTATTTTGATCCGTCGCACTCTTTGATAACATGCGAATGACCCAGCAGTTCCCTATTTGCCTAGTTAACACTTCAGCACGTGTAGGTTTGTGCGATTAATGGGATGTCAGCAGATGTTTGTCGCCGTACAGTCGCCATCGCATTGCTTTGAGAATCTTCTGTCTACCATGCGCGTTTTGCGCAGTCAACTAAGGCGGTCATGTGCTTCGCATTAAGTCTCGCTCGGTCATAGAAATGCAGGGATTCCCATGTAAGATTTAATATTCTTGACGGGCTGAAGGCTTGTAGCGGCTGGTATTGTGGAGTACGTTATTTCGAGGCCTCTATCAAGTAATTATCAGAAGTTTAAAAAACTTTTGTTGATCAGTAAGTGGGAATCTCATACCTTTGTGCTTGTGGTACAGATTTAGCTCCTCATAATCTTCATCTTTAACTCTAAAAATCCCGATCGTCAATTTGTGTTATTTTCAATTCTAGAGCAAGAACCTTACAACCTTACAACCATCTCAAATCTTATTCTTTTTGTATCTATATCTGTATAGGGGCGTTGTAGCTTATTTGTGGGAACATATCATGCGATAATGTGGAACAGCTGGCTTCACTCTCAAGACATGCTTAAGCTGTCGTATATAACGGCTGGCTCGCATTTAGCCCTTAATAACGGTCTGGTGACATGTGCTTCAAGCAACTTACAAGGAGCTGATTAGGTTCAGATGGGAATCGATAGACATGATCAGCCTCTGATAAGGCTTGGGTCACCATTATAGCTCAGTCTGTAGAATTCTACAAACTTCCACACATCACTGAAACCGTCATTTTCAATCTGTCCCGCTTAATTTTTCATAGGCAATGTGACGTCAATTCTGCTTTCTCTGACCGTTCCTTTAAAGCCGTGCGCCGGCCGCCATTCAGTTGCCAGAATTGTCGTTCTATCATTCCACAGCTCAGTCAATCTTGATTCAAAAAAGAGATTTCACACAACGCTAGCGCAACAATCTACAAAAATGCCTCTATTTTTCAGTAAACACTTCGGAGGTCGTCGTGCAGGTGCTCATGTGCACGTGGATCGTCATGGAATTCACAAGCCTGTCTTCAGGTTCCGCTGCTTTGGATTGAATTGTTTTCGATAGGTGTCAGGCATGAATAAAATACAATGCAGGAGAATCTTACACTTGATAAAATGAATCGATATGCAAGGCGTAAGTTGACCCTGAACTCAGCTTGAATGGGACCCTAACATTACAAGGCAAACGGTGTTGAGTACATGCAGCATACATGGTAGTTTGGAGTAAAGATTGTTGCTCCTCAGTCATACGTAACGTTAAAGTGGATAACAGTCACATAGGCAGCTGTAGTGGGCCTTTTTATGGCGGCGCGGCGTCTTTCTCTAGACAAAGACACGAAAAGCTTGTTAGTCGTTTGGAGGAGTAGAATATCAGGTGTCCCAAACATTTTCACGTAATTGAAAAAAATCGCGGAATCAATTTGTCAAAACTCAGTGCAATTTACCATCGACTTCAGGCTTCTGTGGTCTGTGAAGAACGTGCTCATCCTGCATGATCTTGTATAATCAGCATTGGTCAAGCGTGTCAGTAATGCCTCAGGATGCAAAATTTGCACACATTTTTCTCATACGATGCAACCAGCAAATAGTACGCTTCGATCGCGCCAAACCTGAACGTTGCATGTAAGGGTCAGTGGGTCGGATACTTTACACATGCTTTTGAACTTTTTTATCCTCCTCAATTCAGGCTACAACATAATGTGTAGGTCTCTCATGCCTCCCGGCATGTAGATACGTTTCATGAATGCGCTCCGTCCAGCGTTGTCAGCATCGAGATGTTGATTAAGGCACATTTGCATGAGCAATAAAAACGTCTTTAATCCCCCTCTTCAGCCAGATAGTCAGGGGCTATTTACAGATGAGTAGCAAGACATCTAGGGATGCCGTGTAGTCCCGCAGTAAACTTTTTGCCCTAGTTTCCTAAGATGTAAGTAAACCTCTTTTTTAATTTATTTTTTATTTTTAGGTCCTAAGCTATGCTCTATATCTCCTAGAAGTCAAGGAGCGAGATAAAAACCTTTGCTAGAACCTTTGGGATTATTGTATCCTACTGATTGTATGTTCGTTTTGCTTCCTGAATATCGACCCATCTCGCCGGCAAAGACGAATTCTTCACCTTCCAGTGGTGCCGGTGTAATCGCTCAGTACGCTCTGCATATCTGGGATATCCAAGAAGAATCGCATCCGAATCGAAGTCGAAAGCAAACACATGCATATCTCAATTTGATGACTTCTCAATCTTGCAGCACTTACCATTATCTTCTGAATCCTCAACCTCTTTAGAACCACACATCATCTCGCCTAGACGACCGATAAAGGCGTCACCTCAATTTCAAACAGGAGCTTGCCTCATTCATTACCGGCCATCACTCACTACATATTTATGACGCTACGTATACCCGCATGGAGGAAATTAAGTTATAATATACAAAATTGGGGGTCTTGGTTTATTGAGGACTGTTGTCCTAATGGGACAAACAACTTGAGGAGGACAGGTGGCTGAGGTGTGGGGCGAGAGGGGGAACAGGTCTCTGATGACCATGCTGGGACTGGTATTTTGAGGTGTTTTCAACTTTGGAATATTTGTGGGCGCCAAGACCAAGATTTCGGCTAATTAGCCAGGAGGGCTTCTTTTGTCGATGAGTCAACGGCACTCCCCAGCGCCCTGGACGGTACAAAAGAAGTTGGGCTAAGCCACCATACAGCAATCACGCTCTGTCAAGACTTTACTGACATCTAAGCACGAGCTTGGGGAAAGAGTTGGGATGAGGCTAGGAAGGCGTAGTGTGAATTTCCCGAGGTACCCACAAGTCTGCAGCGCCCAGCTGGCCGGCCTCTTCGAACGCTTCAGAAGGGGCACTATGTCTTCGGATTTAGTCCCAATGTCGGTATTATGAGAGCTCCGCACCCGGTTATTTTTGCGACTTTTCCCGGCTGTCGTGCACCCGCAAATGGCCATCGTTTCGTTGGCTGGAGAGGGGAGAAAACGAAGGGCTAAGGGCTCCTCTAAGTGTATGATTGAATGAGGGGTTGTGAGGGGTGGTTCTGTTTGAGGGAGCTGTATGGGAGGCATAGGAGGGGATATACTACTAGCACAGGAAGGCTTGGTCTGTGGGCAGAAATAACCTGCATGATCTACATATTCATAGACTCAGGCAGGACAATGGAACGAAACAGTAAAAAAAAATACTAATAGTAGACCCATCTCTGAAAGTTTGGTTTTAGGCGACGCTGAAATTACCGCTTTTTTAATGCCACCTGGCTGGATACTTGCAGACACCAGCCTCCTCGTGGATAGTTTCATATACAAGATGAATACATTTATTTGAAGGTGCTAAGCCTAGGCTCTAACCATAATATTGGTACATGACTGGCGGAGCCGGTGTATGTAGCATCCTATGGCTTGCCTTGCATATTGAAAGAACTTTTAATGCGGAAATGGCTACATTTTTTAAAGAAGTAGAGGTATTATTTGAATTATCTTGGATTTCAATTTGAAATCTTTTACGTGACAGGATTAAATGAGCTCTAAAAGCTCACTGCTACCTAAATGGTCGGCAATAAAGTTAGAAGCCACAGAAGAAAAAATACAGTAAATGTCTTAGTTATGATGATGCTGTTGTTTTTGTTTTATTAAGGTCCTAAGCCAAAGCTCCAAGTCCACTATGAGTACAGGACCGGTGTTCACAGCCAGTACTACATCTAGGACATACCCAGCTTGATTCCACCGCATGAACCACTACTAAACCAGCGGTCTGTTAAAAATATGCGCCGGCGCAAGCTCCTTTCCCCAAAATCGAAAAAAATATAAATTTCAAAGAAATTAGACCTGGAACCAATACTCCTTGCCTTGATTCCCGTTTAGTCAGGTTTAGTTACTTGAAGAGTTATATTTGATCTCCACTGAGAGTAGGAGATGGGTGCATAAGAGAATCCCCAAAAAAGTTGGTATCCTGCGCAGGTTTCTGAAGCTTTCCAAGCACCTTGGCCCGAGTAGCTTGTATAGAAGGGCACTGTGTATATGTATGTATGTGTTTATTGTCCTATAAAATCCATGACTATATGAGGACATGTAGATCCTTCCTGCCTACAGGCCTAGAATTACGATTTCCTGCGCCACATTCCAATATGTTTCAAATATATCTCCTGAAGTGGAGGCAGGAGTTTAATTTTGATTTAATTGAACGTCGTTACAGTGAACAACTCGTGATCATTATCACGAGCCGGACGGCTCAGTTCCTATAGAACGACCCGACGCTCTGGCGCGCTCTACAGCACCTCTAAACAGAAAAGAGCCCGAACAGCTGTCCGCCACTCTGATTTTCTATCTAAATGAGACAAAATTCCCTCCACGGGAAATTTGTATGTATTTCTACAAGTTGCATCAAATTTCTCCCATAGAAAGCGTGGTTTATAGGGAAATTTTGAAAAGTGTCACACTTAGTAGGAAAAGGAAAACCATATTCCCATCCAACAGTGGTTCCACGCAAAGATTATTCGTCAACAAATGGATTTGGTTGGTCCATTGAACCCCGTCGTAAAGATCTTCGTCAGACTGATTCATTTCCCAAAGGCGATGGCACCTTCCTGAGCAGGGCTAGGTCTACTGATGTTGATTATAAGAAGCAGAGGACTGTAATTTCTTGCTTTCTTCGACCCGAGTTTTAGTTCCTTATAATGATTTATCAACGTTATCCAGAGGAAAGAAACTAGATGCTAAGCCCACGGACAGAGGAGGAGCTGGAGTAAAAACTCGCAAAAATTGAGAGTTTAAACTCCTAATCAGGAAGTCATTAGGTGGCAATGAAGTATGTAGGGAAAGCCAGGCTTTTTATCCCTCTTGGCGAACCAGCCGCATTCTCTTCTTGTCTGGCCGAACAAAGACAGTGTTGGTGCGAAAGTGTGCCGCACGGACCACACGAAGGTTGCAGCTGCCAAATTCCTCACGCGGGAGACATGGACTTGTAGTTAGAGAGCTTTGCCACAATGACAACCGGCCTGTAAGGGCACAATATTAGACCTATGGATCTAATTGATATCTTACTATATGTGGTAGACTTGTGAGCTCACACAGAGCGTCACAGAAAGGCTCCGGCTGGACTACCAGGAGAAGAGGCCTCATGAGGGCCAGCGCAATTTGAGTGATTAATTGGTGTCATACACAGGCTATTGTGAGAGTCTGATGTGCAAGTACTATATCTTGCCTGGCGTGTGCAAGTGTTGACTTTGTGGAATCCGTGACGGCGAGGGTAGACCAGGAGGCGAGGACGGTCATCTGCCGGCCCAATTTTAGCGGACCGCGCTAAGGGGAGGATAATGGTTGGAGGGTATTCCAGAGGAAGCCTAGAGATTGCTAGTCGAAGTATTCCTTCCGAGTCCGGGGATTCCTACGAGCGGCGCGTCCATGAGTCGGAGAATATTGAGTCGGTGTCAATTTTAGCGGCTGTTGGCTCCTGCCGGGTTTCGGCAACGAATGAAGCCTGAAGTGAACAAGAAAAATTGTATCCGTCTTTCGGGACCTGGCCAAGAAGGAAGTTTGCTCAATTTCCGCGCTTTTCAATCGGAAGAATTTCTGTCACAAGCTGTGGCACTGCTGCTGCTTGAAGGAGCTATGGTGCCTGGTCCAGGCAGGACAACAATCCGCATGGCTATTGATAGTTAGCGCCTTCGTGATAAAAGCGGCCATGATATACCTCTGAGACTCTATCTGATAGCCTTCGGGACAGTGCTAGTCTAACAGGCTTCCGTCGACGCACCAGTGGGCCCAGATGTTTATCATGCAAGTTGAAATCTAGGCCGGAATCAAGCAACAAAGGCCTATCAGTGGGTCACGTAGAAATTTAGCACATGACAATGAGTCCTGACTTTGCCCCATTTTAATTAAAGGTCATAGCTTGTGCGCGTATTAACTTCCCCTATTGCTGAACTCATATCTCAATTATCTAATTTATCCCTGACCGCATCGTGTTGGGGCTCGATCCAGTTGACAGCACTGCGCTGATTCGGAAGCCGAGCTTTCTAAACCAAAGCTGCAGCAAGATTTTATCACAATGAGAGTTCAACAATCCCCGAGACAGCTCTAGCTATGACTAGATAGTAGAATAGACCACGATCCCATTTTAAAAATATTTAGAAAAAAAAGAGGGCAATCTGCCATAGCTGGATGCGGAGCGAAAATCTTTCGACCTGTGTAATAGTACTTACTAATCTTATATAAGTCTTTTACGCAGATCCGTTCATACAGAATTTTATCTAATTTTTGAAGATAGAAAATTAACCACCAGTCGCGCGATACATGATTTGCTAGGTATATCGCCTGAAAAGTTGAACATCTGTGTTGAAAACGCCAACAAGACATTGCTAGCAAATTTGCTTTCGAGCTTAAATGCCGATCTTCTCAACTCTGCTAGAATTGCAATGGCTTGTGGATAAAGCTCATCCTTCTCTATTCGCGATTAGTTACAATCTTTTATCAGGCTTGAGAGAAATTTGATTCTACAAGATATATATAATTTATTCATTAATAGCAAAATTGAAAAGTTGCTCTATTGTCATCCTGACTATAGTATTTTTTGAATAGAGTATTGCTTATCGTCTTTCATCATCATTTGCCTCAGAGTACATCATCAAAGATAATAAATTGGCCAAAATTCCAAAGATTTTATTGTAAGCAGGATGTAGCGAACTAAAAAATACCCCTAAAAGTGCTGCTTCATCAAATCCGTGCAAGCTCCATGTTACAATTAATTCTCAATTCTCAAACGCCTTCCCATGTAGCCTCCAAAAACCCCATAGTGCTGCACTTTGGCTTACGCACGCTCCAGTTACTCCATAGTCCATTAAATTCCGCCGCAACTTCTTCCATCAAGGCTCTGATCTCGCGGGCCGTTCGTTCTTTTGCCCCAAAGCCGACCCCCATCATGAGATCACATCGTAATCCGATATTGTGCGTAGCATTGACACCTATACATTCTTCATCTAGCAGGTACTCAATGATAAGTACTCGACTTCCCTTGCGGAGGATTGGCAATAAGGAACGGAATATTTGGCGGACATGCTTATCGCTCCAGTTATGTAAGATCCAACGCATGAACACGACATCATAGAAAATGTCAGAAGCAGGATGTGGCGTGAAAAAAGATAGCGGTAAAAAAGAGATACGATCTTGAACCTGGCTCTTGATGAGAGTGGCTTTGTTTTTAATGGCATCCTCCACGACATTTGGGAGGTCCTGCACGGTGAAATTTAGAAATTTTGTTTGTTCGGCAAGAAAAATTGAGACATGACCTAGGCCCCCACCAACGTCAAGTACACGAGCACCAACTTTATCATCGCTGATCCAATCGTGTCCAACTAGTATGTGACGAACATCATAGCTTTCGTTTGATGTAAGATATTGCATAGCGTTCCCAAAGCGGAGTCGGCGAGATTCTTCTCGGGCAAACACGTGAAATATGGGCATATTGCTGTTGATGAGAGCGAAAGGGCTTTGTTCAGGTTCCTCGGCAACACCGTACTTTTCAATGGCTTCGGGATAGCGAAGAGCGGCCGGTGCTAGCTCGTAGCAATTAACATTTATGATATCAATTAAACCTTGTCCGCGAGTAAGGAGCCAATGAGATCGTGGCGTGTGACTGACTTGCCCAGGAACAAGCTCAGTAAATATCCCGTTTAAGATAGCAATCCTAATAAATCGAATGACAAGATGTAAGGGCAATCCAGTGGCAGCTGAAATTTCAGAGTAGGTGGCAGACCCTGACGGTGGAACGGCTTTGAATAGTTCGAAGTGGCAAATTACCTGGAGCGATACCATCTCGGTCCACTTGAGAATCATGAGTACCTAAGTGCCATCAGAGCATTCAAATAAAAACTTACATTGCTGTATATGTTGACTAATGCTGTCTCCGGGGCTTCAATTAAGGTCCGGATACGGTGGCAGTTGTTGATTAAAACTTCGCATTTAGACAACAATTCTGAAGGTAGAGCATTGTACCTTTCAAAATAACTGATACTTCTTTCATCATCTTTTCCTGAAACCGTACTGCTAGTGTGTAGGAGGCTCTGATGATTTACTGTACTATCCCCTAATATCAACCGCCAGGGACGGAAGATGAGATTTCCTATGACACAAACAATGTCAAAGGAGCATTTGGAGATCTTGTCAAATACACTAGGGCTGGAAGCACTCGAAGAGGGTTGGATCTGTTCTTTGTTGCTTTCATTGAGAGATTTATCAATTTCTTTGGCGGCTGCAAGGATCTCAGAAGCCAGTATGGTGAGTGACATAATGTTGGGACTCTTTCGCAACAATGTAATATAGAGTGGGCGAGGAATTCATCTGTATTATATTTCGTGATCGTCATCAATTTCAACACAAATTATCGGTTTTGGGATAATAATGTGTGCTAATCGGTTCTAGTAGCTACAGAGATAATTATTCTAATAGGATTTAAGATAGCTCAAGAATTACGTACCAGCTTGATGCTTCCTAGGAGCGACGGGAGTTCCCATATCTGCAGGAAGTCTAATTAGATGGGTCTTGACATGGTTAGTCCCCTGCACGCCGAAGGTTTCGTCGGGTAGCGATGCAAACGAGCAAATGCATTGTTTTCCGAGGATGCCGGCGATGTGATTGTAGCATCTGCCGAAGTGAGAGAAAATGACTGCACTTTACAAGGGTTCCAAACGTAGTGACATGAGGACTAATGTAATTGGTTACTATTTCTTTTCAATTTACTGATGAAAGAATTCTTACTAAAGATAGTGGAGTCATGCTATTTGAGTATTTTATTTATAACATAATGGTCGAGAGAGATGTGTGGCTGCCATGAGACTTTCGTAGTATTTAATAATCAGGTCCGCTGTTAAATTTGCTAAATTTGTGGTCCTACACATTTGTGGAATGTCTTTTCGATGAAGATCTGAGATCTAGGTAGTGATTAAAGTCAAGTAGGCTGCCGGCAAGTTCATTCGCCGATGCGGCGAGATCGTATCAGATGATTTGGTACGTGTAAGCCAACACCATATAATCAACCCGTCGTACACAAATTGACTCTACAATGCATGGTTTACCTAAGTCGTGGCGGTCAAGAGATAGTGGATCTATTTGCTGTAGACAACACCGCCATTTTCTCATGTGCAGCAATGCATGTATAGCCCAGGATTGCAAGCCTTGCAGGATGAATCATTTAAAGCGTTAGCGCTTGCATCTTGAGAACTAAGCTATTTTGTTTTTCGGTTAGGTCGGCCCGTTGAGAATTCATGTCCATGTGATTCTCCAAACACTTTTGCCACATCTAAAAGGCACTACTTCAACTCCTTCTCCAGTGAATGACTCCCGAACTATCTCGCTCTTCTTGTGTAGAACAATATGTTCCGTATTCCCGATGGTAACTCCATAAAAATTGCGGCCGTAGTCTCCTAGAAAACCCCCTAATATCTCTTTGGTTACCATATCAGGTGAGATGATGCCATCCCTGGCTGATTGCTCAAGAGCCTCCAGGAAGAATTGGGTTACGTACGGCTGTGTAAAGACACCAGCACAAGTTTTCCCTGTTTTGGTTTGTTTGGCTGCAATATCATGAGGAGCAGAATCGCTCCCCAGGAAAAATTTGCCGGAGCCGTCGATTGCGGCCTTAATTAAAGCTGCTCTGTCGCTTGGCCACTTAGCAACTGGTTTACTATTTGTTTGCATTAGTTTGTTTTAGTAATATTATGGCTTACATACCAGAAATGATGTACATTATCGGCCCAGTCATCGACAGTCAGAAATAAGTGATGCACAGTTATTGTCCCAACCACATTGGCTCCACATTCTCTGACAGTTTCAATTGCTGCCTTTGTCGTGCAGTGCTCAAGCACAATTTTTAACTATTAGAGGAGAGTTTATTATCGGAAAATTCTATTATTATTGGAGTAGAACCAACCGCAGGAAAATCTGAATGTAATTTAAGTAAGGTCGGAAGAAATTTGTGCTCGGCATTTAAGATAGTGATATCTTTTTCGTGATCACTGGGGCACTCTCCATGTAAATTGAGTATCATTCCACATTTTTCCATAGCTGCGAACACAGGATAGAAAGGCTCGTATGAAAGCACACCCGAGCTAGAGTTAGTTGTAACACCAGCTGGATAGCTTTTAATACCCATGATACCATGCGCCTTTGCCTCCACGACCATTTCGGGAGTTATACTCTCATGCAAATACATGCTCATGAGATAGGTAATGCTTGGGTCTTCTTGCTGCAGCCTTTCTTTGTATGCTAGAGCGTCCAAGATAGATATGAGAGGGGGGTTTAGATTTGGCATCACATAGACGGTATTAACACCGCCGGCCCGGATAGTAGGCACTACAGTCTTCATCATTGTCCCATCTCGAAGATGGACGTGGAAGTCAGCAGAGGCATTGAGCCGTACCTCATCAAATTTTTCGAAATAGCTCATGATTCTGGAAGGTGAGACGGTTTTTATCTGGGGTTTGATAGATCATACATAGATCTCATGAAGAATGCTGAGGCTTTTTCTAGATGCAAGATGACTAATAATTAATTTGGGCTGACTTGGCAAAATTAAGCCATTGTAAACATTTATCGTGGTTAGCTACTGTAAATTCTACACGGGATGCGGCTACGACCTTCAATACCGAGAACTATTGGAACTTTCTTCTATAGGCCAACTAGTTCTTGTCTATTTCGGCGATCATTATATCTGAACACCATTTCACAACCTTCCCGTCCGCAACTCTCCTTCCTTCCTATTTTTACACGACAGCCTACAACGCGCCTGATATCGACGGAAACTAAAGAATGGCTAAAACAAGAAATCAAGATTGGTGTCAGATACTCTGCAATAATTACAGCAACTGGATTCTTGCTATTAGTTATGGCAACTGGAATTCAAGAGGAATACCGCGCACACAAATATCCCACTCCTGATGAATGGAATTGGAATACAAGATTGGAAACAAGAGCTGCCAAGGCACGCGAGGATAGCGATGACCCTTGGATCAAGAATTGGTTGATGATAGGTAGCTCATACAAAAGGGTAATTGGAAAACTTCATGATTCTAGTCGCGAAGGACAGCGAATAGTCGAACAATCCGAAAGTACTTCTGCTTTGCCTTTCGATATAGAAGGAAAGTTAGGATATGATGTTTCTCAAAATTCAGAGCCTTGGAGGCGTGGATATTATGAAGTTCTGGCAGGGCTTGTACGAGTTGCCGAACAGTTAGATGATTACGTTAGAGACAAAGCTTTAGATAAGTTTATTGCTTGGCCTGCAAGCTCAGTGACGGGTCCTTCTAACCCAAAACCTCGGCCCCTACCGGTCAACATGCCTCCTCCACCAGCTGAGGACGATTGTGTGAAGGCATTTGAGAGCCCGGAGGTCTACTATAAGTTAATCCTTACGACTAAGGGGTTCACAGAAAAACAACGAGTTGATTCAGCAATTGCCTATGGATCATGGCTTGAGTACAAAGGAAAGCCAGAACTTGCGGAAAAAATGTTCAAGTGGGCTGTGAATATCGCATCATCTTCTCAGGATACTTCATCGTCCATCGTTGATGCATCGACCTATGTTATCAAGGCCAACCACTGTCTTCCAAGTGAAAACATCCTGTCTTCAACGACAGCTTTAGCCATACATTATGCTACAAACTCTAGAGTTGATTTAGCTCTACCTATATTTATAACTATACTCCGGTCCCGAAAATCTCTCCCAAAGCCATCGCCTACCATGCTCTCTACAATTGATACGAACGATAAAGATACAAATCCATTATGGAAAGAAGCTCTTGTATTCATAAAAAAATGCTTCACCCCGCCAAAGTATCCACCACCGCCTAGCGATGGCTCACAACCTCCAAATCAGGATTCTAAAGGCTACTGTGAGATGGCAGGTACTATGTTAAATATTGGAGAAATTTTATACTCTTTAAATCAATCAAAATCTAATCTAGAAGATGGATTAGCTTGGACTCGTGAAGCAGTAGATATTGCTGAGGTCGAATTACAAAAAGATAGTGGAGAAGACACCAAAGAAACTTGTAAACGATGTTTAGAAGCTGGCCTAGAGAACTGGATGATTATGGTGAAGCAACTAGCTGAAAAAGAGAGAAGAAGTGGAGAATCAAAGCCACAAGGCTTATTTAATTTTGGGAATTTTCCACAGCCTGGTTCTGGAAGATGGGAACGTGAGGAAGAAGTAGTTAAAGATCGAATAATTCGTACCAGCAGTCTTCTATCCCCTTCAAATTGAAAATAACTGTAATAAAGACTATAAAAATTGTCACAGCCTCTCCAAGCGCTGAAAAGTGGATGGTCCATGGCTGCCATTCGCAAACTTGGACCTAGGGATTTATATAATATTAGTACGATACTCGAGTCGGTTAGTGCAGAAGTAAATCATCTAGCCTGTTCTCATCAAACTATATATTGATCAAATTCTTGTCTTACATGAGATAGATGATTGTTGAAACCAATACGACAAGAAAAAAATAGTTGCAATTCTTCTGATAGAACATGAAAGGCAAGCTTTGATAATCAAATACTTTCAAACTTCTCTTTAGTGGAAACTGAAGGAGAATGCTTAACTTTATTTAATTAAAAAAAACTTCCTTGTAATATTTATAAATGACATCTAAAGATTGGGTTTCTCTAATGCTGAAATAGACAATTCATACGAACTTATATAATTAATTTTGCGTCCTAAAAAGGCAGATAAAAAATGATTTGATATAATGAATATTCGTCGATATATAAAAGATTAGAAATGTAAACCCAATTAGGTATCAAGGTCTAAATCAGAATTCTGTATTTAACTGCGTGTCTTGGGCATTAATCTAACTCTGCTTATAAAAAGCAGCACATGTCTACTAGGTCTGATACCTCAACACAACCCTACGGTCTCAAGCCATGTCTTGACTGTGGTTGGAAAAATCACGCAATTGTTATTAATTCATTTTATTGTCCTGTCTGAGTCTGTGACTATGTGGGACATGCAGGTCCTCTCTGCCTACTGGCCAAGAATACCTATACCAGTAGTATATCCCATCCTTTGCCTCCTATACAGCTCCCCTCAAACAGTACCACTCCTCACAACCCCTCATTCAATCATACACTTAGAGGAGCCCTTTACCCTTCATTATCTCCCCTCTCCGGCTAACGAAACGATGGCCATTTCCGGGTGCACGGCAGCCGGGAAAATTCGCAAAAATCACTGGGCGCAGAGCTCTCCTAACACCGACATTGGGACTAAATCCGAAGACATAGTGCCCCTTCTGAAGCGTTCGGAGAGGTCGGCCAGCTGGGCGCTGCAGACTTGTGTGTACCTCGGGAAATTCAAACTCTGACTTTCTGGCCTCCCTCCAACTAATTCAAAAATCGTGCAATGAAATGGGCGCAATATTTGTGGAACGAAGGTAGAAGTCGACTAAAAGAGTGTCATGTTCGAGTTGTAGCTAAAAGTGTGGAAAGTGTGCTCTATAATTACAAGTGTAAGTGACAAGTAGCCTGAGCCACAGCATAAACAAGCGTAGCGCCTTCTTGGCATAGAAAAGCCCCAATAACCTTCAAGTGCCCACGCCGTACAGCCGCCCCCGTATCCATTAGATAGCCTGAAGCACTACCACATTACCCATTCCAACCTCTTAAATACACACAAGATCGTGTCAGGAACCAGACGAAATGGAGGGCCCGTACGTCCACAACGCTCTGTCCCAATTTCCAACAAATATGACGAAGGCTTAACACCTGTCAGTGGTGTCCTCTTCTAATTTGGGGGTGAAATATTCCATCAATGTCGAGATTTGGTTACGAAAAAGAGTGAAATTTAGGACTTTTGTCGAGTTCTCGACCCGAATAAGTAATGTTGACTTGTTTTTGGTCGAATGGCCTACCCGCGGAGATTTCACGAATGCAAAACTCATAGAGATCAATTACTTACAATTTGTATACGGTAGTTGGATAGGTTAAAATCCGTCTAATGTTTGTGTTACAACAACTGAGAGTCCTCAATTCAATTTTCCTGGAAGATCTCTTTCATCCTAACTCATCTCACGACCCACTACACAATCGCCTCACCACCTACCGAGGCTGTCATATAGATCCAAAAATTATAATTGCCAACAAAGAAATCTGAGTACTTCCAACTCTTCTGGACTGCTCCCCCGCTGTGAAGGTATGGTCGAATTACTGGCCTTTAGTACGTCCTCACCTTGGGGAATGGTACCAACTTCTCGAACTTCAAATAATAGCCACCGACGAGATACGTATCACATTTCACCGCATACTAACGAGAGTTTTTAATAATGAGTGGGTTATAAGTGCCTTGGATCTGAGTTCTTCGACCCATATTCGGCCTCCACGATTAGAGATACGTCAACGACGGGAAAAGGCTGGAAGAAGGCATAGTCTACAGAGTTTATGAGAAGGCGATACTGCCTAACGGATAAAGGAGAAAATAAAACGGAGGACCGGTAGGGAAGTCAAACGGAGGACGCCTCGGTGGGCAACTAGATGAGGAGACGTTATGACGATTTAAATCTGGGACTGAACGGGAGGGATTAAATATAGTCTGCTGAAGAATATACGATTCGACGCGCTAAAATCCCACCCTTTGGACGATTTGACTCGACATAATTAAATTATGGATGAAGTCCGAGGTGTTCCAGTTATCCATGTGGGACGAGGCTTATCTACCTCATGGCTGTTAATCTAATCTAGCCCGGCCCAACTGGTGCTCAAGTTCCCACAGGAGTCTGGAGGGTTTCAATTGCCCAGCACGTTAATAAACAAACAAAAACGCACAGTTCTTTGAAATTCAAAAATACCCTTTCCCCTTCTCGCTATCTTGTTGTATTAATTCAAAAACTGTGAACGAGTTTCGGACATTTTTAAAACGCTCTGTTCGAAAAATGCATCTGAGCGACTTGTTGGATAAAACGAGACAGCCTGGGCTACTTGATGAGAACACAAGGCCTCGCATAGTCTCGAATGTACGTGAGAATTAGTAAGTTAAATTCGAAAGGGAAGGAAACTTTCTACTCGCCATCAACGAGCTCAATACTGACATTATCGGGCTAGTTAAAAATTTCGAGAAATTCCCTTACTAGTCTCCATCCCCCACAGGATTGGAGATCTGTCAAAAACCTCTCCGACCGAGCCAGAATCATCAGAGAAAGCTTTATCAAAAGTTGTTCAATCAATAGAGTCGCGGTCTAAAGCTATCATTAAAGTACAGTGCCCACCCTAGCTCCGACCAATTCTGGAGGCTAAATTACGACGCGCCGCCGAAACAGAGATAAATCTGGCACTCTACTCCGCCGCCATCAACGGCCTCGAAATATCACTCTCCCCTATGGCCAACGGTGCAAATAGATAACGCGTAGACTCGATGATAGTCTTGATACGCACCTCTATAGTGCAGTACATGGCAACAAGCCTGGTCACCATATCATCCATTCTTCTCTTAGCCCGTCTAATCAGCCCCTGAGAGCTCCCAATGCCAGGAGCACAATTATACCTACCGTCCTAGCTCAACCTATAAAAATACCTTAAGCTACGATGGCTCGAAATGAATTGCAACAATAAGCAGTCCTAATATTAAAAGCTATGCCGCATCCTGCGGCCACAGCCAAAAAAAAGAATTCTTCAAGGCAAAAGTGGACAAACCACTTTTCCTACGACTTGATAGCAACCACTCTTTGGTGCCCCTAAGCTTGTCACTATCTGTGTTGCTTCATGTGGTAAGTAATTTGTTAGCCCCTCCAGCCCCAATACTACCTCTTTCTCTCCCTCTACCCAGTCGTCATATCTCTCCGGTGGAGTAAGCTTTACTCCCACCAAGGACGTTCGTAACTTTTTCTTAAGGCCTGTTTTCAAGTTCATGGCCTTGCCCCCTCCCGCTCAGGGCGACTCGGTACTCAAAGCTTAGCAAGAAATCTGCAAAAAATTGGTTTTCTCTTTGCGCCATTTCGGTAGACATGATCCAAAGTCACTTGTCGAGCCTATCTGTCCGAAAACATCTCCTTCGGATGGAACACTAGATTCCTCCAGCTGAAACTTCTGTCAGCTTTCCTTCTCTCAAATCATCTCGCCACTCTCGGCTTTGGCGATTCCTGCAGGGTCTCAATCATATGTAGACATAAGGTCCGGTCATCTAGAAAAGGGGCAGAATTCGCCTCGATTCTCGTCTCCAGCCTGTTGTGATTTAACGCTGCTAAAACTGACAGTCTCAGAGGCGAACACATTAGTTCTAGTAAGATGTTGGAACTAGCTTACTAAGTCCTAGGTACGTGTAAACTATTGTGAACCATTCATGTGATGAGATGCGGACGAGTAGCAGAAGTAGGATAATGCCCTAGTGAGACCCGGTAGATCAGTTCTCAATATCATGGTCCACAAATTCTTGTAATGTAGAATATTTAGAATAAAATAATACAAAAATATCACACATTAAGATAACCTTCGCGTCCCTACCACCCAAGCTTTCTTTAACCCCTCAAATCAAAGAGGACTTATTCCATTGAAGATATCAAGTGTATACAGTAAAATACGCCACCACCCTCCAATACAGCCTGTCGAAAAAAAACCGAAGTCTAGTTTTGCACCATTCTATTTTGGTAAAGCAGCGTTTCTTCTCGTCATTCTTGTTGGTTCTTCCGACTTTACCTCGGTTTCCTATACCCTTCTCTCGTTCAGCAACTGAATCAGTCCCTGAATGTCCTACCTGGATAGTGCTGCAAGGGAGACGTCTCAGATAGATAATATCGCCGGGTAAAAGTTATGACATACAAGTAGCTCGAATAAGTAGGTAACCTCCAATAGGTAATTATGATGCAAGAACTTCGTATGCCCAACGTCATCAGCAGTAAAGCGACTAGTCATACTCTAGGTAAAACTGAACTGGAGCTTCCTCACAACCCACACGACAACTCAACGTTACATGAGATAAACCCTGAACTCAACCCATGAGGTAACCAACCCATTACTTGACCCACCAAGACATGCTATACGCTAAGACTAGTATTGGGCAGGGGATGATATTGATCTAGATGTATTCCCCGAAAAGTGCCGCTGGTGCATGGTCTTCAAAGCCCTCTTATCCCGTCTGATAAGTGAGCTCATCTTGCTCCCTTTCGTTCATGATGGCTTCTTTAGCTGCTGAATCCAATCTAAGCGAAAAACTTCGACACGAAGACAACGACGTGAGCGACTCCGATTCTTCGTCCGGGGCCCTAGAGGTCATCAAATTTCTGTGAGTCCATGAGAGAGGAACAATAAGGGGAAAAACTATGTGTAATGGTCAAGGGAATTCAGATGTACTTGAAAGTCGATGATTCAATGGGAATTGTTAGATTTTGCCTTGGGAAGCTGTTAGATACTGAAGGTCAAATCAAAAATGTAAAGTAAAAATATATCAATGGAATCTCTGCTTCTCTTCAGCCTTGATGCTATACAGCCATCTAAAACTGTTTCTCGGAGAGACTGTCTTCTCCTCGCTCTCCAAAATTACGTATGGACTAAATTACATGTGTTGGTGATAAAAAGATCTCAAGTTGGAGCTTTGATCATCCTGAATGTGAATGAATGTTTATTATCCTGATGAGTATATAACTATGTAATGACATGTATGTCCTTTCTACCTACTGGCCGGGAGTATCTGTGCCTCGAGTAGTGTAATCCCTCCTAGGCCTTCTTCACGACTTCTTTCCAGCAGTAATACCCCCCACGGGTCTTCATTCGAGTACTCAAATAGAGGAGCCGTTATCCCGTCATTATCTCCCCTCTCCAGCCAACGAAAAAATGGCCATTTACGGGTGTGTAGCTGCAGGGGAAAGTCTCAAAAGCCACTGAGTGCGGGGCACTCCTATGACGAAGAGGTCGGCCAGCCGCGCGCAGCAGACCTGTGTAGACCTAAGAGCGTCTCTCAACCTTCCAAGCCTCCTCCTTTCTCCTTCCCTGATTCATGCCGCAGGACAAATCGAAGGCCGTGAAAGGATGTGGGAAAAGTCTTGGTCGAGAGTGAGAGCCGTGAAGGAGCCTAGCCTAGCATCCAAAAGTCGTTACAGACGTGTGGTCGTCGAGTAACTCATGTATTTCTGATGCCCTCCTGGCTATTAGAGTCGGAAGTATAGATTAGAAGGGACGATATTTTTGACGAGTCGAAATCTGCTTTTCTTGAGGGCGGAAGGGTCTTAGATTGCTTTCGTGGGCTTTTTGTTCGTCCGCCGGTGGGTAGCACATGTCATGATATAACGAAGGCTTCACTGACTACCGTTGTAGCGTTTGGTACCGCATTATCCCTCCTCATTCCCAGCATCATTATCGTCGTCTTGGTCGTCTTATGTGTTATCGAAAGCGTATCTTTGACGGAGGGGGAGATAACTCAGCTCAAAGTTGATAAGGTGTTACTCAATCTCGGCTCTGAAGACTCTACACTGAGGGCTGGAGGCTCGTAAGGCATACCACTGATAGGTGTTGAGAATAGTCTCCCCCGGTAGCAAGTATTAGGCCTTGAGGAAAGTTATCGGTCAACAGATTCACGAAGTAGAACAAACGGTATAAGTACCTATATGTAATAGCTAGAGATGTCTCTTCTCTTCATATAGCTTAATAAATCAATTTATCCATCACTAACTCGGTTTCTGTCAAATTTCTGGCAATACTGAGCCTATTTGATTGTGCGACATCTCCAACACCTCTGAAGATATCCGAGATACTGCGAATCTCGAAAATACTTTTTCTGCACCTTGTATTATACCCTGCACAATACCGACTGAGAAATCTTCTTTATTTGCTGTGCATCCAAGAGCAGATCTCGAAGAGTCACATGGTGAGTCATCGGAGTAGTTACAGACGATATCTGTCAGGAGCTCGATATCCATAATTGATTGATTGATTGATTTAATTTTAAGTCTCTACTGAGTCCTAGACTATGAAAGACTACTTAAAGATCTACCTAAATAGCTCTTCAATTAATAGGTTAATTATTAATTTAAACATTACGTTTATGTGCCAGGTGATCCTGAGGGTCATGCCCTATTCGATATCCATAAGATTACATTGAAATTGTCGGTTTTCGATAGTGTTTTCATGTGTCCTACAATAAAAGATGGACTAAATAAAGTCATATGTCCGGTAATCATCCAAATAGTGACCTGCTATTCGGATATTAAGAGAGAGTAATCATAAGGGAGAAAATAGCTGAGGGCAAATTACAGTTTGTGGGAATTATATGACGTAATGCACAAATCCGGAATAATACATATAATTTAAGAGTCTAGGGAGTGGAAGGTTATAACTCAATAAACCAGCTGACAATGCAGTATTACTTGACACATACCCATCACCACTAAATGGTCAATTTTCCAACCATTTTGTTGTTAAGCTGACTGTAATTTCTGGAATCTATCTTCGGTATTAAATAACCGTTGATCGAGTTCAATATTTTGTACTTAAGATGCCGTAGCTGGTTGAAGATAACAGCTGGGCAAATGATGATAACGCAAGGAGACTTAAATTTCATCTATTGGCCATTCGCTTCATCAGTTATTAAAGATCCAGTCATCAGAGATCATTCTGGAAGATTAACAAATATAATTCTCAGATACAGTCTATTGTGTTATCCTACTCTACACATGCATGACGTGTTCCCATCTGAGCTAGATTCCAGCAGTTGTGTCACATGAGACCATCGACAGTATTGTGAGTTTGAAATCACTTATTGATAGCTCAGTAAAGATAAATTTCTGTGAGCCGGTATCATTTTATGCAGTGACTTTTTCAGCTTTTTATACAGACATCTTCATTGGTATGCTTGGATGCGGCTTGTAGCCCTTGATAATGAAGTCTTCCACATTCCAGCCGTCCACGCTGCATCCTTTCTCTCTCTTGATCTCCACTTCAGGGAAAGGGCGTGGTTCACGCGTCAACTGTAGTTTTAGTGCATCAATATGATCAACATATACGTGCGCGTCACCCATGGTATGTGTGAAAGTTCCTGGGGTAAGATTGCAGACGTGAGCCAACATGTGCGTCAGCAAGGCATAGCTAGCAATATTGAATGGAACCCCAAGTCCCATGTCGCAACTTCGCTGGTATAGTTGACAATGAAGTCTCCCAGGGAGCTGGGCTCCTTGTGGGAAAGAGACATAGAATTGGGCAAACATGTGACAGGGTGGAAGGGCCATTAATTTGAGATCCTTGGGGTTCCAGGCGCTGATTATAATTCGACGATCGTATGGATTTGATTTTAATTTCGTGATTACGTCGGCGAGTTGGTCGATGCCTTTTCCAGTGTAGTCCGTCGAGGAATCGACATACTCAGCACCGAAGTGTCGCCATTGAAAGCCATAGACCGGTCCCAAATCTCCCACGGCGCGGTGCGACAGGCCGACAGAATCAAGATATTCACGTGATCCATTTCCATCCCATATTTTGATGCCTGCTTCTTGGAGAGGAAGGGAAGAGGTCGAGCCGGATATAAACCACAGAAGCTCCGCTATTACCGCACGTATGAACACGCGCTTTGTGGTTATGAGGGGGAGTATTAGAGCACCTGAGCTGGAGGATAGTTCAAATTTAAGAGGTCTAGGCGCAAATGTGGATATCGTTCCGGTTCCAGTCCTTCAATCGTGAGGAAGTGAGCTGAACTATCGGACCTTTTCTTACCTATCGGGGCGGTGTTCACCCTTGTCCACAATTTCCCTTATAAGTTCTAGATATTGATTTTCCTCATGACTTTGCTGAGTGGAGCATTGCAGTTTTTCCTTTACTCCATTTCCATTTAAAGCCGTTTCTGACATATTAAAGGCTACAACTTTTGACCGTATGTGTTGTATTTTTGTGCTTGATTTCTAGTTGGGAATAAGACTGTGTTCTAAACAATCAGTTAGTCTACATAAATCTGTAGATTGGAAGTATCAGACGCGGCTACAATAGAGTTTTCGTAGGGTACAGAATTTTAAAATTCTATCTTCTAAAAGTAGTTAATCGTGGAGGGGGTTTAATGTTGAAGGTTAAAAGTCTATGAGCACATTTCCTTTTCTAGGTTAAGATTTTATTTTACAGGCATAGGCCAAATCGAATAACTGGTGCACAAAATATGCTGACCCTTACGATGCTGAAATTTTTTAAGATTTTATGCTTCTAGAGCTATGTTATGAGCGTAACGAAAGAATTTGTAAAGTATATTTCATAGCTCGTCATGCATTGTTGATGTACAGGAGTTGTAGACACTAAAGGTTATCCGTGTTGCTACAGTGACACAATTTTTATAACCAATTTGTAAGCAGACTTATGCTTGCATAAGTCTGGATCCAGTCCAAAAGCGAAAGCACGATCTGCGAGCAGGCATGTCAGACTAGTAATGATGATCAGGGGTATCAATAGGGTAGAACTAGATATTATAGTGCTACGATGGACTTGTAGCACGGAGACAATTAATCAATTCATTCTTGTATTCGCTTTCATCTTTTGACGATTCACATGACACTCACACGAAGACCTCTCTAAGTTTTACACAATTGTTTGAATTTCAGCCGATTCAATCCAGATGGCCCGATTTGGCGTCCGATAGGCGCGTGAAGATGTCTACGAACTCTAATATTTACACGGGAGAAGACCTTGCGCTAAAAACCCCCTTAGCTGCCTGATTGAATTCTGCGCCATTGTAGTCATACCTCAAGATTTCAACACCAGAACGAAGAATTGCTATGCAAATGCGAACGTGACAAACGGCCATGGCGTTTTGCAGAATTTCGCCCTGCAATTCAGAATTGGAGGACAGAAACGAAGGAACCACCACCTATGACAAGGGACATGATAGGACAAGATGAATGGCAGACATTCTGGCGGTATTTAACTTTAACAAAATGTTACTGCAAGATTGTGTAATAAACAGGGGTGTAAAGATCAACTGTGACGATTCTCGGGTCCGTTTAATGTGTGGCCCGAGGATTAAGATGTAGTGCAAGGTAGTGGCATTTTCTAAATTTTCATTTCATTTGTTTTATGTTCTTTGCGTTTCTGGTTCCTATGAACAGTCATGCAGGTAGCGAACATTCTTATTTAGATGTGGGCTACCCGTGCCATGCCCTCTGGGTGCTGGGCTCGTGTAAATATACCGTGGTGCCACGGTGTCAAGTTTGTAGTGGGGCTTTGGCAAGGTTTTAGCGTATAATCTAAGACGCCTTGGGCATAGTCACCTTCCATATTGGAGCTAGCCCCCGTATTTGTGCAAATTTCCGAAATAATTTGTAGGGCAGTTTTTATCTGGACACAATACTTTGTCGTGGGTCTTTCCTTCGTACTAAACCTAATTTGTATAATGAACGGATGCATGACATTTGTGCATTTTTGCTGCTTGACTTTTTAACTTATTTACAAGAGTTCGAAAGTTTTCGAATTACAAAATAGAGCCACAGTCTTATCCTAACCTTGGATCTGAATTTGTGGCTGGAAAATTTTCAGACCTTAATATCTGGTCGGTCCCCCATCCGCATCTACCACAGCCTGACATCTTGCTGGCATACTCTGAATGAATCTCACAAGATCTTCGGAAGACACGGAATCCCATGCCTCATTTACAATCTTGCAAAGAATATCTTGAGTTCGCTGCTTTCCGCAACCCAGATTCGGATGATGACGCTGGATGTAATCCTTCATCCTATTCCAAACAGCTTCAATTGGGTTAAGATCAGGTGAGTTGGCCAGCCAGAAAATCGGTTAAATGAGCCTCTAGCTCATATCTTCCATTGTACTTGCTCCTGTGTGAGCAGAAGCATTATCTCGCATTACGGAAAGCCAAGGTCTCATCGAGACCATGCCATCAATAAGAGGAACTATTTTCTCGCAATAATTTTGGGAGTTAATGGATCCCCACTCCTTCTCCCAAAATAAACAAGGGTTTTTTTCTGGCCCTGCGAAGCAACCCCAGAACATCCAGCCGACCCTATTCTTCGATTTTTCTCCAGCACAATCAGCGTTGTATTCTTGAGAAGTCTAGCTCATAATGTTAGAACATCAAATTACCATCTTCTTATAGAGTAATATACGAACACTTCTTGTCATCCATTCTCTTGAATTTCTTCCCTCCTCTACCCAAGTTTCGTCTGTCCAAAAAACTGACGTCCAGTCTTCATGTGCCCAATTGAGATGAGCTTCGGCCCATTCTCTGTGAGTCTTCATAGGTTGTTGAGATACTGGAGGCTTTAGATGAGTCACATGTCGCTGATATCCTTTTTTTTGAAGTTCTCTTTGTATTACCCGCTCGCTAACACCAAGATGTCTAAAGGGGCCAGAGGCGATTTCCAGAAATGTTTTGCGGCGGTTTCCAGGTGAAGACTCAACGTAAGATATAATCTGATCAACATCATCTGCTTTCAGTCTTGAGGATGTTCTTTTTCTCTTTTTGGGGGAGACAGTTCCGCGGCGCAGTGATAACTAACTTGTCCCCGAGAAATGCCTACTTGCGCGGCAATCTGCGTCTGGTTTTTGCCAGGTTCATGAAGCCCATAGATCTTAAAATTTCTTTTAATTTATATTTGTTCATATCTAATTTTTCTGCTTACTAAAATATATTGATCTCCGGATAATTGTTTGATTCGAGGTCTTGAAGGTGGGGTTTGAGGTGGATTCATCTGTAAAATATGGTTGTTCTCGAGTATAGCCATGTGTATTCTGAATAAATAACTTTGTATTTGAGAAATCTAATTCTTATTGCAACTCAAGCACAAGATTTTTTTTGTTTTGTTTTGTTCATTAACGTGCTAGGTTACATGGCTACCGTTGCACTCCTATTGGAGCTTAAGCACGTGTGGGGTTGGGCTGGATCAGGTTAGCTACCGTACAGTACAGATAAACCTCGTCCCACTTTAATGACCGGACAACCTCAGACTTCACCTATGTGTTGAATCATACCAAGCCTGACCGTCCAGAAACCCGCTGTATACACGCCGTAGCGCGATTTCCTCCTCAGCCTTGGCCACCACGCGCCCGAGCCCTTGACATCCTCATTGACTCCGAAATATGATTGCCGTCCAAGATCTCATCGTTGCTCTAGCCTTGCACCTTCATATCGTACTGTTGGGTTGTTTTTGTCATTGGGGATTTGTGTAATCCCCTCGGTGTATCTTCCCTCTTCTTCCTCCATTGTACACGTCCCGTTTCCATCATGACTTTCCTCATTAGGGCGCGTGTAGGTAGGTGATCGGACGGGTATGGAGGTGGGTCGCAGGTATAGGATCGACTGAGAAATGCTTCGTCGCAAGTATAAAAGGAGTTTGAGATATGTCGGATGTTTGAATACGACTCCCAGATAGACCTAAATCCATTCGTGAATCGTATGCTAGTGGTAATGAGTTTTTGTTCAACTTTGTTCCGGCTGTGAAATCTCTGCCGACTGATTTTTCGACCAAAATATCGAGTGCAACTCCTTCAAGTTGAAAGTCAATCAATTAAAATTCATCCCACCTATTTTCGTGACTGAATCTCGGCTCTGGGAGGATATTTCACTCCCAGGTTCGTAGAGGACACCACTGACAGGTGTTCAGCCTTTGTCCTCCGGTTTCAAGAACTGTTTGTTTGTTTTTTTTTATTTTTTTATTTTTTTATAAATTTTAGGTCCTAAGCTATGCTCTATATCTCCTAGGAGTCAGGGACCGGTGTACACGGCCAAGATCATGCTTCCCACATGCCCGACTCGGTCTCACTGCGTGACCCACTACACAACCAGTAGCTAGTTATAAGAAAGAATTTAAATGCTCCCACAGACTCCCATAACCAAAATTCCAAATCCAATACTCCAATTTGAGGTGGGAAAGCGACACTCCTCGTCTCGTTTTCCTTCCTGTCATGCTTCGTGCTATGACCTAGTTAATGTTGTCTCCGCTGAGAGCTGGTGACGGACTTGCAGGTGAGTCGCCGAAGCAGCCGGTTTCCTGCGAAAAATTTGTAAAATCCTCAAGGCACTTAGGCCCGAGAAGCTTTTGGACAAAGTCTTGATGTGACATTGTCCCTCGGAGTCGACGCGTCTGACGTTCGTGCAGTCGACAGTGAATGAAGTGGAGAGGTGATGTTTCCTCTCCACACGCACACTCCATAGAAGCGGTGAAGTTGTTGAAACGACGGTGACATGCAGCGAAGTTTCCGTGTCCCGTTCGAGCTGAGATCAGTTCACGTAGTAACCGCCGAGAAAGTGCCTGCTCCTGTGGCTTGCGTCGTCGCATGAGTAGACCCAGATTTCGATACCTAGGTGGACATGCTTCCTCCCACCATTCCTCGAGAAGAGCTTGACGTTTCTGGTTCATCAGACGACGAACGTACGCCAAAGTGACGGAGCCAGGCTGGCTCTCTTTACTTGGAAGTTGTTGGAGGCCGGAGCGTGCAACTCTATCAGCCTCTTCGTTTCCCTGTATCCCGGAGTGGGCTGGTATCCACTGAACCGAGACTCGAGCCTTTTCTGATAGCGCCCTAAATTGGCGTACATCGTCGAGACTTGTTGTGGCGGTTCCTGTCAGCAGTGCCTTCACTGCAGACTGACTATCCGTCAACACGTTGATCCACTGCCTGCCGTTACTTCTCCCGTTCTCTCTCTCCAACAATCCTAGCGCAGCTTCCAGGGCCTTCCTCGCCCCTAGTATTTCCGCATCGAGCACTTCACCACCATGCTTGATACCACATCCCTTCAACAGAGTCTTTCCATCCCTCTTCAAGACGAACCCCCATGCTGAGCGACCATGCCCCTCCGACGATCCATCCGGGTAGGCACAGATATCCGATGGCAATACACCTCTAAGGAACCGAGTTACCTTGTCCTCCTCTTCTGTCCTTGGGCCCAAGTTCGACAGATAGCATGGCGGTGGCAGAGGCTTAGCGTCTTCCGCGTCCGGGAGTTGTCGGAAGGCCCGCTGCACTCTTGACATCTGGATCTCCGGATTCTTGGGTGCCCGAGCATTTTTCTTGTACTTCCTTGTTCCATTGTTTGGACACACGGCGGCACGGGTCCGGAGCGGGTGGCGGTTGTCCAGTGAGTGGAGCCGAGCCGAAAGCCGTAGTCGGTTCCCTTCCAGAATGATCTTCCCTGTTGGGATACCTCCTTCTCGGTGGAGAACAAGATTCGGTGTAGTTCTCATTACCGGGAGGGCAGCGCGTAGTCCCGTCAAGATTGCCTTAACAATCATCTCGCAGAAAATGCTGGTTCGAGGTGTGATGATCCCCCTTTTGGTCGGACGTTTGAGGCCGGGCCACCAAACATCTGCTCCGAAGGATGCTATGGGGACAATGCACGTGTCCACTGCTCGAACCAGTGCTGCAGGGGCAGCTCCTCGATACGCAGAGTTGAAGCGGCGCAATTGCTGGGCCACCTTCAGAGCTTTGCCACACCACGTCGTGACGTGATGTTTGAAGTCCAGCTGCGGGTCTAGGTATACTCCAAGCCAGCGTATTTGGTCTGCTGGCTCGATAACCACGCCGTTCACACGAATTCCCACTGGCTCCTCGCGTTTCCGTCCGGGAAACTGGACTACCTCCGACTTATTGGTATCGAAGGAGACTGCGTTGGTACTTGCCCACTCCAGAAGATGATCCACTTCCTTCTGTACAGAAGCGGCCGACTCGGCAATGCTACGCCCGAATCCTAGTACCCCGATATCGTCTGCGTAGCTGAACCTCATTCCCGGGTTGCCGCTTCGCATAGGCTCTGCCATGTATAGAAGGAAGAGAAGTGGCGATATTGGTGATCCCTGCGGAACCCCACAAACCAGCTCTCTCTGCCCGGTTACCCCTCCGGAGTATCGGACTTGTACCTTTCGATGTGCAAGAAAAGACGCCGTCCATCGGAGAATTGAGTCCGGCCATCCCTGATCTCGCATCCTCCTCACCAAACGGTTGTGGAGTACTGCATCGAACGCTCCTTGGACGTCTAGAGTTGTGAATGTGGCCGCCCATCCCTGGGTGCTTGCCTCTTCGATGTCGTGGACTACGCAGTTGACGAGGTCGTTTGCAGATCTTTTGGGGAGCGCGCCGAATTGTTGGTCTCCGACAACGTTGAGCGTAACCGCGAGATGGGCCATCCGCTTCGCCAAGAGTCGTTCCAATCCCTTACCCAAACATGACAGAAGTGCGATCGGTCTCCAGCCCTTAACAGTCACTGGATCGCGGTTCGTCTTGCGGAGAAGCACCACTTCAGCCAGCTTGAAGCAGGATGGGTGGGTGCCGAGTCTGATGCAGGTGCGGAAGAGAGTGCCGACAAATGGTCCAATCGTCTTCCAACAGGTTCGCAGAAGCTCCACAGAGATCCCATCTGCTCCAGGCGCTGTATTGGCGCAGCCTACAGTGCACATGCGAATCTCCTCGTCCGAGACATGGTCGTTCCAGGGGATTCGGTTGGTACTCGGCGCATCGAGTGGCGGTAGGTCGCCCGTCGCTTGGTACCGTGCCAGAAGAGCATCTCGGAGTATCTCTGCCCTCTCAGCCGGATCGGAGTACAGCTTCCCTTCGTGGTTGAGTGGAGGGGGGGTGCTTGCCTGCCTTGGTTCGGCCGAGCGCATCAGCTTGAACACTTCAGTCGGTGTTGTGATCGCTTCGACTTGACGCGTCTGGTGCTCTTTCCTTGCCGCTCTGAGGGTTGAACGCAGCTTCTTCGCATGCAACCATCGTTGCTCTGGAGTCACTGCTGCACGATACTCCGTGCGAGCCAGCTTGCATTCTGGTGTCCACCAAGGTGCACATTTGCCACGTCTTTTGTTCCTTCGTGTTCCTGCTGCTTTGATAGCGTTAGTAAGGCCGGAACAGAGATCTTTGGCGCATTCATCCACCTGGCAAACCGTGTCCAAGACTGGTGGCGGGTGGGTGAACTGCGTGACGGCAAGGGCGAACCTCGGCAGGTTGCCGCGCGTTACCCTTATCGGCGATGGCTCCTGGTCCCTTTTTCCGAATCCGGTGGGAACTTGTCCTCGAATGGGAATATGGTCGCTGGTGGCACACTCGCTGCGATCCACCCATGCTTGGGCCCCGTTGACGTTGGTCCAAGCAAGATCGAGCGTGTTCCCGGCTCGATGCGTTGGCTCGCCCACAATCAGACAAGTGAGATTGTGACGTTCCGCCCATCTCTCAATTTCGATTCCTTGTCCGCGTGGGCGGGTGACCTCTGGTTGCCACGCGCAGTGCACCGCGTTGAAGTCACCAGCCGCGACGGATCGAGGTGGTGGGTCCCAGCTGAGGAGGGGTTGAATTGCCGTTGGGTTGTTTGGGTCTTTATATACGTTGAGAAACGTAACTCCGTTTACCACGACCCAGCAGTAGTCTGCCGTTGGGGGATTGCAGGGAAAAATTTGAGTCGCCGAAAGGTTTCTCCTGTTTATTAGTGTGTAAGTCACCTCCCTGGGTCGAATGTTTACGCCGCCATGTGGTATATGACAGTCGTATCCAGGGTGCGACTTTGTTTCCTTTGTGGCTTTTTTCCACGAAGGTTCTTGTATTAACACTACATCGACGCCTAGCTCGTAAGCTCGGGAAAGCGCGATGTCGTGTGATTGGCCTCCCCTACCTACGTTGATCGACATAAAACTTATCGTAGGTGAGAGGCTAGAAAGGACCCGTGAGGAGCCCTTCAGGAAGACTCAACAGGATTCGTCGTTCCTATGGGCGTGGCGTCGGGGGTGACGTCGGTCATCAGAACTTCGAAACTATAGTTCGATTTCACCGCTGTTGGTGAGTCTTGCGTTTGCCTAGCAGCCGCTAGAACTGCTGCCTCTGCGCGACGGGCTGCAGCTTTAGCCCTCACAACAGCCGCTAGCTCGCGTTGGCTCGCGATGCGAATATTGGCCAGTTGCTCTCTGCTTACCGGCCCGGACTTGGTGGGGCGCGCCAGACAGACTCGACTGTCGGACCTGTGCGGTCCCCCGCAGTTGCGGCACTTGGTGTGTGCACGGCACTCGTCTGTCGAGTGCATCGTTGAGGAGCAGTTCCAGCAAGCTCGGGCGCGAGAGCAACCACGCGTCCCGTGGAACTGCAGGCAGCGTTTGCATTGCTGCACAGTCTGTCGCGGTTTGTGTGGAACCGCGACGCCCGAGTCGTCGAATAGGCGGAACCCTTGTCTTGGTGCCGCTCCCTTCTTGAAATGAGCCAGCCATGATTTGTATGGCGCGTCCAGCCGGGTCTTCCCGTGGGGCCGTACCTTGGCTGGAATGGCCTTTGTAACTCTCGAGATCTCCTCGATCATCATCTCTTCTGTCACTTGTACCCTTCCAAGAAGAGTGTGGATGGCGACGGGGACCGTCGAGATCTGGAGCGCCACAAGGTCGGAGGCCTCCTCTAGTCTTCCCCCTACGGGGAGGAAAAATTCCGCCGCGTCCAATAGGAGCTGGCGAGATTCCTGGTCCTTCGCTCGGAGCGCGAAACCTGTTGGGACACGGTATACGTGTTCAATTGCTGCTTGGGTCGCGTTGGTGAGCTGTGCCACGGCTTCTCTGATGCCAGCTGGTGAAAGATTTCGCCACTGGTGTTTAGAATTTAGCCTGAGGAACAGTCGGTTGTCCGGCGTGGACGAAGGGGGCGTCTTGGCCGATTTCTTGGTCGGCGGAGTCGGCATTTTCGGGGCATGACTTGTCATCACTGGTGTTGGCTGTTTGGGTAGCCCTTTCCGGGCTACAGTTGCCCAGGTTGAAGTGATCTGGGGCACCGCGACGGCAGGATTTGCTGTCCTGGTGGTCGATGGTGGTGAGGGCCCGCTGTTGCTGGCCTGCTGGCCGATGGGGCGGGGGGGAAGACTTGTCGGCACTGGTGTGGTTCCAGTGCGCAGGAAGTGGGCGAGGGCGCCCCTCAGACACACGCTCATTGCGTCCAAGTATTCTTTGTTATCTGTCGTTTTCATGGACAGGATAACACTTTCTAATGTTTTTAACACCGCTGACCCTATCTCGAGCCTAGCTGAGGTGTTTGCAGCCCGCTTTCTTTCGGCTTCGAGTAAAGCCTCTATTTCCGGCGGGTGAATTGGCGTGGTGCCGGTGGGAGCACCGCCAGCAGGTTGGTTATCGCGCACAGTTATCCCGGGAATCGAGGCCGGGGCTGGCGGAAGTTGTGAGGCATTTGCTGCCTTTGCGTTATGGGGGTCTTCCGTTCCCCTCGGTGTGCTCGCGGTTGGTGTCCGCTTTGCTATCGGAACCGCTATTTTTCGTGCCGCAGCGCGTGCGGATTCTGGCATTGCTTTCGCCGAGACTACTTTCTCGACGGCAATCGTTGGTGCTGTTGACGCCTTCTGGGAGCTCTCTGCTCCTGCAGTTGCCCAACGCAAGTCCTTTAGGCCCTTTCTGATCCAAGCATCAATTATGGGAGTGGCATCCTCCATCTCAATGTCGGTTTTGCCGCTTTCTTCCATCTGCGCGATTATGTCGGCTTCCATCCCTTCGAGATCGATGTCGTTCTGCGTCAGTCCCTTTGTTGTCGCTTTTTGCATTGCAATGCTTTTTGCTTTGCTCAGCATTTGCTTCTGTGATTCCAGACGCGTCTGGAAGTTGTGCTTTACTACTTTAGTGGTTAACACAATTTTCGCGGGTTTCGCGGATTTTGGGGGTACCGGTGCCATTTCAAGGCTGAGTGGCGCGGTACCACGAGAAATTGATGTTTCGAAGTTCGGAGGGTGATATAAGGGGAGGAAAATTTGAAAATGTGAATTTTCGAATTTCTCGAATTGTGCGTTTTGTTTGTTTGTTCATTAACGTACTAGGTGAAGTAACTACCGTCGCACCCCTACTGGAGCTTGAGCACGAGTGGGGTCGGGCCGGATCAGGTTAACTACCGTGCAGTACAAATGCCTCGTCCCACCTAAATGACCGGAACCATGCCAAAATGCATCTATGTGTTGAACCATGACGAATTCGGCAGCCCAGAATTGAAAACAAAACAAAAACTTTCCCGCGAAATCCCGCATTACAAAAGAAAAACTTCAACAATCTCCCTTCCACTGTTCCGCCTCAGCCACCACGCGCCTGAGCCTCGAATCTAATCTCTCTGTCCATGCCAAACCACCTAGGCCTTTGATCTATCACCTCAGAGTCACAGGTATCCCTGCCATCCCCCTACTAGCTTCCGCGTATATTCCACTCTCCTGGACGTAGTCCCTGAACAGCTGCCATCCCCTTGATCCAAGCATTAATTCCAGAGCCGGCGCCCTACGCTTTCCGCTTTTCAGCCGCCATGTTGCCAGTGCTTGTCGACACTGTACAAGGTGACCAATTGATTTTTCCCTCCCACACTCGCAGTTAAGTGTAGCATCAGCGTGATAGAAGCGGCGATGATATGCCGCAAAGTCTCCATGTCCGGTTCGGGCAGCGATCAAGCGTTCGAAGACCGCTCTAGGTAGCGCTTGCTCTGGCGGTTTCTTACGCCGCATCTCGAGATCATGATCGGCGTAGTGTTTGGGACGATTCCAGTGCCACCAGTCTGTCAACATCTTCCTGGCCAGTTCACAGGCTTTCCGTCCAGATGAGGCGAGGGTCATCACACCATGTGTCGTCCTAGAGTTGTCCGGCGAGTTAAGCTCTCTTCGAGCGAGTTCATCGGCGATTTCATTTCCTGCCAGCCCTTCGTGGCCCGGAATCCATCCTATTTTGACAGGCGCGGCTGATTCAGCGGCCAGTTTCACGAACTTTTTGATACGCCAGGATGATGAGCCCGTTGTTCCCGTCAGTAAAGCCTGAACAGCCACAGAATTGTCGAGAAGGATGTAGATAGCGCTGCGTCCTCGATCTCGATTGCTAGCAGTGATTGCTTCTATAGCAGCCAAAGCTCCATGGACCTCTGCGTCGTAGACCTCCGCATTGGTAATTTTGCCTGAGCCGCTTTGCTAAATTGTCGTACCTGTGCCACTGATAAAGGTCACAAAGGCCCATGACACTTTGTCGGTGGACGCCCCAGAACCATCACTGTACACGCAGAGACAGTCGGGTGGGAGTGTAGGCAGCCACTCTCTTATGAACTTGGCAGCCTCTTTCTTGCTTGTCCAGCAGGGAATTGGCTGAGGGGGGACCGGAGGTCGGAGCGGTGGAGGTAGTTCAGCCTCTGGCAGAAGTCGATACATTCTCTGGACCCTCGAATCATGAACTCTGTCCAGACAAAGTCTGGATTTGTTGCATGTCTTTAGTCCGAGTCGATGGCGAGCGCTGTCGGTGCTTTCTGTGGCCCGGAGTCGAAGCGGATGGTACTCATCTAGTCTTCGGATTCGTGCGGCAGTCTTGAGCCTGCGTTCCTCGAGCAGAATTTGTGCTGGCGGAATACCAGTCTCCATTCTCAGAGCTGCAATGGGCATGGTCCGCCAGGTTGGTAGAGCCACGCGAATTCCTAAGGCAGAAGTTTGGTCAATAACTTTGCACTGTCTCTTACATGAATTTCGCGTGACACCCCGATAGGTTTCCCTAGTTGGCCCCGGGTACCAGACCTCCGCTGCGTGCATCGCGATTGGCAGGACTACCGTGCGGATCACTGTGGTTAGTAGGTCGGGCCTTGGTCCCTGGGTGCACTGAGTGAGCCGTCGGAAGTGTTGCACTAGCCGCATTGCTTTACTGGTCCACTTTGCGACGTGGCTTTCGAAGGTCAGACCGCGTTCAAGGTGTACTCCGAGCCATCGGATATCGTCGGATGCTTGTACATCGCGAGTGCCTACCCTTATAGCCGGAAGATCGTGAGCCCTGGATCTGGGGCCGACGAAGTAGACTACTTCGGCCTTATCTGGGTCGAAAGAGACGGCATTATCAGCAGCCCACCCTAGGACTGCATCGACTTCTCTCTGGACAGCTGCTGCGGCTTCGTTCGGAGTTGAACCTATGCCGAGGATAGCAACATCATCTGCATAGCCGAATCTCCAACTACTGCCCCCCACGACTTCGGCCATGTAAAGGAGGAAGAGAATCGGGGATAAAGGCGATCCTTGTGACAGCCCGCACTCTAGGTGAATTGGGTCTGTTACTCCATCCTCGTGTCTGACGTGGGCAGATCGTCATTGGAGAAAGGATTTTATCCAGTAGATGGATGCATCAGGCCAGCCCATTCCCTTCATCCTTAATAACAGGCGTCCGTGAAGTACAGCGTCGAAAGCCCTCTGCATGTCCAGAGTTACAAGAGCCGCTTTCTTCTGTCTTTTCATTGCGTGTTCCACGTCGTGGATGACACAGGAGACGAGGTCGTTAGCAGATCTGCAATAGAGTGCTCCAAAGAGTTGCTGCGGAACTGCCTTGTAAGAGAGGGCAGTGTGAGCCATTCTCCTTGCAACCAGTCTCTCGAGACCTTTGCCCAGGGAGGAGAGTAGAGCGATGGACCTCCATCCTTTAGCTGTGCTCAGATCACGGCCGGGTTTGGGGAGAAGGATTACTTCCGCTAGCTTGAATGCTTTTGGAAAGTGATTTCGTCGCAGTGAGCCCTCAAAAAGTACTCTTACTGCGCGTCCAATTGATAGCCAGGCTGTCCTAAGGAGACGGACGGAAATTGTGTCTGATCCGGGGGCTTTATTTTGGCAGGCTGTTGTGACCCACTTGGCTTCTTCGTCCGTAACGCTTGTGAGCCATGGAAGGTTTCCGCGGCCGGGCTCGAGGTGATCGGCATCGATATCGTTTTAGCTGGTGAATCGCCCGAGAAGAAGGTCACGCAACAGAAGTGCTCGCTTTCCTGGGTCCGATACATAGCCGTTGGAAGTTTGGAGTGGTGGAGCAGTGGGTGTGGGCCGCGACTTTGCCCAACGTGGCATCCGATACATATCGACGTCTGTTATAACTTCGGAGAACTTACGCCGCCAGTATTGGCGTTTTGCACTTTTGACTATGCGTCGGAAAGCTTTCCTGCTCTCTTCGTCCCTGAAAGTTCTGTATTCACATTTGGCCTGTCGACACTCTCTTGACCACCATGGCGCTGTCCTACCCTTTTTCACGCTCCCGCGTCTGCCGGTAGCCCTAATTGCATCGTTAATAGTCTGGACCAGCTTGTCAGCAAGGTTATCGACCTCGCTTTTTGAGGCGATGAGCTGTTGCCCTATTCCATTTGTCCACCTTGCCAGTACATTGGCAAAGTTTTCGAGGGCGGCGTCGGTCACCCGGAACGGCTGACCGGTTTTAATGACCGCTCTTGTTTTGGAGTTTGGGCGGGGGACGTCTCCAGCAAGGGTTCGGTGGTCCGATTTCGAATCTAGCTCAAGCGAGATATCTGCAAGAGCTCCTGCGTTGACCACACTAGGTCGAGCGTGTTTCCAAGATCGTGTGTCGGAACGCCGGGTCTAGAAGATAGGTCCATACCATGCTCGGACATCCATTCGGTGAGCGCCTGACCGTCTCCGTGTAGTCCGGAAGCCATGGGCTGCCAGTCGGGGTGTACTGCGTTGAAGTCGCTGCCAATTACTGTAGGCCCAGAAGGAGCCCAAGATAGCAGCGGCCGTAGATCTACTCCTGGAGCGCGATATACAGAGACAAAAGTGACAACGTCAACCTTTACTGCGGTTAAGTCTGGTGATGCTTTGCAGATTGCTTGCTGATGGCACTTAATACCTTTTCGCGTGTTAATAATCGAACGTGGCCTTGCAGGGTCAGAAGCGGTACGAAGAGGAGCATGCTTTTCGAAACCGGGGTGTGACTTGGTGAGCCATATTCCATCGTTGAGTTGAGTCCAGGGTTCCTGGATGAGTAGGACATCGGTTCCTGAATCCCAAGCGGATTGCAGGATGATGTCCGTAGCCGGGTCTCCTCTGCCCAGATTAGCGCAGAGGAACTAGATCGTTGTTGCTGTGGTGTCTAGCTCGGTAAGGTTGTGGTCCCTTACGGGCATTGAGTTACGTTCGTGGTTTCATTGTGGGCAGTAGCCTCGGTAGCTTTCTGCTTTGCTTCTAGTTCGCGGATCGTAGCATTCCTTTCTTTCACACTCTGTTCGCGAATTACTGCCAGCTGATCTTTCGTTCGCTGCACAGCCTTACCGCCTACCCGGGTTGGTCTTGCCATACAGTGTGGCCCGTGTAACGGCTAGTGAGCCGGTAATTATTCAGTATCACATGACAGTAATCACGTGCTGTACATATCTTCGAAACTCAATACTCTTTCATAAACCAATCGGGACGTCACTAGAAATTTCTAGTAACTAGTAGTAGGACTGCAAACCAGCCTCAGGGGAACATACTAGAAACTGGTTACGGGCGAGAAGAATATTCCAGATAGTGTAGTAAGTGTATAAATAGTTGAGGTAGGACTTGTATAGATAGGCACAGAGAAAATATTAAACTACCTTCGTATATCTGATTGCTCCCGCATCGACACTCGAACCGTGACAGCCCGTGGTAGTTCATGCACCTCGGGATTATTTGTTTACACTCGGAACCTCTGTGCTCGATTGAGCCACAACGTGAGCATCGTTCCGCTCGTGAGCAGATCTTTGTGGGGTGGTGTCCCCAAAACCGGTTACATTGCGCAATTTTGGGCTTGCGCTGGAGTTCGTGTAGGCAACCGCTCTCTCCGAAGAGTCTTTCACCCAGTTTTGGTTTTCCTGTTGCAAAGTGCAACACCCAGTCAGTTGATGGCCTCGCTGTGCTCGTCGCAAAAGCACGAGCTGAGGTTGGTCTGACGCCGGTTTTAAGGGTCGCTTCTTCAATCACCATTTCTGATGTAACTGGGGTTGGAACTTCAATGGTGTAAAGCCTATCAGGAATATTTGGTGCAAGCACCGAGATCCAATTGGAGGCAGCTTCCAATTTCATTTCCGCGATATCTAAGAGAGCGGCACCCGAGAGGAGCGCGCTTCTTGCTCCATCCCCCTCTATTTGTATCGCAAACCCCGAGTTTACGACAGTGACTTGCTTGATTGCAGAGTTAGCCAGGCGCAGCTTGCTCGCAAGGCTTATTTTTATGAAGTATGGAGACATAAGTCTCCACGGATGGTCGGGCTTGACCCGCAGGAACACACGCTCATCTGGGCGGGCTGATTTTGAAGCTGAGGCATTAGGCCTCGGAGTTTGCGTAGGTACGCTGGCTAGAAGCGGTGTTGCCGCGACTGGTTGTACAGGCTTTGGCTTTTTCCTGACCACCTGGGTCCAGGATCTCTCAGTAGTTTTGGAGCTTTGTGGTCCATCGCCCTCAATTGGTCTAGTAGGCATTGTTACAGCCGGCTCTTTGCCTTTTATCTGGCTGCTGCTTTGTCTCGCGAGGATTTGCACTGGTCGTGAAATGCTTACGGTATTCTTTCCTCCCGGCCCAGAAGCCAGCACGGCAGGGAGTGTCGTTTTGCTGCCACTGGCAGCCTCTATTGGCTCACTCGATCGGGGCTGGGGTTTTCCACGCAGAATGTTCTTGTAGGGAGAGCTAACATGGCCAGTGATGACAAAATCCCAATTACATGACGGAGCATTGAGAAAGACGACGCTGAGGCCTGGAAAGGATAGTAGATTTTGAGGTGACGTAGTTGTAAAATTATCGGGAGCATGGTGTGTATTTATTGATGTTAATTGAGAAACTGAGCAATTGGCAAAATCTGCATCTACAAGGCAGTGTAATATCTAGGATAGGTCCCAATTTGGGTCAAGGCCGTGCTAGGTGTTAGAATACCTGAAAGAATAGTGAAACCCCTTCGGAGCATCCAAAGAAACTGCTTAAAAATAGTCATAGGAGCCTATAAATCAACCAGCACGAGTGCTCGATTACGAAACTGCCACCCTACCAATAGAATCTACCTAAAGCAGCAAAGGCTCCAATACGCTGGCCTCTCGAAAAAGCTACCAGTCCAAAAGCTCATAAAATCTACCTGTAGTAATATTAAGCTGCCCAAACGAGGGAGAGAAGACATTCCCGCCAACAACAGAAGATTATATCTGTCAAACTGAGTGGAAATTTGAGGGGAAGACTAGTCCAAAAGATGACAGAAAAAGCTAGCAAAAGTCGCAGCATACCAAGAATGAGCTAAATCCTAGCCAACTCAAGGACGGATCCGACAGCCTCGACAGCTAGCCATCGCCGACCCCGAAAGCTGGGGAGTAGTTTAGCTCTATCAGAACCGAAAGTCGGAACGATAGAAATTAAGTCTCTGGGAATTGCCATTTTTGCTCCACCGTAATCTGACAATGGCCCCAAATTAGACTAGCAATGTACACTCGAATGGAGCATATGGGTCTCAAGTCGTATTTGTGTAGAAGAAGAGTGTCAAGATTCAATAGTCCAAGCTGTCCATGTGGCTATCGACCACAGAACTCCAGTTAAATGATTAAATCCCGCCCTCAATAGTCAAATTGCAGAGGAAAGATTTAGTGACAAGTCCAGGATCTACCCTCTGAAGCATCGATAAATATTCCTTGCAGTATCAAAAGAATTATATATTGGATCTAAGATCATATTTTGATAGAGTAATTCAAAATGACAAATGTAGTCGAAATAAAACTGTGGGAGAGAGATAGAGCGAACAACTCCTGGGATTACTAAATTAGATCTGATTGACCTATATTGATAGTACCTCAGTGTAATAGCGCTTCCTGAAGGACAAACATGGAAATTTTTATCGAGAGCTTTCTTCTCATGGGAAGATTAAATTTCATAGACACCGAAATGGGTCCATAGGGTGCCAAAGCAGGATGCTGAAATCGAATATATTTCACTCGTTTTTTAAAGAGATTGATGGGAGAGCACCACTGAACACCTTTTCGCGGAGTCCCCTACGTTCCTGGGAGTGAAAAATTCTCCCAGAGCCGAGATTCAGTCACGAATAAGGGTGAGATAATTTTTTGATGGATTTTCTGCTTGAAGGAGTTGTACTCGGTATTTTGTTCGAAAAATCGGTCGACAGAGATTTCATACCCACAAGAAACACGAACAAAACCTCATCACCACTAACATACGATTAACGAATGGGCTTAGGTCTTTCTGGGGGTCGTATTCAAACAAATGACATCTCTCAAACTCTTCATATATTTGCAACGAAGCATTTCTCTGTCGATCCAACACCTGTGACCCACCTCCATACTCGTCACATCACCTACCTACACATGCCTTAATGAGGATAGTCTTGATGAAATCTGGATTTGTATGTTTGTGTTTATTGTACTACTAGAGTTTTAGACTATCTAGCACATTGGACTCCTCCTTGACCTAGGCCAGACCCTGTACATTGCTCCTTGCCTCTCATGTTTCTTGAAAGATCATTGATATATTGCCCGTGATAAATAGCCATTCAGCTCAGTGTTTATCCGTGGAATTTGGCCACCTTTTCCACGGAACCTTCTACCCAAACAAAATGGCAGCAATGGAAACTGCGTGCGCGGGAAAAAGTTTCAAAAAACCTACAGCCACAGACAGGCGAGACCTAGACAACGGGACCACATGAGGTGCGCATATTCATCTATATCTCCCTTCTTTGTAACAGTCGAGACCGACTAGATTCAATCCAACACCCCCTTATCGAGTGCTGGGTACGCTCCGGAAACTCATCGGATGGCTTCTCCTCCATGATCAAGGGTTTGTGATGATTAGGCGTCACAGTCTAAGCATAGGCACTTGAGCAACCTTATGGTCAGAGTTAGTTTATTTTCATTCTGTGGTGAACTACAGACTAAAGAGGATAATTACAGCTATTTTATACATCATTGTTATCCCTACCAATGATACAGTTTCCCATATGTGTTCACGTGGTTACGGGATTAATCCCTTGTGTTTGTACTGTCTGCGCCAGTACGGTAGGGATGGAATATAGGGCCTAGCCAGCTATGGGGGCTACCAATGTTGCGGTCTGGATATGGTTGCTTAGCAACATAGATTGTTATGATCGGCGCTGACAATTACAATTCCCTATGTATACAGCGAGAAGTAGGAAATCTGATCGTGGTTAGCTCCATAATAATGGTGATAGGGGGATGTGTTGAGAGATGAAGACGATACAGACCGCGAAACCGATTAGGAATCCTTGTCGAAGTGAGGACTTTGTTACTCAATCTCGGCTCTGCAGAATCTACAGTGAGAGCTGGAGGCTCGTAGGGGACATCACTGACAGGTGTTAAGAATATTCACCCTCTAATTTTCAGTCTTTATGTGCAGTTCAGATAGAATCTCTTTCAAATTCTGCGCTGTAATCATTTATTCCGAGGTAGTAATAATTTTTCCCCCTATTCCAATATTTCATCTTTTTTCAGGTATAGTTTCGTTTTTTCCATAAAGAAATTTTCTAGTCAGCCTCTAAACTTTATTAGCAGTCTATTAATAACTACGTTTGCAAGACTTTTTATTCCTCTTACGGTTTGATAATGAGTTAAGTTCGGTGGAGATCTAAGCCGTGTTTGGGGCGCAATAGAAGCAGCTCTATATTATCTTGTTCCAAAGGATGAATTGCCACTACGCCACACAAATATGAGGCAGAGAAAGGATACGAGACTAAAAAGTACAGCCGCCAGGTGAGGCAGCCAAGCTAGATAGTTTTGAAGGAAAACGGTGGGCAATTACGATGTAATATGTCATGCCCACAAATAGTTTAAGGACTGAGTGGGCCTGAAAGATGTGTAAACAACCATTATCCATATATCAGGTGTTGATAGTCTGATTGAAAGATGAAGAGAATATTTTACTGCACCTGAGATTGATAGAAATGATTTGATTAATCTCCAATTGAAAAGACTTACTTCCTAAAAATTATCTTCACCTTATTTATATACATGTATTGGATTTACATTGATGATGGAACAATCTTTAATCACATGGTACTGAATAATCTATATTTTTCCAGTAAGATCTAGTTATACATTGCTGATATCTGATTAATAGAACCAGGCAAATCACAACGCCAACGCCAACACCATATTCATGTCACTTCTCTCTCAATATGGTCTGATATTATACAGTTGCATCACAAATTGATTGGTTTCAACACAATTATAGTCTCAAAATAGTATTTTTTTGCTTTCTGTTAAGTGTCCTACTTAATGCCGATTATGGTTCAAATTATATGACATTTTTTACATTCTAGGACACTAATTCATATTAAAATCTCGGGTTACTGATTTCAGATACTTTTATTCAAAATTGTAGGAACTCAGTCTAACATGACTGCTCTAGAGTCTTATGGCAATCTCAATTCCTATTCTTCTTAGGTTTGGTTACACTTGTTGAATGATTCCTCCATGGCCTACTCTTCGTCTATGCGTTCTTAAAACAATAAAAATCTTTGTCGTTAAGGGGCCAGCTGGATTTTTGGGAAAAATAATACTGTACCATAACAGCACGGAGTATTTTCCATTAAGGAATGGAATTTTAATGTTCTTTTTGCAACATAATGTGATAATCATATCTCTTTGAATAGAAGTTGATAATTTGGAATATCTGATTTCCATTCAACGTGTTTTGAATTCAATTCAAGAGCTTTTTCTTTGATCCGCAGAACTTTTGGATTATGTGAGCCATTTTTATTTAACTTTTCTTTTCAATAAATGTCTGACAGCATGACAATTCAAATAGCTCACGAACCGTAGTGACTAAAATTACTTCATCAATTTGTAGGTTCATTTAGATTAGTGATTGCTTCTGCTTCAGTATAGACCATAGTAGGGTTTGCATAAGTTGGACTTTGAGCTACTTCATTAAACCAATTTATTATAGTCTCATAACTATTTGGAAGCATGGCCTCGGGATAGTATGATTCTCCTAGGCTGAAGGTAGGACAGCCAAGTGGTTGCGTGTGCTTCGAACCACCTGCATCCGCGAGGAAGGAATCACAGGGTTCTTCCGAAAGGATATAAGCCCGCCCTCGCTAAAGGTCTAGTTAGCAATCTCAAAACGCTGATTATGTTGGTTCTTTACTTGTACGAGCCAATCCTTAAATTTCTGATTATTAATCTGGTCAGCTGTGAAGTAGGTTGCAACTGAGGCAAAAGCAGCGATTCGGGAATTCCATTTATCCCAATTCTTCTCGTCTTCTAGGAAACAGCTAACTTGATACGCCCCACTTGCAACTCCTATGACGTCAATGACAGCTTCTGGATCGGTTAATTCTTCTATCACATGATTAAACATGTAATCGACATGTTGAGCAGGATCTTCATGTCCTGGAACGGTATTTAGCTTTGGATCAAATTGATAGCACGGATCAACTAAGCTTTTTGACGGAATTGTATACCATGAATTTTGAGTGAGTGCTTTTTTACCGCGACGCCACCACCGAAGTTGTCCCATATTAGCTAGTATTATGCCGGGAGAGTCTTGACTATCAGGAGAGCAATGCGTTGACTGTATGAACTTAACCATATTGACAACAGAACCATGATTTATTCCGCCCTTTCCGCAAATAATTCTGTATGAGAGGATCCCGAGATCCTGCTGTTGCTCATAGAATAAGATTATTATTCTTTTTTTGCTCTTCAATTCTGATGAAACAAAGATTGGAACGTGCCTATCTGTTGCCTCTTGTTCTAAAGGAAGTCGAATCAGGCGCAGCCCAAGATTTTTGAGGCGCTCTTCAACAATCGAGCGAGTTGCACCTTTATGTAGTGTAAGCAGTACAAATTTTATGGATGAACATGACTAACTGTTCAAAGCCTCGCGTTGCAATTCATTTACTCTTTCATTTTTGGTCAGGAAAAAGTGGAAGTATGCTTTCGGATTTTGAATGTTTCGTATCTCGTCTTTTTCATTAATAAAGTACCTAATTGTAATTAATCTCTTGCAAGAAACGACAGCGAAAGTAAATGATAGACTAACCCAAGCCTCTTTAGATCTGAAGGGAAAACGGGATCTTTAGGTAACCCAGATTGGAGTCGACGAAACATGATATTCTAGTTCTACACAATCGTTGCCAGTATTGTGGTCGAAATTTTTGAGAGATTGAGAGATGTCGGTGCTACTTTGTATTTTGGGAATGGATTATGGATCTTGATGTGTGAATGCACAGAGATTGTACAGTTTTCCAAAAATAGAATGAGTCAAATTTCAGCTGATGTTGGCAATAATTTCTCTTCTCCGAGGTACTCTGTAAATGGAATAAGCCGCTGCGAGATTCCTTCTGTTATAGGCGGAGTATTGAATTACCGATTGGTCAGTGAATATTTAGTATACAGCATCAAAAGAATTTGCATCTAGTTGTAGAAAGCAGCCCACAAGGATTCACTTTATTTCTATACCTCCTACCCCTCATTTGTGACATTCTCTAATTCAACGATCACTTAATGCTGTGATCGATGGATTTTTCCGCCTCCGATAATAACTCATACCTTGGGTAACTTGTCCTACCAGATACCTCTTTTAACCCCCGGTAGATTACCCTCAAGCGCATTCATTCGGAAGTTATACTGCAAGAAACCAAATTAGTTAAATATTTTCTGTGATAATTTCGGGTCAAGTATATTGCTCATATTTTTTGCCACACATACCCGACTCATTTTAAAATCTGTCATAACTCCTCGCCCTTTCCCACCCAGTATACATCTATTTCTGATTTGTGTTGAGCGAGTGTAACTGTGCATCTGGGCTAATTCGAGCTGGGCTTTCGCACGTGTACGCTCCGGGAGTTCAAGATTGCGGATAATGTAGCGAAGAGCTTGTCTGACATTGATTTAACCAGCATCAGCTTCATTCTATGCCATCTTTAATTATTCTTACCTCTCAGGCTCATTCTCAGCGAAAACCTTCCTTTTGGTATGATCACGAAGAACCTTGACATTGACAAAACAACCGATATCAAGCTTCTTTGCCCGAAACATCGACATCTTGCGTGTACTTTGGGTTAGTTTGTTACGTTGGCGGTGAGCGTGGTTGGGGCTGTTTCCAAGACTTGATTCAGGTCCCAATTTTCCCAAAACAGGATAAAAAGAGTCCTTAGCGTCCAGGAGTCTTATTACATGGATGAAAGCCAACGATAAGTAACTCTTTATTCTCTCCAAAACTCAACCACGGATACTTTGCTGTGGTTACCTCATCATGGCGTCCACAAAAACATTCTCATTTTGTTCCTGCAAATTTGTTGCTCAAAATCTCAATGTAATAGCAGTCCTTTTAGTAGCTTTTACTTTGACTTTCTCTTTCTTGAACTCACAATTAAATTCTTTCTACATTTTCACTCCGGAGCATCTCCAAGATCTATCTAGCCGCGCTGTTAAAAATCACGGAAATGATACTCGAGCAATGGTCGATTTTATAACTCGTGAACTTAGTGAAAAGCTACCAGGAGGCTACATAAATCTGAAAGAAGAGTGGATACTTAATAATGCAGGTGGTGCGATGGGAGCTATGTACATTATTCACGCAAGTAAGTACCTAAATCTAAATTTGTTTGATGCCTCCATACTAACCACTTAACCATTTAGGTATAACTGAGTACTTAATCATTTTTGGTAAAAATAATTGTGTCCAAGCCTTCACAAAAGCTGACATCTCTTAAGGCACTGCCACTGGCACAGAAGGACACACAGGTCGTCACACAGCAGATGATTACTTTCATATCCTCACAGGCACTCAACTAGCCTTTACACCAGGCAGTTTCGAGCCAGAGGTTTATCCACCAGGGAGTGTCCACCACCTCAAACGAGGGACAGTTAAACAATACAAGATGGAAAACAAGTGCTTTGCTCTCGAGTATGCTCGCGGATGGATACCACCCATGCTATTTTTTGGATTAGCCGATGGATTCTCAAGCACTCTAGACTTTCCAACGCTATGGAGAACTGCTTGGGTTACAGGAAGAGAAATGGTTCTAAATCTAGCAAGATTTAAATTCTAATCGAAAGTTGATGGACACTATTCGTATTTCTGATAATTACATAAATAAAAGTTTGACTAGGCAACCTCCTATCCAGCAAACATCATCTGGGCCGCATCTCAATCAAAATTTTTGATAAAAATGAATCAGGATAGTCGCTAGTCTTTATCCATTTTTTAATGAAAGCAGAGTCAGCTTTAACCTGATGGGGCTCTTCAATTATCTCGTAATGTTCCATCTTGTATATATTGTGAAGCGTTCCATCCACATCCTACTTCCGGATGCATGATGGACGACTGGAAAATTGTGGGGAAAAATTTACGGCAAAGCCAAATCTATCGCCCACATTACATGCTCCAGTAACTTACTAAAAGCGCCCATCTCTCTACGTCATGACCAGTATTTCCGCCATTCTAATTACTTCCTTTGAAGGAGATACACGATCTCAATAAACTCTCGGAGGCTGTCCATGGTCCGGTACTTCTTGATCGATATAGTCGGCAACGTCAGATTATTTAGGTAGGACGCGGGCGATAAGAAAGTACATCGCTGCCCTATAATCGCGTAGTTGTGGAAGTGGTCTAAATTCATTATTCTAGCGTCTAAAAGTAAATTAGCTCGTAGAAATACATGTTTGAGGTAGAAACGTAAAATTTATTCCACAGTTTGCACGTATGCGCCACAACTGAATTTTGGAATTACTACTAGATCCCGAATGGAAGCTAGCCAAATATTCAGTCGTGTAGCCCCGGAATGAAATGGTATAGGCGCAGTCGCCTTAAATTTTCGAACCCCTCATAAATATGTAAGACTTCCAGATAACAAGAAGTTCTCCATATAAAAGAACACTTATTTCCAGTCTGAGAGAGCCTTTGTTGATACCACGTTGGATCCATCCATTTTTGCTGTGAGGCGTTGGCGTAAAAAATATATTCAGTATCCCGTCTTTTTGGTTGGAGCCTCAACCCCTTGCCAGAATCAACTGACTATTTATATTATGGCATGTGCTAATGATACCGGGGATCGCCGTCTAACCAAGGTGATGTGATGATAACTTAAGATTATAGACTCTGGCGAAGAGCACATGGAGATAATTAGTATAGCGAGTTGATAGGTTATCCAGGATAGGAAAGACGAAGAATGGTCGATAAAAACTAATCAACAAGTCGAGTTGCGGAGCATGCGAAATTGTGTGGTAATAAAGATCATACGAGGTGCCAAGAATGAAACAAGTAGTAAACGAATTTTAGTATCCGAATATGAGAATATAGGGTTTTTGAATTTGATTTGATTTAACCTGATTTGGCGCCCTATGGGCCCATGCAGGCGGCTATGAACCTATAGTGCCTCTGGGTTGGAAAATGTAAAACTTCAAACTGGGTTGTTTAAGGGATTAGCCCTGTAGGCGCAGCTGGGCTTGCACGCAATAGGTTAGACAGTCTCTCCTCCTTACCCCGCTCGCCATGAAGTATGGTCCAATCGTCTTCTTCTCATAATCGCTTGCAGAAATACATATTCAACGACACTTTTAGCTGCCTAACCTACCCAGTTCTTGAAACCTCAGCCATCTACTGGATAAAATCCTTTCTCCAATGACGATCTGCCCACGTCAGACACGAGGATGGAGTAACAGACCCAATTCACCTAGAGTGCGGGCTGTCACAAGGATCGCCTTTATCCCCGATTCTCTTCCTCCTTTACATGGCCGAAGTCGTGGGGGGCAGTAGTTGGAGATTCGGCTATGCAGATGATGTTGCTATCCTCGGCATAGGTTCAACTCCGAACGAAGCCGCAGCAGCTGTCCAGAGAGAAGTCGATGCAGTCCTAGGGTGGGCTGCTGATAATGCCGTCTCTTTCGACCCAGATAAGGCCGAAGTAGTCTACTTCGTCGGCCCCAGATCCAGGGCTCACGATCTTCCGGCTATAAGGGTAGGCACTCGCGATGTACAAGCATCCGACGATATCCGATGGCTCGGAGTACACCTTGAACGCGGTCTGACCTTCGAAAGCCACGTCGCAAAGTGGACCAGTAAAGCAATGCGGCTAGTGCAACACTTCCGACGGCTCACTCAGTGCACCCAGGGACCAAGGCCCGACCTACTAACCACAGTGATCCGCACGGTAGTCCTGCCAATCGCGATGCACGCAGCGGAGGTCTGGTACCCGGGGCCAACTAGGGAAACCTATCGGGGTGTCACGCGAAATTCATGTAAGAGACAGTGCAAAGTTATTGACCAAACTTCTGCCTTAGGAATTCGCGTGGCTCTACCAACCTGGCGGACCATGCCCATTGCAGCTCTGAGAATGGAGACTGGTATTCCGCCAGCACAAATTCTGCTCGAGGAACGCAGGCTCAAGACTGCCGCACGAATCCGAAGACTAGATGAGTACCATCCGCTTCGACTCCGGGCCACAGAAAGCACCGACAGCGCTCGCCATCGACTCGGACTAAAGACATGCAACAAATCCAGACTTTGTCTGGACAGAGTTCATGATTCGAGGGTCCAGAGAATGTATCGACTTCTGCCAGAGGCTGAACTACCTCCACCGCTCCGACCTCCGGTCCCCCCTCAGCCAATTCCCTGCTGGACAAGCAAGAAAGAGGCTGCCAAGTTCATAAGAGAGTGGCTGCCTACACTCCCACCCGACTGTCTCTGCGTGTACAGTGATGGTTCTGGGGCGTCCACCGACAAAGTGTCATGGGCCTTTGTGACCTTTATCAGTGGCACAGGTACGACAATTTAGCAAAGCGGCTCAGGCAAAATTACCAATGCGGAGGTCTACGACGCAGAGGTCCATGGAGCTTTGGCTGCTATAGAAGCAATCACTGCTAGCAATCGAGATCGAGGACGCAGCGCTATCTACATCCTTCTCGACAATTCTGTGGCTGTTCAGGCTTTACTGACGGGAACAACGGGCTCATCATCCTGGCGTATCAAAAAGTTCGTGAAACTGGCCGCTGAATCAGCCGCGCCTGTCAAAATAGGATGGATTCCGGGCCACGAAGGGCTGGCAGGAAATGAAATCGCCGATGAACTCGCTCGAAGAGAGCTTAACTCGCCGGACAACTCTAGGACGACACATGGTGTGATGACCCTCGCCTCATCTGGACGGAAAGCCTGTGAACTGGCCAGGAAGATGTTGACAGACTGGTGGCACTGGAATCGTCCCAAACACTACGCCGATCATGATCTCGAGATGCGGCGTAAGAAACCGCCAGAGCAAGCGCTACCTAGAGCGGTCTTCGCACGCTTGATCGCTGCCCGAACCGGACATGGAGACTTTGCGGCATATCATCGCGGCTTCAATCACACTGACGCTACACTTAACTGCGAGTGTGGGAGGGAAAATCAATTGGTCACTTATCGACTTTAAATCTTGTTGTCGATATTGTATATGTATGTCTGTTATCACAGACATTGGAAATAATTCATGAGATTGCTTAATGAGAGGCTGGGATTGATTCCGATTTAATTTTGAAGAAGACTTGTCCCAACTATCAGAGCTACAACATCTATATCTATCTACAAGCAGATTCCCCATATTCCAACCACGCTAGCCATATAGGACGTAGCATATAAAACTTGATTCGTATCATCATTTTGGGGTTGAGGTTTACCATGCATATGCTACTTAAGTCGCATATCTGACTACTATGCGACACGCCTAGTTATCAATCTATTAACCCACACCATAACCGAAACTACTCACAACCCTGATGATGACCCCATGAATAATTGGAACAGTAGCCTGCAACATAGCACAATTAGGCTAGACATCGTTGACCAGGACCTAATCCGAACAGTCACCTTGTCCAGTATCGAAAAGCACTGGCAAGATGGCGGCTGAAAAGCGGAAAGCGTAGGGCACCAGCTCTGGAAACGATGCTCGGATCAAATGGATGGCTGCTCTTCAGGGACTACGTTCAGGAGAGTGGGATTTACGCGGAGGCTAGTCGGGGGATGGCAGGGATACCTGTGACTCGGAGGTGATAAAACGGAAGCCTGGGTAGTTTGGCATGGAAAGAGGGATAGGAATGGAGGCTCAGGCGCGTGGTGGCTGAGGCTGAACGATGGAATGGGGGTTGTTTAAGTTTTTCATTTGTAATGCGGGATTTAGCGTGAAAGTTTTTGTTTTGTTTTCAATTCTCGGCTGCTGAATTCGTCATGATTCAACACATAGATGCGTTTTGGCATGGTTCCGGTCATTTAGGTGGGACGAGGCATTTGTACTGTACGGTAGTTGACCTGATCCGGCCCGACCCCACTCGTGCTCAAGCTCCAGTAGGAGTGCGACAGGAGTTACTTCACCTAGCACGTTAATGAACAAACAAACAAACGCACAAATCGAGAATCCCCAAGGGAACGAGGAGGCAGACACCATTGCCCGTGCCGCACTTCGAGAGTTACCTAGCCAGGAGACACCACCAGGATCATGTACTCTGGCATATCTACGTGTTCTCATGAATCGCAGACGATAGAGGCTGCTAGACGACTGGTGGGAAGAGGCCTGTCCGCCTCAATACCGCCAACTCGACCTACAGGTGCGGAGACGCAAACCACCTGAACTGTCTCTCTCTAGGCACCTCCTCCGGGCACTAATCGCAGCACGAACAGGTCACGGCAATTTTGCGGCATACTATCGCCGTTTTAATAATCCATACACTCCAATGGAGTGCTCTTGCGGGAAGGAGACTACTCCAGCCCACTTTATCCATTGTAGCCGCCACGCACAACAAACGCGTAGGCTCAGAAAGTCAATGTCCCACACTGACTTTATCAAAAAGCTTCTCGGGCCAAAGTGCCACGATAGCTTCAAAAATTTTGCGCAGGAAACCGACTGTTTTGATAGACGACCTGCTCACTCATCCACTGCTCTTAGTGGGGATCAGATAAACTAGTCAATGCCACAACGCATGACACGAAAGGGATCGATGCGAGAAGTGTCGTTTCTCTGAGGAAATCTTTTATGTACTTGAATTTAGGGTTGAAGGATGGAGTCTCGATTTCGGAGTCGGAGTAGGTGGAGTCTTCTGAGTTATAATTTACCTCCTACTTTTTCTGTAGCAGGTCTCGCGGTTGGAATGAGTTGGGCCTGTTAGCAGTGATCCTCGCCGGCTCCACCAGTCTTGTACCTATAGTGGACCTAGAGCTTTAGCTTAGGACTTTGATATAATAAAAAAATAAAATAAAATAAAAATTCGAGAAATTCGAAAATTCGAAAATTTCTATTTTCCCATTTTCCCTTCTTATGATTAGTCCTCTTCTTGAGTTCTCGAATTGATAACCATCGAAAGGCGTCCAAAAATGCCTCCGATGAAGAGCAAACGACCAAAATCGACCATTTCTGTTGGCTTTGAACGGACACACATGTGTCCAAAATCTCCTGGCCTCGCGCAAGAATTATCAAGCTTGTTTGCGAGTGAGGCCTTTGTCCTAGGGAAGTCTTCCACCCTTCCCGACCAAGAGATGACTGATTCTGATCCGATCAGAACAGAAACGAAAAGTCAACAGACCGCGAAACCCGCCGAGCTGGCCCTCGAGGCAAGCAGCTCCAGGAAAGGAAAGGAGGTCGTCAGAGAAAGGACGACCGAACGCGCAGAATCGTCTGCCGGGAAAAATGCTGTGCCAGCCTCAAAAGGCGCAGCATCGACAACAGCTATGGAGTTTCCTCCAGAGCTGCAAACCGTGATGGAGGCCGAAAAGCGACGTACGACGCAAATTACGGCCCGCCTCGCCATCTGCTCGACTGCGATAAACAGTGTTGAAGCAGCACTTTCGCCTCTTTCGATCGGCGAAAATAAAGAATTCGTAGACGGTATAAAAGTCTACCTACGAGCAGCTATTGGCCAGTTCGTTGAATTCGGTCCAGAAAGCACACCACCAGTCCTTCCTACCCGCCCCGCCAACCCTCTCTCACCGAGGGCTCCAGAAATTAGGGCACCTAACTCTACGAAAACCCAGGCTCCGGCCCCAAAGACAACTTGGGCCACCGTAGCTCGGGCAGGCCTAGTCAGTAGCGCTGGGCCATCGACAAAAAAGGCAGCACCGCCCGCCCAGAAAGCAAAAAGTGCCAACTCGAATGGAAAAGCCGATTCACGACTTTTTCTGCGCCTTGAATATTTCCATCCCCACCGTCTCCTTTCTCCAGCTGGAGTAAGGCTAGCGGTGTCTCAGGCGCTGGGAACCGCTGCCAACAATATCACGTTGGTTCAGCGGGTAAAGACCCGCTTTTCAATAACCGCAAAGGATGAACTCGCTCGAACAGAGCTCTTAGATTCCTCCACATCACGGAGCGAATCTGGAATCAAACTGGAACCAGCATCAAATCTGGTTGCCATGCAAATTTCCACCGTCCCGGAGAAAATTCGAACTCTTGCTGGCCCCATCGCCGTGACAGCATAGATGGTTGCCGACGAAGTCACGCGAGTGACCCAGTTGGTTCCCTTTCTGGTTCGTCCTCATAGGATTAGCAAACCAGGGGCTCCCTATTCAAATTGGTAAGCGCTCTTTCCCCGAGAATCCGCTCCTCGACCCGGATTCCGCCTTTTCGACGACTCTGGAGCTGCAAAGCTCTTCCGACCTCGTCGCAAAATCGAACAATGCAAACGGTGTCTTGAATTTCACGCCACCCGTGGTTGTTCCCGCGCTCCAGCTTTCTGGAAATGCGGATCTAATATGCACTCAGAATCAGAGTGCAAGGCCCTCACTCGGTGTCGAAACTATGGGGGACCTCACCGATCGGATTCCCGGGCCTGCTTAGCCAGATCCAGCAAGTCCGGACCGGTGACTAAAGAGCAGCTCGCGCGGATCCGCTAGATCCAGCAAGGGGAGTTCGCGAAAGTGGCTCGATGGCCGAGGGATCGGGTTTCGGAATCCTGGAATCCGAAAAAGAAGTTTGAGGGTACAGCAACCCTCGGTGAAGTCTACAAAAAGCTTCAAAATATATAGCAGGATACCAGCTGAATTCCGGGTATCTGCGAACTAATCTTTCGCTCTCAGCGGGGATAAGAAAAAGTCACGTGGAATATGTGGCAGGAAAGGGAACGGGCGAGAAGCGCGAGATCCGGACCAAACAGTATATCTTCGAAGCTTGATTTCAGTTTTTGATTTATGTTTTTAATTTTAGTTTTGCTGTTAACTTCTACAATTTCAGTAGAAGTTCATGCGGTTGGAATGAGTTGGGCCTGTACGCAGTGATCCTTGCCGGCTCCACCGGTCTTTGACCCAATGTGGAAAAGATAGCGTTAGCTTAGGACCAAAAGTAAAAAAAAAAAAATATAGAATTACAGCAATTTAATTACAATTAACTATCCATTAAATATTAGTAAACTTCTTTGTTTAGTAACACATGTATCGTATCTCTAAATCAAACTCGAGGCTAGTGTGTAATTCTTACAATCTCCGGAACTAATTTAAATTGTTAGGAGAAAGCATCGGTAGATTTTCAGCTTTTGCCCAATCTAGCTTCAAGTGTTCGTTTTCTTGCGTCTCAAAATTTTAGAATGGTCATGCAAGATATCTTACCACGGTAGGCCGATCTCGACTGCAGCCCACCTGATAAAAACCCACCTCACATTGCAATCAGTACCAATGTATTAGAATTTGTGTTCGTCTTTTCTGAAACCATAAACGACAGCGCACTCAGGCTGGCTTCATGAATTCACAATAAGCTTTGTGTAAGGAATTCAATCAAGTTTTTCAAGGAAGACTGTCTAGAACTGTACTAACTTCTCCACACTCGTTGCGAAGCGTTTTACCGTGTCAAGTCTTGCTCAAGCTCAGCTAATCAAATTGGACTTTGATTTTTCTTATCACCTCTTTGTAACTCACTCTAAGGGAAAGCAAGCTTTTGATGACCTGTCCACTAAAACCCCTCACAACTAACTTTAAAGCTCTTTCTTAGAAAGACTCACGGGATTCTTCTTTAATTAGTGATCATTAGAAGGGTTGTAATTTGCCCGACTTGGAGAAAACCCAGTAAAATATTCACATATCTTTTTCTAGGGCAGCTTCACATTGCATACAATTTGTTCATGACTGAATGCGCAAGTTCGACCCCTAAGAAGGTAGCGGCATTTGCAGGCGCAGCCCTAGCCAATGCAGGCCCTATTCCGGGGAAAAATGCTTTCAATCCTCCACTAGTATATAAGCCCCGAATAACGCTGCCTATTTTTGGATTGCCTTCCACAGTTTGTAGCCGGCTTTTCACAGTATCAATCGGAAATACTGGTATCCACATAGCTATACCTGCACTTGCACCTGCAACTGTCACGGCACCTAAACTTAATTCCCCAGACACTTTGCCAGTAGAGGGATCTATAGGAGTTAGCCTCCGTTTTACGACTTCGTATGTAGCAAAGTAAACAGCTGAGCCAGGGCTATCCCGGGCAAAAGTAGCCAAGCTTCCGCGAAATACTGAACGAATGCCTCCCTCCCTGTAAATTTTCAGCACGGCATCGAATCCGCCACTGTATTTTGGCTTCTCTCCTGGTTTGAGATTTCTCTGCCCCTGAATCTGGAGGAGAACTTTAATACGCTCGAAAGGTGTCGCCACGAGCGTCGTAGGGATAGCAGAGAAGAACCCAGCAGCTGAAACTTGTGCAACAGATAGACCCTCATTTTCCACCCTGGAAAACTTGTGGACCAAAGATTTTCCTACATCATAGCTCCAGAAAGACACGGCAACTAAATGAGGAAAAATGTTAGACTTTTCCCGTCCGTATTTCAGTCAAATAAGTGCAAAATAAAAGCAAGAGTACTAAGTGGAAGAACGAACACATAGGTGTCACCCCTGCTAAGGGTGCAGTTATACCCGCATATAGTCCCCTTCGAAGACCGTTTCTTGTGATGCTTTGCCGCACGACATCAATAGAATTTCGGTAGTGGCCTTTTTCTGCAGTCTGTAGGCGGACTTTAATGAGATCGAATGGATGTCCGACAATCACAGCGCAGACTCCACCAAAACCCCCAGCAACCAAAGATTGCAGACCTGCAAATTTTTTTGTCTCCTTTTCCTCAGTGATGTTTTTGACTTGACTTAGAGTTCCAGAGGAGCCCAGCAACTGCGTAGCATTTTGACTGTCTTGATTCTCATTTGGCACCATGGCTTTTGTTGATATATGTTTGTTAACGGTGCCAAAAATTGGTCTCCCTTAAGCGGAGGTATCTGGAAGTAATAGTTTATTAGTTTGTATACAAGGAAAGAATGAAGCATCTAATACATTGATAATCATTGATGACGTAGGTCCGTGCGAAACGTACACCGAGCCAGTGAATACCAATGTGACTATTACTTTGGTCTTGTGCAAGGCTTTTGCTATTAGCGGCGATCCCACACTCACAGCAGCGTGCACCAACGTGAGCTGTTCACAAAATGCCGTTCCAATTCTCTCTTCCGACAACATCTTCATTCGCTTTTTCACAATATTTCAGCAGTGACTCTCACCCTTCTTTGCCCCTCGCAGCAAGCACGTATCGAGGTGTGCTAAGAGACACCTTGAAAAAGCACAAGCGTCTACCGCCCGCTGAACAGTCAGCTCATCTTTCCTCAGTCCTCACCGGACTAGAAAATTATATACCCTATCTACTGGCTGTTGACCACGGGCTGAGTAATGGATCAGTTGCTGGTCAGCCGCTAGACATTGTTCTAAAGTCAACCCCGTGCCTAGAATGGAGACCAACAATTTCAAATAAACCTCTATCTGGCCGCGAAGTAGCAAGGCTTAATTTAAAATCTTTAGAATATGAAATTTATTTCGTCCTATCTACTTTAGCATATACTCACACGCTCTTTTCACGAGCAGCTCTTTATCCACTTTATAGCACATCAACTAGCCCACTAGATCATCAGCAGCGAATGCTCGCCATTACTACCGCAACTAAACACCTCCTAACTGCCGGCTCAATTCATGAGTATTTATCAACTCGCTCTGAGCAATTACCTATGTCAGCACCATGTATCGATATATCACAAGCCAGTTTCAAAGCATTGGCCTCCCTAGCACTGGCTGAAGCAACCCTTCTAGCAGTTTTTAAAGATGACCCTTATCCATCAGTTGTTTCACAAGATCGCAATAAATCTGATAAAGAATGGATGATAAAAGCCACTGAGATTCCAAAGGTAAGAGCACATCTCTTTGCTCGTTTATGCCTAGCTGCTGCTGAACATGCAGCTAATGGCCTATCATTATTAAATTCCGTCTCCTCAAACGGCCAGGGAAAAGTTAACCCCGAATTGTTAAATTATATGGATAAATTGATTAAAAGTAGTCGGGCAAGATCATGTCGTTTCTTAGGGATTGACGCCGAGATTTCTGGACAGTTGGGCACAGCTGTCGCTTGGCTCCAGGCTGGGCTGCATCAGCTTAGGCATACTCCGGAAGATCAGTTAGGTAAAGGCATTAGGCGAATAAAGAGAGATTGGGATGGGAAACGAGAAGATAGGAGGATGGAAAAGGATACACAGTGGGGTGCTGATGCGGGCAAAATTGATGAACGGAGAATTTTGGAAATGCTAGAGAAAAAGTGGACTAAAACAAATGATACGGTAGAGTTAATTCGTCGGTTATCCATGCATAGCACTAACATAGTCAGATCAATGTGCAAAAAATCCCAGCTATCGGAACCCTAATATCTTCCATGCCTTCAGGCCGGGAGATTCACAGCATAAAATTATACAGTCCTCCCAAAATCGAATACTCAGCGCTTGTAGCATTGAAGGCTGTTCCTTCAAATGATGGCCTTGAAGAGCCAGGAAGCCCTGATGAACAAGACAGGCAAACTGTAGATGGGGCCCCCCTTAGTATTGATGCTGAGTATTCTGGCCGTGGCAGCTATTTTTAGATCTAAATTCAAATGAACCTTTTTCATTGAATGATAACATGTGTAATTTAGAGACATTGATTTTATGACTGCAATGTTGTGCAGGCTAGTTGAAACCACACATCGAATGAGGCACACAGTTTTGTTCGGAAGAACTGTGGGTCCCGTATCCCGTGACTTAGGGTCGCGCACATTCATGGACAACACACTTGTAGCTAGAAAAGGTAATAGACAAGAAACAAAATACATCACTCAAAGTCTTACTTCTATTAACAATTGTAAGCGGTCGTTATACGCTTAGTTTTAAATTATATACGAGGCTTGAAGCAACAGAACAGTGTGGATCAGACTGAAAAAATTTATTCACATTTAGTTATTTTAATTTGATCTTGTTTAGCCCGTTCAGGTACCCTTTGGGCCCATGCAGGTATATCTAACTATAATATTTACACAGGAGGAAACTAAATTCGGTAAAAACCCCCCCTAGAACTGCCTGTCTTGTGTCTATTGGTTTTCTGAGGTTTCCTACAAGAAGTGCGTTTACACTTTTTACACAGTGTGAATTCGGGGGACTATTCTCAACACCTGTCAGTGGTGTCCCCTACGAACCTCCAGCTCTCACTGTAGAGTCTGCAGAGCAGAGATTGATTAACAAATTCTTCACTTCGACAAGGATTCCCAATCACTTTCGCGATGGTAGGGTCGGAGCCCTACTCATCACCAATCCTTAATCATGGAGGAGAAGCCATCCGATGAGTTTCCGGATCGTACCCAGCACCCGATACGGAGATGGCGGATTGGATCAAGTCGACCTCGACTGTTACAAAGAAGGGAGATATGGATGAATATGCAAACCTCATGTGGTCCCGGTGTCTAGGCCTCGCCTGGTTGGGGCTGCAGTTTTTTTGAGACTTTTTCCCGCGCACGCAGTTTCCAATGCTTCCAATTTTTATTTTTATTTTGGGTAGAAGGTTTCGTGGAAAAGGTGGCCAAATTCTACGGATAAATACTGAGCTGAATGGCTATTTATCACGGGCAATATATCAATGATCTTTCAAGAAACATGAGAGGCAGGGAGCAATGTATAAGGTGTGGCCTAGGTCAGGGAGGAGTCCAATGTGCTAGATAGTCATAGACTCAAGTAGTACAATAAAAGCACACACACATGCCTCAGATTTCATTTGCAAGTACCACTGCGAAGTTATGCCGGCTTTTTCTTCACTCCAAGTCAACCCTCAAACGTGAATACCCACCCAGGGGAACGTCTCAAAAACCCTGAGCTATCCAGACATGCCTCCATCGTCTTTCAACTTTTCTCCGCGCGAAACGTAATCTAAGATGTCTCCTTCCCAAGTGGAGTAGGTGCCCAGGCTACTCAGACTATGCCGGAGAACACCACCAGGAGGTGGACCACGGCACCTTCTATCGTCGACCTGGTTTTACAGTGTCAGCTGCACTCTTGCAAGCGAAGTCTTGACGCACACAATGTCCAATTCGTAAAACCCTTGCCAAAATTTAGAATCTTACGCCCTTCGAATTAATATCCTTCCTTCGCATCATCTTGTCAACTTGTCCTGATACCTCTCACGCCCATCCCAATGAACTGTCTCCCAGATTTATCTGCCACGCTTTGCTTCCTCCCTCGGGTATAAATATCAGCGTGGGCGCGTATTTAGTGGTCAACTGAGGCCAGAGAAGATCGAAGAGTTGTGTGATCATTGGGATGAGGATGTACTTGGTCGTACTTGTAGGCTTGATGAGACTTAGGTAGGAGTCAAACTCGGTGGGAGCGAAAAAACGACGTGGAGGAGTTATTTGGATTTTTGCCTCGTGGGCCAACTTCTTTGATATTGCGAAATTTGACTGAACTTGGCTCTGGGGGAATATTTCACTCTCAGGTTCGTCGAGGACACCGCGTACAGGTGTTCAGTCTTGCCCTCCACTTAATCTAATCAAATCGGTGTTTATTGTTGAAAACTATATGTAATCTTGATCACTTCGCCACTCTTGTGTTAAGATAATACACATCACCATTCTTGATCCCCAATTCTGTCTTAAACTTATGTAGATATGATGCTCCTAGATCTCAGTTGCCAGATTTCGCATGGACATGCGCCACTAACCTGTTTCTATGGCGATGAGAAAACCCCGTGTCATTAATATCAATTTGATCTAAGCTTGATCAGCGTTGGCCCAAGAGGTGGGCCGTAACGCTTTAGGCTTGACAATAGATACATACTCAGGAAGGCTAAAAGTGATATTGTCTTTGTGTGATGTGCTAATCTCACAAAGGCCTTTTGATGAAATCCTGTGAGCGCACCATTAGTTATCTGCTGTTATGCAGGTGCAAGAAAAATGGAGATTTACCTCAAAAACAAATCAAATATCCTGGCCGGCAAGTATTTGTCTTAGCTTTATTCTAAGACTGACGGACATTTCTGCTATTTGAATGATTCAACATGCTTGCAGCTTTCTAGCCACGATGCACCATTCGTTTTTGGTGAACACGTTAGATGATACCTTTGAATTGAGACATTCATTCTAAAGATTTGATATGTAAATAACACTTAAAGGTGTAGTTACTTACTCAATACCTAGCTTGTATCTAACTTCTTATTTGAGAAACTTTTCAAAAATTTCGATTATCTAAAAATTTATCCATCTTGCTGTGTGCTAGCAGTGCGATAAATGTAGCGGCGTCATCCACTACAAGAACCAGCGATTTTCCTTCATGCATGAGATTGATTTCCAAGCAATCAAACTTCTACCGCACCAACCAGCTCGGGGTCTTCGTCTAATTTATGGTGGAACGAGAGGAGATAGTCTGATAATACTTTTTGATTGTAATTTACTTATTCAACGCTGGAGAGCAAAGGTTGTTCTCGTGTGCCTCCCGAGGTCCAAGACAGTCTTTCCTAGCTTGTTGGTAGAGAGGTTTCACTTTTCCCTACGTATCAAGACTCCTCTTGTCAATTCGTGATGAACTTAGGGCTTGACCCTCAAGATCAACTGGCATAAAAGTGTGATATTTATATTTGGAATTTACACACAGATTGAAAAACTGTTTAGGTAAATCCAGAAGTATTCTTTCATATTCCAGGACTCCAAAAAGACTTAAATTGAAATAAATCAATTCATCATGAAGCAAAAGCCCGTGTCACGTCTAAAAATATGTTGGGTTCGTCCTGTCACGTTGATGACATCAAATCGAACAATGAAGCCAAAACAGGGTATATATCAACGGCCCGTGCCATGCTTGCTATCTGTACGGTCGACGCAGACTCAACTACCGCAACAGGTACTTGAATCGGTCGAATACTCGGCATCAATCTAAGTGTTTTAGAGTCGTGGAATAAAATTGAGGCGATCGATGAGAAAGAAGGTTGTTGGTTACCTCAATATGAAAGTTTCCAATAACAGACTCACACTTACGTGTACAGAGCAAGCGTTTATTACCTTCAGGAAACTGACACATCTCTAGGCGCAATGACCAAAAGGACAAGTACTGATTATTTATCCCTACCACACCTAATATACGACAAGCTTAGTATATCACACTGACTGTGTAGCATTATCTTCAGAACACATTCGTACATCCTTCAACAAGCCTAAGCCATCTTTATCACGAGAATTAATTGATCGATACATCGCCAGGCTGCCATAACAATGGCTATTGCGACAGTAGAAGCTTCGCCTCTGTCTCCAACTGGAAATTCCCGCGATGTATTCCGAAAAAACAATCGTAATGTATCATTTAATACTACACCAGCAGCTATATCGATCGATACAAAGTCCCATACTATTCCTTCAACGACTTCGTCGTCCCAACAGCAGCCCATGCGACTCAGGCGTCGCAGCAGTCAAGGATCTGTAGTAACTATGCAGAATAGTGTCCCTAAGATTGGTCCACAACGAACGACCAAAAAAACGCAGAAGCTCAAGCTCCTACCCAACCCTGAGTTTGGAGAAGATGGTCCAGATGAAGAGAGCGGGAGGGATGTCTATTCACAATACACACGAATCAAAGATCCTACTGCTCGTCGAGATGCCGCAAGATTGGGAAAATCAGATCGCGACCGTCTACCTCGGGTAACTGCATACTGTACCGCCAGTAAATATCAACTTGAAAACATGATGCGATTCCTTAAAGGTCGAGGAGCGGCGAGAGGTGCAAATCCAAAGTTGGTAGACGAATGTATTTATACACCGTTTGAGTATGATCGACAGAGTAACGATGAGGTTCAGCCTACACCAATCGACCCTTACGGAAAGAGTAGTCCTGGTGCTATCATTGATGACAGCAATAAGAGTTCAAATCGAAGGGGCGATCTGATTGATTTGCGCAATGAGGGCGATTCCAGTCATAATAATAGAGAGAATGGCACAAGCAATAACTCGGATCGAAATCATACCGAAGTAATCACATCGGAAAATAGTCCGGACTTCGACACACAGGTCCACACTCCCGAGGTGTTTTTATTCGATTACGGAGTTGTTGTAATATGGGGCATGTCGCTACAGCATGAGCAGCAATTTTTGAAAGAAATAGCAAAATTTGAAGATGAAAAACTAGCACCTGACGATGTGGAAACCGAATGTTTCAATTTCTACTATACCCGAGAATACCAAGCCCGCATCTACAATGACTTTATCACGCTAAGGGACAAAGGTGCATATATGACAAAGCTCGCTATATCGCATGCTCTAGCTCAAAGTGTAAAGGTAGCTCTTTCCTTGTGATGTAGAACCTAATTCTGTGACTAACAGAATAGACATCAATGTTCGAAGAACTAGTTGATAACACCATCGAGGCATGCAAAGATATTCCGGGTCAGATCGCAACGACGGGTAAAATAGCCCTAAGCCGAACTCAAATCAACATGCAAATAGGAGAGCTTTTTATACTTCGTATAAATATACATTTAAATGGATCAGTCTTGGATACTCCTGAGATATTTTGGTTGGAACCGCAATTAGAGCCCGTTTATCAAGCTGTGCGCAGCTACCTAGAAATGGATCAGCGAGTAAGCCTACTCACTGATAGATTGGATGTTATTGCAGATCTACTAGCTGTACTCAAGGATCAATTGAGTCATGGTCATGGTGAAATGCTTGAATGGATTGGTAAGATAACAAAGCCTGACCAGAAAACGCCTTACTAATACATACAGTAATTGTTCTCATTGCGGCTGAAATACTTGTTGCTGCTGTCAACATAATTGTGGATATTTATGCAGGCTTGGATTAAGATTCACTCCCCATCAACGTTGATGAAGAATCTTAAAAAGCAGAGACCAGCGGAAGAGCTTAATGTTATTCATCTGCTGGTTCTATTAAGAATGTGAATGTTTTAAAATACTTGCAATGGACGTAATACCTATTAACACCGATCCATAATGTACTCTAGTTTCATTTGTTGAGTTACTATGAATTACCTTTCTAACAACAGAAATAATATAGCGGTGTCTGTCTAAAATGCTTCCTAATGATCAATCAGTATCCAACTTTTATATTCCACTTTACATTACTCATCGTCACCGCATATGTTTGCAGTCAATGCTACTCAAGTCTAGATATATTATTTTAATAATTTTAGGGCAAAAGGTAGATTTTTATTCCACCATGGCAGATAATCTAGGAGTTTCCAAAAGATGCGCACAATTTGGAATAGCTATGGTACAGAGGTCTTCAACTGTACCTTGTGTTGTAAATACGCTTTTGACATTAGTAGTAAATTTTCATACACGTAGTGTAGCATTGAGCGCCAGGGAAATGGAAATGGAAACAGGTCAGTAATAAATTAAATACCACAGATCACTACATTCACCCGTAGATTATTCTTAAAAGAGATTAGCTACGGCGCTATTTGTAAGTATTTGGGTTTGTTTGATTATGATGTAAATAAGCTGTAACAATAGAACAAAACACAATTAGATACCATTCGCATCCCGTAACATTATTGCCATAATCACCCATGCGTATTCTAAGCACCTCGAGTAGTCATAATTATTCAATTGAAGATACCAAGTGAATACGACCATGTGCACCACCACCCTTCAATACCTTGACTATCTACATTACGCTAAAGTTTGCCTTCACTCAATCATTTGTGATGAGCTAAGAAGAAAGATGGTTACATGGAAACGGATTGAAACTTAAAATTCTCAGGCTGTAAATGCGATCCTTCTCTCGTGCCTATTTGATTTGTGATTGTGAATTACTCATCGTCTGTTTTTGGCGAGCTATAATGGCTGGTAAGTATCACGAAATCTTTAGCCTGCGTTGGCTAGCACAGGCATCGATATGTAGGGAATCTTGGGATAGACATCAGGAGCTTGAGGGCCCAGAAGATCTACAGAGAACCTCTTCAGAATATATTGGATATATCTGCTTCCGAAGCCTGACCATGATTCATCTGAAGTGGGCTTGGCGAATCTGACTGGTGAAAAAGGTGGGCATCGTTCTGAGAGCTACGCATTAGACGTTGTATAGACCCCATATTGGCAGTGGGACTCCCTTCCAAATAGTTTTACAATTAATAAACTGTATGTGACGGAAACCGAGTTGGTGATGAATAAATCGATTTATAAAACTATATGAAGAGTAAAAAAATAACTGGCTACTACTAACAGGTACTTATAAAGTTTGGTCCGCTTCGTGAATCTACTGACTGATAACTTTCCCCTAGGCTTAATAGTTGCTACCGAGCTAAGTATTAAATACACATTAAATGATAAAAGTAAAAATAAAAAAGAGCTAAGTATTATCAGGAGTCATTACGCCATGATGTTGCTTCGACCTCCTGGCTAGTAGTGCCATTTCATCTATATTTGTCAATCTTTCCTCTTTCAGTCTTATCGTAATTATTCCTAATTAAACGTTTAGGTTCCTCCTAAGCTTAAACAGCGGTCAAACCGTAACACTGTACCTACAGCATTTTCCAAGCATTTTTTTTCCTGATGCCCCGGCTCTAGGCCACCATTCTGAAGAGGTATTGGACGTAAGAAGGGTTATTTAGAATACATGATCCTCCAAGTTTCAACATTACCCAGTTGGTACCCGGCTATTCCTTACACCTCCGATTGGGCCAGCTAATTATATTGGGTTGGATGGATAGGGACGTATTCACCATGACCATGGGCTCACAGGTCGAGGACAAATCCTCATCAGCAAAACTCAAGAAAACCTAAACCATCCCTCTCAACTCATTTTCGACCAGCAGCTGCAGTCAAATCCAAGATAAGCTATGAAGGAGTTTAACCAGCCGCCTCTTGAAGGCCCAACCAGCACTTGGCCACTCATACCATGAGCTTGTTAGAGGCGATGTTGCCACCACTAGGAAATCTTTGATCGATTGAGCACTGCGCTCTACCTCTCTGCGACAATCGTAGGAGCTTTTTGCAAAAGAGGTAGCCATATAGATAAATGGAGTTCCTGGGAGAGAGAACTGTGCTTTCTCTTAGCTGTCTCAGATGCTCACAGTAACTGTACAGTACGAGACGATGGATATGAAACTGGGCTATTTAAGGGATTAGCCCCGCAGGCGCAGTTGGGCTAGCTCGTAATAGGTTAGACTGTCACCCCTCATTACCCCGCTCGCCAGGAATTGTGATCCAATCGTCTTTTTCAAACAATCGGTTGGAAAAAGACATTTTCAACGACTCATTTGACTGCCTAGCCAACACGGCCCTTGAAACGGGAGGACGAAGGCTGAACACCTGTCAGTGGTATCCTCTACGAACCTGGGAGTGAAATATTTTCCCATAGCTGAGATTCAGTTACGATGAAGGCCGAGTTTAAGAGTTTTCGTCGAGTTGGCGATCGGGAGGAGTGGTATTGGCTCATTTTTGGTCGAAAATCCGACTTGCAGAGATTTCACGACTGCACTAATCAACGAAACCAACCATCTACACCCCAGGTATGAACTGCAGACAGCCTATAACCTGTCTGATGTTCGTATCACAACAACCGACACCTTCAAGATCTTATTTTCTTTTTCTCTGGAAATTTATTCTCAGCCAAAATCATCTACCGGAGCAATCCCTCACCTCCAAAAGCCAAATCGCCATCAAAGAGGCAAGAAGATGTCCGAATCTCCGCAACTACGATTTGCTGTGAAGGTACGGTCGAAATACTGGCCTTGGATGCGTCCTCACCTCGGCCAAGGGCACCAACAACTCGAACTGCGACGAATTGCCACCTACGATAAACGTACGACATCTCGCCAACACACCAACAGAGCATTCGACAAAGGCTGGGGCTTCGGTGCTTCGGTCTTGAGCTCTCAGTCACATTTTTGACCTCCACAGTTGGGGGTACGGCAGCGACGGGGCAAGTCCGGAGGGGTGGACATTCTACAAAGTTTCTGGGATGAAGAGATCGGCTGAAAGATAGAGGGATGCAGCATGAAGGAACAAATGGGAACACAAACTGAGGAGGCCTTGGTGGGCGTCTGGATGAGGTCTCCAATGAAAAAAACGACCCCTGGATAAGATGAGATGCTGAGATGAGCCTAAGCTGGGAACGAATGGAGGGAAAATTTACAGATGGCGAAGGTGTCAAGGGCTCGGGCGCGTGGTGGCCAAGGCTGAGGAGGAATTTACGCTTTGGCGCGCCAAAAGAGGGTTTTCTGGACGGTTGGACTGGAAATGATTCAACACATAGCTGAAGTCTGAGGTGTTCCGGTCATTTAGGTGGGACGAGGCACTTGTACTCAAGGGTAGTTAACCTGATCCGGCCCGACCCCACTCGTGCTCAAGCTCCAGTAGGAGTGCGAAGGGAGTTATTTTAACTAGCACGTCAATGAACAAACAATTGCACATTTTTGAGAAATACGAAAATTCATTTTTTCCTTCTTTCCTCCCTTCTCATTCTCGTCGCATCCATCTCAGAATTGTGATCGAGCCTAGGCATTTTCACCATGCCTCCAGTTCGCAAAAAGCGTCCCAACGCCAAGTTGGACAACACAAGAGTCCACACGAGGGCCCTCGAAAAATTATCTGGCCTTGTCCAGTCTCCGAAATGCGCGGAGATGAGCAAGGTCTCAATCAAAGGGAAAGGAAAAGCCCTCCCCGCCGTCGCTGAACCCGATACTGACATGGTCGGGTCAGTTGAAATTGTTTAGGAAATTCCTCAACGAGTCTCCATCCCCACGGGATTTGAGAATCGTCAAAATCTCCTCCGACCGCGCCAAAACTGTCGGAAAACGCTGCACCCATAGCAGCGTCAACATCAACGTCGCAGCCAAAAGCTGCTACGAAAGCAGAGTATCCCCTCGAGCTTCGACCAATTGTCGAAGCTGAACAACTTCGTGCCGCCGAAACAGCAGCAAATCCGGCCCTCTGCCCCACTGCCATTTCTGGCGTCGAAGCCACCCTTCTTCCTTTGACCAACGGGTCAAATTGACAATTCGTATGCTCGATGAGAGTCTACCTACGAGCCGCCATCGCACAATACATGGCCACGCCACCCGTCCTCCCTCCTCGCCTGGCGAACCCTCTCCCAAGGGCTCCCGATGCCAGGAGCATACCAATTCCCGCCGTCTCAGCGCTGCCCTTCAAAAGCACCTGGGCTACGGTGGCCAGAAACGAACTGCGACAAAAAGCAGTCCCAACTGTAAAGGCTGTGCCGCGGCCTGCGGCTAAAGTCCAAAATAAAGACGCCCCGAAGGCAAAAGACGACAAACGACTGTTCCTTCGCCTTGAAAAGGACCACCCGTGGCGCAATTCCACCTGGGTCGCGAGAGACCGAATGGAGATGAGCATGCATTACATGCCTGACAATATCAGCTCGTTCCATCGAGTAAAAACTGGCTTTGCTTTAATGGCAAAGAACGAAAACGCACGACAAGAGATGTTAGATGCCTCTTCGGAGCTTGCGAGTGTTAACGCCAAACTCGAGGCATCTTCAAATCTTGTCGACTTACAGATACCGAACGTACCTGCAAGTATAGCTACAGTGTGCGGACCCAGGGTGGTCGATGCTAAGTGCGTCTCTATCTGGATTCTCGATAAGACCGGCGTACGTCCCATCCAGGTCCGACCCCATGGGACGTGGTGACCTGGAGCACCGCATCGAAACTGGCATGCGCTTTTCGACCGGGACAACGCCCCTCGACTGAGCTTCCGCCTCTTCTACGTTTCTGGTAGGACTACCATCCACAAGTCTCGTCGACAAATCGAACAGTGCAAACGCTGTTTGGGCTTCCACGCCACCCGTTGTTGCTCCCGCGCTCCAGCATGCACTCGGAAGCCGAGTGCAAGGCTCTCACTAAGTGTCGCAACTGTGGGGGACCCCGCCGATCGGATTACCGTGACTGCCAAGTCAGACCCTGAAAGTCAGGACCGGTGACCAAAGAGCAGCTCGCGTGGATTCGCCACCTCATGCAAGGGAAGTTCACAGAGGTGGCTCGAGCTAGGGCCGCAGCCAAAAAGGCCGAAGAGGCGATCATCGCCGCGGCGAAGAGTGTCTTAATGGCCGAGGCATCAGGTTTCGGAGTGCTGCGATCTGAAGAAGAAGCTTGAGGGAACAGCGACCTCGAAGATGTCCCTTCTGGGGCATCTACTAACCAATAGCAGGATACCGGCTGGATAAAAGGTGCCTGCTAACCCATCTTTTGCTCTCAGCGGAGAATGGGCAGATTTGTCATCTGGAAGGTGTGACGGACGAGGGAATGTGTGAGGAGCACATTGCTTGGGTCCAACATGGAGGAATCTTCTGGTTTTCGGAGTTATTTTGATTTTTGTGATTTTTCGTTCTTGTTCAATCAGCTGCACTTTTGGTAGCGATTCATGAGGTTGGAACGAGTTAGGCTGTAGGAAAAGTTTCAGGAAACCTTGCCGGATCCGCCGGTCCTTGACCCGATGGGGATAAAGAGCTTTAGCTTAGGATCCATCCGTAATACAATACAATACAATACACTAACGAAGTGAAACTATGTACGGGATTTGTAGTCACGTGTATATCAACAACTTGGCCCACTTGATAAATAAATAAATTGGTTACTCATTATCCTGATTTGGCGCCATGAGGGCCGTGCAGGTTTTGATCGCAAGATATGTACTCTTGGTAGAATTCCTCAATTTGGAGTTTAGAAAACTAACACTTAAATGTGAATTGGAGAAACTGTGCGAGGTTAAGCCTCACGGCGAGTAACCTCTTCCGTGCATACCCACCATAGGATAAAGCGTGAAAACTCTGTGATACTCCAAGTGTGCTTTTATTATCTGACAGAAACAACATCACCGCGAGAGAGAGTGGCGTGTGAGTTTAACTGGTTTCGAACCAGCTTTCTCCGATCTCAAACGGGGTAGGTGTTCAAGCTACCCAGTATCTACTTGGGAGAACGGCCCAGATGGTGTACCACTGCACCAACCAACCCCGTGGCCCACGCGATGGCCCCATTTTTTATAATTTCTTCCCCAAGTGACCTCCCTCGCCGCAATCTTGGGTACCTTTCTCAACGCCGAACTGGACATGGAGACTTTTGTGCTTATCACGTTCGCTTTTGCCACCTTGACGCTCATTTGACTTGCTCCTGCGGTGGTGACAAGTCAATCACCCACCTAGTTTTCTGTCCTTCCGTTCGAGAAAGGCTAGCATCTGCTGGTTACCGAAGAAGCCTGGGGAAGCCGGATTTGCGTCTTAGCTCCTCCCGTGGTGCTAAGCGTTTTTTTCTATTTTGGAGAAGATAAAGTTCCTTTCGGAAATTCGCCCAATCCGTGCCAATTCACTCATGTCCATGTGAGAGTCCCGCTGTACAGCACTCACAACACCCTAACAAATTCATTTTCAAGGCCTTTGGGTTCTCAATTTAGTGTTATATAGATTGGTGCATGGCTATCACCATGTCTCCCAAGAGATGGGGCTCTAGCCATAGCTGAAGCCCGGTAGACCTTTAAAAATAAATAAATATTCTAATTTCTAACAGGAAGATCTATTGATACATGTTCAGGCCATAAAATTGTAGTCATACATGTTCCAAGAGTTAAGCAACCTCTCTTAGTCTTAAAAAGGTTTGTGAATGAAAGACTTCAATTAAAACAAGTTGTCTTCCTTTTTGCTTCCATGTTTTTTTGACGCTTATCCCATGAAATACTACCACAGATATCTCTTATGAAATTGTGTCAGTGTTTCCAAGAGGCGAGAGGTGAGAGATTTCGAGTTCTTTAATTTCCGTCTTATCTTCTCTGTAGTTATCCAGACGATGATCCAATAATTATATTGAGTCCGTCAAATGGACGGAATATTCGGTCGAGTTTGTTAAAATTATCATTCATCACATAATTGTTGAAGTATCAGTCGCCAAGCCTAAGAGTATAACTGACTTCGTTTGTAAGTAGCTTTAGACTAAGTTCTGTAGAATATATCGTAAATTTAGAACTTAATAGTCTGATTATAGGCATGCCAAAAATACTTTAGGCATTTACTAGCAGTATTGTTTTCTTACTATATCTTTCCTCAACAATTATCCATCCGAATATCTATTCAAATTAATAATTATTCCCTTTGCTAACTTACAGCTATCTTACATTAGAAAGTATCACATGGTATCAATCGCTAGATTCAGGTTTGCTTTCTCTATTCTTCCCTAAAATTTGCTATGTGGTTTTCTGGCGTTTTGGATCATGCCAGTTTTCTTCGCAACTACATCCAGTGTCGTCTTTACAACGCTTACAGGGGGAATAAACTTGGTTTAAATCGAGATCAGAAACCATGCTATTTGTTGAAGAGCCGGTAGATTCATATTTCGTTGAACATTGAGCATATTCTCCTTTCATAACTTGATATATACCAACCATTTGGTATGCTTGGTTCATTGCAAGTATGTAGCTGATTATAGCGCCAGAGTCTTCAACATTAGCAGAGCCCATGAATAAAGATAGGATAGAAATACTCTGGAATTCTGTTTCTGGAACCCGAAGATTCCAAGCCCAGACCTTGTTTATGGCATCTATTTTAAGTATGTTGACGGACCTGTAATAATAATTTTTAAATTCCGAATAATATCTACCGGATATTACATTCCTCATCATAGTATTAACTTCTTGTATGTAGTAGTCCGTGAATATCTGACCACTACAGTCATAGCTTTTCTTCTCATCATGGACAACACGTTCGTGGGGGCTGATGGAATTGGAATGGCGAGTACCAGACACAATTGTCTTTGTCATCAATGGACATTCTCTCTTGGCATATTTGGATTTTTCATAGACCTGTACATCATGACCCACATCTGAATATGAAGCAAAGTACTTAAGATGTCGGTTCAAAATACCTTGAAATGGTTAGAATCCAAACTAGATAATAAATTTGAAGGTCTCCTACCGTAAGATTTATATATAATATTATTTGGAAAAAGAGGCCATTCGTACGCATCCCCATCTTCACCTGGCCGTGAAACCTTGACAGGATATTTCTTGAGTCGACTCCTTTTTAATTTTGTCTTCTTTGCTTGTTTGAGAGATGCTTGAACATAAGTTTCTCGGAACATCATGGTTTGACATTTGTAGCCCCTATATATGTTTGAGCCAGGACTTATCACATTGGTGTCGATACTGTCTGATAACTCAATGCAAGAACTATGGCTAGTCTTTCCACGAATTATGACGCCATAAAATCTACAGTATATATCGAATACAGTTCGATAGTCTCCTACGGACCCTGAATCAAATAGAGTTAGTAATGTGATGCCAGATTTATGAACTGATATGAGATATTATTGTATCTCAAATATCACTATTCATTAAAAGGCCGACTTTTGTGTGAATAACTAACTTATGTCTGAACTATCCACAGAATTCTTTAATGGCCATGAAAATAGAGTTCTTTGTATTCTGCCAACGAAATTTTTATCTTCCAATCTGGCTGGAAACTGCCTTGCCAAATTATCGTTCCATAGCTCATTACAACCTGTGATATAACTCCTCCTCACTCTGTCGCTGCCGAAGAAAAAGTTATCGCAAACATAGTTATTTTTTATATCATAGACGTATTCAATTCCTTGGGAGCTAGGAGATGCTGAGCAAGGTAGAAGTTGAGAAAACGTATTGAGAAGCAAACCAATGAGATTGAAAGGTGGCCTTCTCATCTCTAAGAATCTTGACCGAAGATGACTGGAATAATTTACTCATCAGACCACATCATATAGAATGATTCATCTTTAGAATAGTATACACCAACATGGTAAGATTATCTGAATGATTCATGTATCCGAAAAAAGGAATGGCTTTAATTTTATCACACGCATCTAATCAATTATTACGTTGTCAATCCTTTGGCCCAGGGCTAACATGGGTAAGTCAGTACTGTGCATCATAATCTCATTCAAATGGTGAGATTTTTTGTTTCGCGGAGGAATAAGATGTGAGCTTCCACTAAATTTATTCCAGAATTCTATTAATTTAAAAATACTCTTGCATCCCATCTAACTTGATAGGAGACACAGCAAATGTAATGCGTAGATGAATCAGTATTGAATTGATATTCCACAGTGGTGATACGAGTTGATCCATACAAAAGTCCCTATTTAAAAAACTGTGATCTACTGATCAACCCTATTCTAAACGTGTCCTATTCTCTTGCATAACTGAGAAGTACATTGTCAATGACTTGAGCTATCAGAGTATGACTGCTCATTCATACATCAGTTCATCTCTACAGCTCGCCGCTTACATTACTCGGTGGAAACTGGCTCACGAGTGTACCGTCAACCAAGTGACATGCAGAATCTACCAGTCGAGATTCCGTATTCTATCTATTAGGACCTTATCTATTACTAAGGATGACAATGACTGAACACCTGTACGCGGTGTCTCGTAGTATCCTGGTGTGAAATATTCTTTCAGAGCCAAGTTCAGTCAAATTTCGCAATATCAAAGAAGTTGGCCCACGAGGCAACGATTCAAAATACTCCATCATGTCGATCTATCACTCCCCATGAGATCAATCGCTGCATAGGCCTCAGTAGGTCTGCGAGTACGACCATTTACACCTTCATTCCAATAACCACATCTCTAGTCGACTTTCTTTGGCCTCTGATTGCTACCAAATATACGCCCACGCCAGTAATTATACCCGCCGAAGGAAACAAAACTTGGCGCACAAATCTGAGAGACAGCTCATTCGGATGACCGTGAGATCAGGCGAGACAACTTTGCAAGATGGTTCAGAGGATGGATATTATGGCGACGGGTGTGAAATTTGAATATAGGCAAGGAGTGTTTGATGTTGATTTCATTATCCTGATTTGGTGCCCTATGGGCCCGTGCAGGTGTCTATCACACTTTCTAACATACATGGGAGGAAACGTTCTGGTGAAAACCCCCAAACCTTCTTGTTTATTGTCTATGTATTCTAATGTATCCTTCAGGAAACGCAGTTACACTGTCGTACCCTCAATATAAACCAATCACACTATCTCTATCGACCTCAATAATGACTTGTCGTGTTAGTTTCCCTCATCAGCATTTCGACTGCCTTTGTCATAAGGGATTGCTCTATGCAACTATGATTTAAGCTCCGCTGTGTTATCTTTTTGATATGTCCGGTATTGTATAGCATTGCTTCGTAGGATCGATCTTTCGCTTGTCTCCAAATCTCTCCTCTTTCATTTGACTATCGAGGGCAGGTCATAATTATGTGCTTGGGGTTCTGCGCTTGGTAAACATATGGACTGTAGACTCCGGATACTTTTCTTCTGTATAAATATGAGTTGAGCCCCATGTGCCCACGTCATATTTGCATCGCTGGACTGCTTCGGACCCTTCTCAGGTTGGCAAGGAGTATTACATGTTGAAGAACATTGTGCACGTCAGGCTCTAAATTGCGAGAGTGCTGGTGACATAGTTGATACCGCCATGGTTGGATGGTGCGGTGGTATATCATCTGGGCCAGATTCTCAAGTAAGGTCTGGATAGCTAGGCTATGTATCCCAATCGAGGCAGGAAACCGCTGGTTAGAATCCGGCAAAACACAACCACATTCATCGCGGCGCTAGTATGCATAGATGACGAAGGCATGCTTGAATAATCAAAGATTTTGAGATTCCCTTTAGTGGGTACTTATGGACGAGGAAGGGACTTGTTCCTCACTGTCTATGAGAAAATAATTCAAAGTTACCATAGCTAAATAAATCAGATATATTTTGTTTCTTTCATGTAGATTCAAGGAGTCCTCTGCAGTCACAGATTCGGATAGGATAATGATAAAATCTAATCCAATGATGGGGGACCGGCTTTTTTTGTAAGCAAGCACATCTCAAAGTGGCAATTGCATATAAAACCTAGAATATGATTACCCCTGAAGTCTAAAGAGGCGTCCCACACCTGTCTAGGGCATTGACCATTTGTTGTCAATGGAAAAGAAATTCTTGTGCGTGTCTCCTCAAACTAGGTCTTATCTCTATGTTTTGACACCAGATTCTCCCCTGCTCTGCTTCCACCCTCTGTTAAAGGCTCCTCGGACTAGCTCGACACTAATATCAATCATTACATCAGCCCTCTCTATTCCTGGACAATTATGTTACTGTGAAAGCTAGACCCCCTATCACTGCTTTGGCATGCTTTCACACTTTTCTGGAGAGTCATAATAGGAATCATGACACTTGACACCGACTCCAATACCTAACACCAGTCACCAACACCTAACAAATTCATCAGAATACATAATCGTAGATTCAAGGATATGAAAACTAAACAGAAGTAAATCCTGGTCAACATCCATCGTAGGTCTGGAGCTGCATACACATAAGATAGATTGAAAATATAAAAAAGTTCAGATCTAAGCCACAGCATAACCGACTCGTGCCCACACCATGCAGCTGTTTATGTATCGATAGTTAGCGTAAAATGCTAACACATTTTATATCGCAGCCCCAATACTGTGCGAAAGATCGTGTCGGGAACCAGCCGAAATTGAGGACCCATTCTTCCAGAACAAAGTGTTATAGGCTGACCACCTTGTGTGGTTGAAATCGGAGTTGTCCGATTCCATCTGTAATGATTGTCCACGTGACATTATTTGGTAGCCAAGTTCGGAGTGGCTTGTGTAAGGCTCAGCAGATCCTGAATCGTGTAGCTCAAATAGTTCTTTCATTATACAGTATATAAACTCCATTTTGGATTCACTTGTGCGAATAGCTAGCATGACCAGTCCTTTTACACAAAGTTTCTCCACTTCCAACACGTACTGAATATATCATCAAGGTAAAAATGACTCTCGCGATATCAGCTCCCCGTGCCATATCAAACTAGATGCAGGGGTTGCGCCTGGTACGTTAAATTAACAATCAATCAGCTAGCTTCGGTCAAATCGAATCATTTTGGTTAAATCTGGTGTCCTAACCCATGATTATCAATCTGATCCAGCGCAAATTCGCCAAGAAAAAGTTGAAAGTAATATGGAGCGTCTTGATTGAGTAACTCTCACAACCATTCACAATTAGTTGAAATATCTGCTTCTCGCATTAGGTCAATTTACGGCAAAGATAGTTAGTCCAGAGGTGTGTTAGTATTAACACCAAAGATATGAAATAATTTTTTAAGGTAATTTAATAAGGAAGCCCAAGTTGACGAACGATTAAAAGTCAACCTTCCACTCCCGGGGAAATTCGCACTATTCATCATTCATCCATACAAAATTGACGCGCAAATTTGGCTTCAAAGTGGCCCTATGATCTAAGTATCATTGAGTCTTAAGTATTAAAATTTTAGAGTGATTTCGCAAATTTTACATCTGCCTCATTGATACATTCAGCATCCGCATTACCACATATCTTCGTCACGCTGGACCATATCCGTGATGGGCTTTTTGGCTTCTAGTTTCTTCTGTGCCTTAATTTCACTTCGGCTCATCATTCTTGGCGTGACGGGTGTGGTGTGCGTGGTGGGCAGGTAGGGTGAATATACAGTGGAGCCAGCACTTCCAGCACTACTAACCGCGTCAAAGTCTCCGCTACGGGGAAGACCAAGCTGATTGGAGTTTTCCGCAAAGGCTAACTGAGTGTGGGGGCTTGATGGATTAGAATAAGATTCAAAGCTTCGTAGTGGAAGCGCATCGGCGGGATCAAGATTTTTCGAATTCTTCCGCGACGTGACTGGAAATGCTGGTTCTTTGAGGGTTCTCGCTGGACTGGAAGGCATCGAGGGATTGCGTGGGCCGTAGAAATTGTTGTGAGGATCATTTTTGTCGAGCATTGGGGAAGAAATAGGAATACTATCATGGGACTTTTTTCGGAGTGGAGACTTAAGTGATGTTAGTATTGACGTAGTAGCTTTTGATAGAAAGTTGGACTGTGAAAATATCATAGACTCCGGACCGGATTTTCGGTTCTTTTTAGATGCTTTTTTTTCACTAGTAGAACTATCTTCGGTTTGCTCTGTATTTTTCCACAAAGGAATGTGTAGAGGATTGTCTCCGTGCATTTTGGTAGCATCTCCGCCAACAGGTAATTTTTTGGAAGAAATTGATCCCGAGTAATATGAAGCTCTTCGAGGCTCGTCTTCGGTATTGTAGGTGTATACTTCAGTTTCTGCACTAATCATGGCCGTTGATAGTTCTGGGGTGGTAGAAAAAATGCTGGGGGTTCGACTGGATATTGAGACTGACCGTCCGGCACCATGCTTGCTATCTCTGGGAAAGGGATTCTTATCCCACGGTACGCTGTGCTTCATCGTCGGAATTATACCAGTGTTTGGTTAAGTTGAACGTCTCCCGTGCAGCTCTCAGGCTAGAGATATAAATGAATGAGCAAGTGAGGTCTAGCTGAATAATAGTCGGGACGCGATGAATTTTCGCTCGTAGAAGATAAGGGTTTGCGGCAATACGTAAACTTTCCGGATAAGCAGAAATAAAATTAGTAGAAATTAATAGAGTGATGGAGTTTGTCACGAAGCTTCAAGGCGTCTGACAGAGCTGAGGGCATAAAGTAACGTTGTAAAGCTCAACCGATCGGTGGGAAAAGGAAAACAAACATGACGACTGGTATGTTGATATTAAAGAGTTGCATCTATCAGTGGATTGTTTGCGATCTACTGACAGGGTGAGTACGGTGAAACAAAAGACGAAGAGCCTGAGCTGTTGACTCACTCTCACACAATCATTCTGCAGAGTAACAATCGTTAGATCTTTTAATCGGTCTAGCGTTCGAGAGACGGGCCGCACCCCTGGAAACTTGAAACTCCAACCGCCCATTGGCAGTTTAGTGAAATAGATAGCACTGCACCACCCTCAGCACAAGATCCGTCTAACGGCACGCCACTTCCCTAGTGGTCATGAGCCCGGCAGGAACCCCGAGGCCGCGAATAGTCATTGCTAGGATTGAGGCGGCTGACAGTCCCTAGCTTGCGTCCCCTGGTGGGAGCCAATGTCGACAGGACATACGAAGGGTTACTGTATCACGTTGGTTGCTTGGGCTTGATTATTAGAAGTCATTGAGACAGTCTCCATCCTAAAACTACATGTATGGAATCCTGTCGCCCAAACTCTCGCTGTTAGGAGCTGCGGTGCTTGGCAGACTTGAGACCAATACATTTAATAAAGGAAAAAGTAGCATTGGAGAGTATTAGTTTGTCTTTCACGACTTTAAACTCCTCTCTCTAAAACCAAAACTTAAGATTTGAGTTGAATCAGATGAAAACTTGAATATCATGTGTTCACCCTCTAGGGCACTCCAATCAGCTCAAGTCGACGGGCCGAAACTCTTTATTAACAGCTATCAGGTCAGTATTCGCTTTATTCCTTGTATATAAACCTAGTTCAACTTCTGTTTAAATTGTAATAGTTGATATAGTGGTCCAGAGTTTTGTTGTATAATAGGCGCTTTTTTAGAAATAATAGAAATCGAAGCTGTTCCCCTGGAAGCCAGTTATTCATGAGACCACAATGAACGAGGCTTTATATATATCTGTGAAATGTATCCTTGCCATTTCTTTAAGGAGTGATGTCCACTTTTTTTACCTAAAAGGTATCAATATTTCTAAACAGTGTATGTAAATCTGTAGGCGTAAAGTACGGCAAATTTATAACCTCTCAGGAATCACCCCACATCTCCGTACGTAATAGTTCCTGCAGTTTATCAAATAAACTAATCTACACACGCACCATGAAGGTATGTCAGAATCGGGATGCGGATTGCAGAATTAAGACGAGCGTTGTACACAAAATGGGTTCACAACCACCCGGCCAAAAGATCAAATCAGCTTCTTGAAGCCCTTCGATCCGCCACAATGAAATAAATTTTTCAAAGTCCTTATTTGGCGCCTTGAGGCCCATGCAGCTTATACGGGAAAATGTACTTGAAGTAGGAAGACCAAACTTGACGTTTAGAACTCTCACTTTCAGATGTCATTTGAAGATACCACTCGAGTTTGACCCTTAGGGCGAGTAACCTCTTCCGTGCGCAACCACCCATAGGTTGAGGCGTAACAACCATGTGGTTGTCCGAGTGTGCATTCATCAGCCGACAGTCACAACATCCCCGTGAGAGAGAGTGGCGTGTGAGTTATGCTGTGTTCGCACCAGCTTTCTCCTGCTTCATGTGGGGTAGGTATTCAGGCTTGCCGGGAAGTTTATGGGAGAACGGACCAAGTGGTTTACTACTGCACAATCCAGCCCCACGATCTGCTGTAATCGTACATCTGAGCATTAATCATTAGGCAATCCTCACAAGATGCAAAGCACAGCACAATGACACAATCTTATGAAGAACCTCAACATACGTGTAACTCAAATTACTTCAAACGCGCAAGGTCTTATTTTACATCATGGCCAATGATGTGAACGCTCTTATGGCCAGAAGTTGCAGAGGTCGAGCCGTGTTCTAGGAGAGTGAGCGGTTGAAATCCACAAAATAGTCACGAAGAACTTGGTAAACAGGTAAGTCATATTTTTCCTATCAAAATGATGGATTTTAGAGGGCTTTTGGAGCTGCAGTCTCATTGCAAGTCCGCGGGCCGTTCATCCATTGCTTTCATTGAACAATTTGAGTTGCAGGCCGAGGGAATTTGGATTGGAGCTCAATTCATGCTATTCGCGGTCGATTGGAGGAAGCCAACCCGCTGAAAATTTGTACGATCTCATCTCGGAGCCGAAAGAGCAACTTCAACGGCCCATTCTCATTTATCATGAAACAGTAGCACACCAGGCGCGTTGGGGATACTTAACCGTGAAACCAAGAGGATCCTGGGGTCACTACCCATGTAACAACCCGAGCGTGGCACTTTTAGCTTCAATCTATGCTCAATACCTCTGAACACGACGAGATCAAACGTCAGATTGTAGTCTCAAGCTCGTATTGAAAATACGAAGTTTGAACCCATCAATTGATCCCCTGGCCTGAAACTATTCCCTTCTTCACATCTCTCCACATGACGCTGAGTTAGATTAAAGAAGCTCCAGTAAACCAACATGTAAGTAGGTCCCTTCCACACACAGCAGATTGTGCTGGGTACTAATAATAGTCATCGAGTAGGCTGGTCGGGTAAATGTTTCTTTCCAAAAAGAGGGGCGGGCTTTTGTGTGTGGCTTATTCGCCCCGGTCAGGCGTCTTAATTTAGAGGCGCAGATTTTCTATTCCTAGCGCATGTCTAATTTTAGAGTATTGGAGAATATTTACGCTATCAGATGCGCGTATGATTAGAGAGCGACTAGACAGAACAGAAGTGAGGCTTTTATCGATTGATAAATTGATATCCAAAAATTGTCTTAGCCTGCCATAGGATGGTATCCAAGTTTCGTGACACATTTAGCTTTGGAATGGCTTGGTAATCTCTTCGAGTTACCACCCGTGAGCAAAAGTAATCCTCTCGGGTTACTTACCGAAGCACCCATGACTTTGAATTCAAGTACTCATCGGCCTACTTCCTTTGTTATTACGGCGCTTGTGACTGCGTTTTGGTCAAACAGTATCATGTTTCACACGCATCAATCTTGGGAAAGAAGTGACAGAAGGGGCGACGAAGACGAAATCCTTGCTTGTAGTATCGCCTACGAGCCTCCAGATTTTACTGCGGCATCTACAGAGCTAACATGGGGTCTAACACGAGGATGGAGGGCCTCTATTCTCGACGATGCCACGGAATCCTCCGCTACCATAGACAACACAATTTGGCCAGGCCAATTTATAGCAGAAACTCTCAGTCAAGTATTTTCTAGTATTCTAGCCGAAGCTCCAATTTATCATGAGGTGCCACCAACGGAATGGCTCAAAAGAGAGCTAAAATGGCGGAAACCCTCTTTTTGAGTACACACAAGTCCGCAGGGCCCATCTGGCTGATCCCTTGGAAAATTTCAGAAGGGTAGCTACGACCTCGGATAAGGCCTTGATATTGGACTGGCCTTCCGCTCATTGGTTTTTAAATATTTTGCCGCATGGTATACTCCCGCATAAGTGTTATGCTTAGCTACGTAGTATGCTAGATCAAGTAGCTGGTGTTATAATGGGAGTAGGGTAGAGAATCTTAAGCTGTCAGACTTGTGCTTGATATCACCTAGAGAAGCGAGTTGGGAGACGTTAGAGTCTAAAAACTACATTAGTATTAAGGAAATAATGACCCCTCAGTCATTGAAGTTGTAGAGCGCATTGATTCAATGAACTACCGAAGTGAAACTAAGTACAGAATTTGCAGTTACGTGTATATTAGCAATGTGGCCAACTTGATAGCCCCAGTTATTCTAAATTCCAACAATTAGTGTCAAACATCTGATAGCTTAGAACCTACTGAATAAGGTAATGAGAATCATTGGATATTGGGATGACATATCTCGGATTAACTTACTCGAGCTTTGATATATCACCAGGGATATGGTGATCAGGATGTTCAGGATAGTCGAAGCTCCAACTTGAGATCTTTTGATCTTCAACACATGTAATATATTTCATATGTAATTTTGGGAAACGAGAAAATAATCTCTCCTCGAGATAGTTTCAGATGGGTATATAGCATCACTGCTGGAGGGGAGTTTAGGAGCAGAGATTTCATCCATAAAACTTTACTTTACATTTTTCATTTGACCCTCATTGTCTAACAATTAGAGAGTTTTTTTTTGATTTTATGATCCTGATTTAGTGCCTTATGGGCCCGTGCAGGTGGCTATATACCTATCTGTACATTTAAATAGGAGCAAACCTCTCGGCGAAACCACCCCCAGCTTTCTGATTTATGTCTGAAATTTACAATTTATCCTTCAGGAAGCGCAGTTACAGTGTAGTGTCGATAGAAATATTTTGCTGACAATGCCATTCATATTTTCACGGATAGCCAGGCTACCATTCCTCGAACTCAACAAAGTCGCAATCAATTTTCTCACCGGATTAGAATGGTTTGTCAAGGATGCACAGTTCATCTTCAATGCTTTCCAGCTCATGTTGTCCTAGAAGGAAGGTCGTAAGGCTAAGGGATTCGGCAAGTATTACAGGGTTCATGCTCAGACTAACCACCCCAATTTTCCTAATAAACTACTTGGATTTCAGGGACATAGAAGGGAGACAAGATCTGCATTCCTCCAGGCAAGCCTTAGAATAGCTCACACAAGGGTTCATCTGCACATGATAGGGATGGCAAATAATAACACCTGTAATTTTTGTGGAAGAGGAAAACAAAATGTGCAGCACTTGTTATTACAATGTCAATAAGTTAGAGACCAAAGAAACAGATGCTTCCAGGGCGTAGAGCTAATAAAACTTCCCACCTTGTCTTGTACATAAAGGGAGAGGGGGACTATTCTCAACACCTGTCAGTGGTGTCGCCTACGAACCTCCAGCTCTCACTGTAGAGTCTGCAGAGCCGAGATTGAGTAACAAAGTCCTCACTTCGAAGAGGATTCCCAATCGCTTTCGCGGTCTGTATCGTCTTCATCTCTCAACACATTCCCCTATCACCACTATCATGAAGCTAACCACGATCAGATCAGATGGTAGGGTCGGAGCCCTACTCGTCACCCACCCTTGATTATGGAGGAAAAGCCATCCGATGAGTTTCCGGAGCGTACCCAGCACCCGATACGGAGATGGTGGATTGGATCAAGTCGACCTCGACTGTTACAAAGAAGGGAGATATAGATGAATATGCGCACCTCATGTGGTCCCGGTGTCTAGGCCTCGCCTGGCTGGGACTGCAGGATTTTTGAGACTTTTTCCCGCGCACGCAGTTTCCATTGCTACCATTTTTGTTTTTTTTGGGTAGAAGGTTCCGTGGAAAAGGTGGCTGAATTCCACGGGTAAACACTGAGCTGAATGGCTATTCATCAAGGGGAATATATCAATGATCTTTCAAGTAACAAAAGAGGATAGGAGCACTGTACAAGGTGTGGCCTGGGTCAGAGAGGAGCCCAATGTGCTAGATAGTCATAGACTCAAGTAGCACAATAAACACAAACACACACAAACAATTTTTTGAAATTCGAATTTTCGAATATTCCCCTTCTCCCCCTCTCCCTCCCTCTCGCGCTCGTCGCATCCCTTCAACAAATTGTAATCGAGTCACTGGCATTTTCGTCATGCCACCTGTTCGAAAAAAGCTCCCCAACTCAATGTTGGACAACGCGAGAGTCCGCCCGAGGGCTCCTGCAAAAACACCTGGCCTCGCGCAAAAATTATCAAGCCTATTTGCGAGTGAGGCCTTTATCCCTGGGAAGTCTCCAAACCTTCCCGATCAAGAGATGACTGATTCTGACCCGATCAGAACAGAAATAAATGGTCAACAGACCACGAAACCCGCCGAGCTGGCCCCCGAGGCAAGCAGTTCCAGGAAAGGAAAGGAGGTCGTCAGAGAAAAGACGACCGAACGTGCAGAATTGCCTGCCGGAAAAAATGCTGTGCCAGCCTCAAAAGGCGCAGCTCCGATATCAGCACCGGAATATCCACCGGAGCTGCAATCAGTGATGGAGGCTGAGAAGCGTCCCACAACGCAAATCAAGGCACGTTTATCAATCTGTTCCACTGCAATAAGCAGTGTTGAAGCAGCACTTTCGCCTCTCTCGATTGGCGACGAAAAAGAGTTTGTAGACGGCATCAAAGTCTACCTTCGAGCGGCCATTGGCCAGTTCATACAATCAGGCCCAGGGAGCACTCCACCAGCTCTCCCTGCGCGCCCCAGCAACCTTCCTCCGCCGAGGGCTCATAAAATTAGGATATCTAACCCTTCGACAACCCAGGCTCCGGCACCAAAGACGACTTGGGCCACAGTAGCCCGTGCAGGTCTAGGCCGCAGCGCCGGGCCGTCGACTACAAAGACAGCACCGCCCGCCCCAAAAGCAAAAAGTGCCAATCCGAGGACAAAAGTCGACGCGAGACTTTTTCTACGCCTCAAAGTTAACCAACCCCACCGACTCCTGTCACCAGCTGGCGTAAGGTTAGCTGTGTCACAGGTGCTTGGTACCGCTGCCGACGTCATCACGTTGGTTCAGCGGGTCAAAACAGGCTTTGCACTGACAGCAAAGAACGAACTCGCTCGGAAAGAGCTACTAGATTCCTCCATGTCACGGAGCGAATCTGGAATCAAACTGGAACCAGCGTCAAATCTGGTTGCCTTGCAAATTGCCACCGTACCGGTGAGAATAAACACACTTGCAGGTCCCATCGAGATCACGGCAAAGATGGTTGCTGACGAAGTCACGCGAGTGACGAAATCGGTTCCGTTTCTTGTCCGTACACACGGGTACTGCAAGCCTGGGGCGCCATACGAGAACTGGCAAGCCCTCTTTCCTCGCGAGTCCACGCCCCGACCTGGATTCCGCCTCTTCGACGATTCTGGAGCTGCGAAGCTCTTCCGACCTCGTCCCCAACTCGAACAGTGCAAACGTTGTCTTGGCTATCACGCCAGCCGCGGATGCTCCCGTGCTCCAGCTTGCTGGAACTGCGGCTCAAAGATGCACTCGGAAGTGGAGTGCAAGGCCCTCACACGATGTCGCAATTGTGGGGGACCTCACCGATCGGACTCTCGGCACTGCCAAGCCAGACCCAGAAAAGATGGACCGGTGACCAAGGAACAGCTCGCAGCAATTCGCAGAGTCGAGCAAGAAAGATATGCAGACTTTGCCCGTGTCAAAGCTGCATACAAAAAAGACGAAGAGGCGAGGAACGCCTCTACGAAGGACGTCTCCATGGTGGAGGGATCGGGTTTCGGAATTCTAGAAACCGAAGAAGAAGTTTGAGGACTCGGCAGTCCTTGGTGAAGTCTATAACAACTTTCACAACAAAAAGCAGGAAACCAGCCGATAGCAAAGGTTACCTGAGAACTCATCTTTTGCTCTCAGCGGAGATTAGGAAAAGTCACTTGGAAGATGTGACAGGGAAGGAAACGGGTGAGAAGCGCGGGATCTGGACCACATATGAAATTCTTCTAATTTTTAATTTTTTTTCAGTTTATTTCAGTTTTTTTGTTTTATTTACGCTTTGATTTTAGTTTTGATTTAAGTTATGTTGTTAACTTCATCTACTTTTGTTGAGGTTCCCGCGGTTGGAATGAGTTTGGCCTGTACGCAGAGATCCCCACCGGCTCCACCAGTCTTGTACCGATAGTGGACCTAGAGCTTTAGCTTAGGACTTTAAAATATAAAACAAACAAACGTCAAAAGAGTCATCCTAAAAGTATACAAAGCACCGGTCATGTGCCATAGCTAAATAGCCGAATATGCCGGAAAGTACAGTGCCTCTTGGTTCCAAAATGTTAAGCTTGAAACTGGGCTGTTGAAGGGATCAGCCCTGTAGGCGCAGTTAGGCTAGCTCGCAATAAGTTAGAATGTCTCTCCTTATTACCCCGCTCGCCATGAAGTATGGTCCAATCATCTTGTTCTAACAATCGCTTATAAAAACACATTTTCAACGACACTCTTGACTGCCTTACCAGTCGCTGTGAAGGTACGGTCGAAATACCGGCCTTGGATGCGTCCTCACCTCGGCCAAGGGCACCAACAACTCGACCTGCGACGAATTGCCACCTACGATAAACGTACGACATTTCGCCGGCACACCAACAGAGCGTTCGACAAAGGCGGGGCCTTCGGTGCTTCGATCTCGAGCTCTCAGTCGCGTTTTCGACCTCCACGGTTAGGGGTACGGCAGCGACGGGGTAAGGCCGGAGGGGTGGACATTCTACAAAGTTCTGGGATAACGCGATTGGCTGAAGGACAGTGGGATGCTGCATGAAGGAATAAAAAGGGAATACAAACTGAGGAGGCCTTGGTGGGCGACTGGATGAGGCCTCCAGTAAAGAAAACGACCTCTAGATGAGGTGAGGAGATGCTGAGATGAGCCAAAGCTGGGAATGAATCGAATGGAAAAGTTACAGATAGCGAAGGTGTCAAGGGCTCGGGCGCATGGTGGCCGAGGCTGAGGAGGAATTTGCGCTTCGGCACCCCAAAAGGGGGTTCTCTGGACGGTTAGGCTTGACATGATTCAACACATGGGTGAAGTCTAAGGTGGTCCGGTCATTTAGGTGGGACGAGGTAGATATACTTAATGGTAGTTAACCTGATCCAGCCCGGCCCCACCCGTGCTTAAGCTCCAGTAGGATTGCAACTGGAATCACTTTACCTAGCACGTAAATGAACAAAACAAAACAAACTCTTGACTGCCCAACCAACAAAGCCTCTGATTATAACATTACTTTGCCGGTAAAGACGAATTCTTCACCTTCCAGTGGTGCCAGTGTAATAGCTCGATATGTTCTGCATATCTGGGATAGCGAAGAAGAATTGCATCCGAATCGAAGTCAAAAGCAATCTCAAGCATATCTCCATTTGACGACTTCTCGACAATGCCGCTCTTACCATTCTCATCTGAGTCCTCAACCTCTCTCTCATCTCGCATCATCTCGCCTCGACGACCAATAAAGAAGTTGCTCCAATTGCAAACAGGGGCTTGTCCCATTAACTTCCAGCAATTTTTCAATACTTATTTACGACGCTATTTATACCCGCAAGGAGGAAATCAAGTCGAAAAATACAAGGCCTGGGTCTTGGCTTGTGGGGGACTGTTGCTCTAATGGGACAGACAACTTGAGGGAGGACAGGCGGCTGAGACGTGGAGCGAGAGGGAGAAGATAAGTCTAAAGACCATACTAGGACTGACATTTTCGAGGGTTTTTCAACTTTGGATTTTTTGTGGGCGCCAACACCAAGATTTCGGCTAATTAGCCAGGAGGACTTCTTTTGTCGATGAGTCAACGGCACTCCCCAGCGCACTGGACGGCACAAAACAAGTTGGGCTAAGCTACTATGCAGCAATCACGCTCTGTAAAGACTTTTCTGACATTTCAGTATGACCTTCGGGAAGGAGTTGGAGGAGGCTGCAAAGGCACGGGTGAATTTACAGAGGTACCCACAAGTCTGCAGCGCCCAGGTGGTCGGCCTCTTCGAACGCTTCAGAAGGGTCACTATATCTTCGGATCTAGTCCTAATGTCGGTATTAGGCGAGCTCCGCACCCAGTGGTTTTTGCGATTTTTACCAGCTGCCATACACACGAAAACGGCCATCGATTCATTGGCTGGAAAGGGAAGATGATGAAGGGCAAAGGGCTCCTCAAAGTGTATGATTGAATGAGGACTTGTGAGGGGCGTCACTGTTTGAGGGGAGCTATATGGAAGGCATAGAAGGGAATATAACACTTGCATAAGTATCCTTGGCCTGTGGGCAGAGAGGACCTGTATGTCTTACATAGTCATAGACTCAGAGAGGACAATAAAACGAAAAAATAAACTTACAACCGCCAAGATCTCGCCACCTCGATTGTATTATCTGAGCCGCAATCAGCCGTTTGGTCCGAGTTAAGTTTCCAATACCGCTGCCTTAAGTGCCCGACTATAAATACCATTTAAAATAACTACTTAACTCAAGGAAATGCATGTGCTGAATGGCATAATCTGCAAGCGCTCTGTTGGTTCATAGGCCATCTCATTGCCCATTTTGTGATATTCGGAACTGTAAAGATTGGCTGAGTGGTTTAGCTACTTTCGTTCTATGAAAGTCAATGACTATTTAGTTCATTGGAATTCTCTCAGACCTAGACCACACCTGGTGCATTGCTTATATCATCTTTTGTTACGAAGAAAGATCTTGGATGTAATGCTCCTGATGGAAAGTCATTGTAATAGCTATATAGCTGAATATAATACAAATTCGGAAGAAACTCGATAGCCATTCAGCTCAGTATTTATACCTAGGATTCAGCCACATTTCCACAGAACCTTCTATCTAGTAAAATAAATGCAGCAGCAACAGAGACTGCGTGCGTAGGAAAAATCATGAAATATCCAGCAGCACCAACAATGTACAGCCTTGACATTGAAGCCACTTGAAATGCTTAGATCCATATAAATCTGTCTTCCTTGTATAGTGAGAGGCCAATTTCATCCATTACACTATCGCCGTATCAGGTGCTGGACATGCTCCTGGGACTCCTCGAGTGGCTCCTTCTCCATAACCAGGGGTGAGTGATGAGTTGGGCTTCGAAAGTAGCATCAAATGTGATTGTGATGAACATCACGGAATGGTGACGAGGGATTGTATTGCGAATAATGCTGACAGAGATCACGATAACCTTTGGAGGCCCTCATCGAGGTGAGAACAAAAGAGTTGCTCCGTTTCGGCCCTTCGAACTCTACAATATGGGCAGGAGGCTCATGGGGGTCATCTCAGACATTTTTTCATTATGCGCCTGGAATCTGAATCGCCGGGTCTTTCGGTACGCATTCATTGTGCTAGACTTTGACCTATGATCTTAAGTGACCATATCTTTATCATTGGAAGCGTCAGGATAAATTAGTGGTCCCTTATTTAACAAAATTGGATACATTCACTATCGCTATCACTCGTAGTCGTACTATCTCGTTGACAACGACTATACACAGTGATATGTCATCTTCAATGTCCATTTAGCTCATCACTATTCCTAGAACTATTCTTTGCCCTAGTTTACACAATTCACCAAACAGAATAAACCTGGATTCGATTTTATGCCCAATGATCCAGCCTAGAATACTCGTGATTTGATAGAGCTAAGCTCGCAGTGAAGCGGGAAAAGTAGAGGATTTCTATGATTCCTCAAAACCTCTAAGATACATATGCTAATTTTTATTTCGAATCGAAATGTTACCAAAAGGTAAGCAACAAAAAGTAGATGAAGAGGTAATCAAAATAATAAGCTCCCGGATAAATCATCGTTCTCTGAAATGAGTAGACAACTGTTGACCACTCTCATCTCTCTCCTTTCCCTTCCACGACTATTCCTAGTTATTTCGTTCAAGTCTATTTTATGCAGATAAGAAATCAAAGAATCGGATTCTCGAAGCTTGACAGACATTAACAGCTTATTTCGACAACCAAGGATAACAAGCAACTTCAAAATCAATTTCACCTCTTACCGATTTGCTTTATCTATAATAACTTGATTTATACTACAAATCCCGACTGTTCTTTCAACTTTGTGTAGTTCTAGACACAAGTATCGCATTAGAGAACTAACTTCAACGGCAAACAATATTTTCTCACCACCCAAAGATATAATGTGAAAAAGGCGATGATCAGATTAAGGGGGGTAAAGTCAGTTGCGGACAGTGTCATATTTTACGAAGATAGTGTAGACAGTCACTACGATTCAAAAAAGCAGAATTTATCCCTTGACAACGGCTTCTTCTACAGAAAAGATAAAACCAAATTTAGGCTCGACAGGGTGAGGAGTTTCAATGGATCAAGTAGTTCAATAAGTTCATGATTCCTGTTGTTTTTTTGTTTCTAAAATGGGAATCAAAGCAAATGAGAATAACGCAAGACCGAATATAGTTTCGGCCGCTCACATCATGCTAGGCCCAAACTCCTATGTTACCCTGATTCAGATCACAAATCTCCCAAAACTAGACTGAAAAAAAAACAATAAAATTAATGTCATCGAAGCTATTGAAGGAATTGCTATCTCAGATAAACCTCTCTGCAGCTTTCACAAATGAAATCCATAAGGAGTGAAACGGCATGGATTTGTTCTCTTTCTTGACTAGATGAGACAAATGTTAGAATTAAAGATAAAGATCGGTCCCATACCTAAACTCACCGATTGTTACAATTTAAAATCTATGATGTACGTTCACAAAGCTTAAAGCGCCAGTGTTTTTGGTCGTTCTTTCGATGAACAAGACCAACAACCTTGCAACCTTTTGGCACAAAAATGACATAATCGAAGAATTTCTCCTCTAATTTCATGGTTAGTCATATTCAAAAAGTGTGATGATTATTCAGAATCCGCAATCTTGCCCGCTCATGCTTTAAGCTAGAGGTTTAGGAATAAACAAATTTCGAATCGTTGATTGAGTCAAGTGCGAGAGGGAATTTAGTCTCACCAGAAAATTCCTCATCTACCCGCACCATTCTCGCATCCTTGGGAAGCCTGTAATGTTTTGTTGCAGGGTATGTCTTGATGGTCGATTTGGTCCCGTTTTTGTTCTGAGGGCAGACGAGATCAACAGCTCTTCTGACAGCAGGCATTCTGTACCGCCTTGAAAGACATCGAAAGCCGACGTGTTCAGGATCAGAGCTAATTTTTTCCATCGCTTCAGCTCCTGGAAGATGGACAATGCGTGCTTGGGTAGCGACTGAAAAGAGTATGATTATAAATATGGAGACAGAGAAGAAGAAGAAGAGGAACTTTGATGCGGCTGGCATATCGATGAATATCTGAGGCTTGCTAAGTATGATGAGTATTATACTTATGACGTATTACTAAGTGTTATGAAAGCTGAACGAAATTTGTAAAGTCAGAAGTGCTTAATGAGCTGGGAAAGATTTTTATGATCATTTCAAAACCCGAGTAGAGAATAGAGCTCTTATACACAAGTTTGAGGCCAGTTTAGAGCACCAATATGGCTGGATCGAGCTAATCCATCGCTTTCTTCTTGCCATCATGACAAATATTGATCAATGGGATATGAAATTTGAGATGTCACACATTGTAGCTCTAGATGAAACTTAGATACAATAACGGATATGCGCTTTCCGTAGATTCTTGCGACATCGAATAGTCTACATCCTAAAGGGCTCTAGATTACCCCACTTTTCTGCGAAGTGCTGCCGAGATGTTATCGATTACGTGCTAAAATATTACACGAGAGGCATTTTTGACGGTTTTGATACTGTCCTTGACCTAAACAATATTTTTCGCCACCGGATCTTATTCTCTTACCGAAACTTAAGCTGCCGGATGGAAAAGGTGGCTGAATTCCACGGGTAAATACTGAGCTGAATGGCTATTCATCAAGGGGAATATATCAATAATCTTTCAAGTAACAAAAGAGGATAGGAGCACTATACAAGGTTTGGCCTGGGTCAGAGAGGAGCCCAATGTGCTAGATAGTCATAGACTCAAGTAGCACAATAAACACAAACACACACACACACTTAAGCTGCCGGGCTTGGATGTGGTCTAGGACGAAGGTAGTTAAGCTAGTTTATTTGAGAAGATTTTTGCCGTTTGCGCCGGCAAAGACAGATTCTCCAGTTTCCAGAGGTGCCGATGTAATTGCTTAGAGTGCTCTGCATCGTTAGAACTGAGCAGGAAAATCGCATCCGAATTAAAGTCGAAAGCAATGTCAACTACATCTAAAATTGATCACTTCTCATCAATGTCGCCTCTATCCTCCGCACACGAACCCTTAACTTTACCTTAAACCACCTCGCCTCAACGACTGAATAAGTCGTCGCACCGACTACAAACGGGAATTTACCTCATCAAAAATTGGCAATCTCCCACTATAAAGTTACGATGCTTGGTATACCCGTGAGGAGGAAGCCAAGTCATAATATACAAAGACCCGATCTTGGTCTTTGGGGGACCGTTATTATAATACAAGGTCGACTAGAGGCTTAATACTGACGTTTTTGCTCGTGTGTAGTTGGAGTATGTTCTATAAAAACTATGCCTATATATGATTGATTGATACTAGCAGAGATACTTCGCACTCTATGATGTGTTGGAAGATTGAAAATGGATAGAAAAGATGGTTGAAGGGTTGCGCTTGATACACAATGGTATTATGATTGGTATATGATTTGGGAATGTACACTTGCGCTGGAACTGCTAAGATAGTTTGTTGAGAGATATTTTCATTAATATGCAGAATTATTAAGGAAATAATGACCCCTCAGTCATTGAGGTTGTAGAACGCATTGATTCAAGTAACTACCGAAGTGAAACTTGATACAGAATTTGCAGTCACGTGTATATTAGCAACGTGGCCCAATTGATAGCCCCAATTATTCTGAATTCTAACAAGTGAATTTACTATGATATATGATTTGTTAGAGATTGGGGGAAGCTCGACCCTTATCCCCTAGCTTGTTCGCTTGTAGACCGATCACGTTGAGGTTTCTTGTCCACGTTAGTAAGAATAAAATAACAATTGTTGACTGTGAAATTCACAGATGTCTCGTGGCTCCGACTACGACAATCTATATGTGTATAAAGCTTGAGACTAGGTGTAAACTTGTATTTCTATTAACATTCTAACTCCTCCTTAAATACATGAAATCCTCCATACTCCAGATAATGTAACTAGCAATGATACATGAAAAGTAAACTATCAGAATACAGTAGAGGAGGAGTGAGGTGCTTAGCCGCCCGAATTGTGGCCAAAGAATGCGAGGGGCGCATTCTTGACGGAACCTCAAACTCGGCGGCTCGCCTAGGATCGGGACTTCGGCGGCTCACTTGCCGTGAGACTTGGCGTTTCGCTCGGACTTGGAATGCAGGATCCACAACGTAACCAGTATGCAGCTCACCAAAGTGTGCTCCCAACTAAGCAGCCATGCTATTTGTCCAGTATCAACAACCCATCTCTCATAATTCACACATTACTACTTGTAATATCGTTATGTGCATTAAAAGTCTATGCTGAGCTGAAATGACGTAACGTTAGCATGAAGGTATGGAAGGAGGTAGCTATGGCTTTAAGAGAAGTAAAGTTCGTGAGTAATACTCTTAGGACATGGATCGATAGACGAGCTTGAGGATGGTCCCTGGTATTCTCAAGTGTGTGAATAATATGGAGATTGTTTAAACTTTCTATGGTATAAATTGTTTAAGTTATCTACGTGACAGGACCTTCCTCTATATACGTGAGTAAGGTGGTTTCTGCGCACCAGTGGATGTTCCAACACATGTCCTTGTCTAACCAAGAAAGGAAGGATGTGAGAGATCCTAGCGCCAATAGATACCATAAGGAATCTATTGGCATATACTTTGTCATACCAATGAGTGATGATCTAGGTCAATCATATCTCATGGCGCATGTGCACTTTATTCTAATGAGAACAGTTTGTTGTAATGCAGTCATGTTACTCTCCTAATGACAATAATATAGAGACTGTATCTCCTTCAAGCTGCCATAATAACTGCCTATGCACCAGCTACTAGATCTACCATGTCATAGTTCATATATAGAAAGCGAATAGGCATTTTTATGATTGAAAGGTGAAGCTATAATTCATCTATGTAGAAGCAAACTACCTGCAAGTCTACTCTACTACTTATACACATCCAGAGGTATCTAAATCTAGCCTACGCTTATGGTGACAATGAAACTGACTTGACTCCCAGAGCCAAATTCAGTCAAATTTCGCGATACCGAACAGGTTGGCCCACGAGGCAATTATTCACAATACTCCACCACGTCAAATTTTCACTCCCAACGAGTTCGGTTCCTATCTTAGTCTCATCAAGACTACAAGTACGACCTGGTACACTCTCATTCCAATCACCACACCTCCTATCGACTTTCTCTGGCCTCAGCTGGTCGCCAGATACACGCCCACGCCGATATTTACACCCGATGGAGGAAGCAAAGCGCGGCGCACAAATCTGGAAGACAGTTCTTTAGGATGGACGTGAGAGGGATCAGGACAAGTTGATAAGATGGTGCAGAGGATGATACAATCTCGACGGGCGTTAAATTTCGAATTTTGCCTAGGAGATTTTACAAATTGAGCTCAGTTCGTGCCAAGGCTTCGGCTGCGAGAGTGCAGGCGGCACCATAAACACCGCCATGGTTGGATGGTGCAGTGGTACATGATCTAGGCCAGTTTCTTAGGTAAGGTCCAGATAGCTAGGCCATATATTCCACCCGAGGCAGGAGACCGCTGGTTAGAACAAGGCGAAACTAAACAACATTTCTCGCGGCGCTGGTGTATATGGATGACGAGGGCATGCTTGGATAACCAAAGATTTTGAAACGTCCCTTTGGTGAGTACTTATGGAGGAGGGTCGACTGTTTGTGTAAGCAAGCAAACCTCATAGTGGTATTTGCGAATGAAATCCAGAGTACGAGTGTCTCCAACGTCAAAAGAGTCATCCCACATGTGTACATAGCACCGGTCATTTGTCATAGCTAGATAGCTGAATACACATTAAATGATTTAAAAAAAGAAAAGATCTTACAAAGTGTTGGAAATACAGTTTCCTGCTTTTCTTTCTATCGACCAATGTGGTTGCATGCATCTTGCCTGAACTATATTTCTGAGTTCGGGCAGGATCCCACATTTCTGATCCAATCGGACTCAACGTTAGAGTCTGCTTGAATCCCATTCTTCCCGAACAAATCCAGTCATTGGTTTGTTCGTACTTCTATTGCGTGACCCAGTATTCTCAGTCAGTGGATAATTATTTTCTGGTACGGGGTCCCACTTATTTATGCAGTCGAGTCGGTTCCGGGTAACCTCTATTTCTTATAATTCCACTGTATATATCATAATACCTGTAGTCTATTAGTAAATTAAGCAAACTGAACTTCTTCTCCGTTCTCAGGCAATTCTTACTCCGAAGTCTTCTCTATACTCTAACACAAAGTAAAAAATTATCTTGTACATAAATATGTAACTTTTAATGTGCATTAAGAGATCTCCACAGGATAACTTTCGCATCCCTCATAAATTATTGCCACATCACCCAAATGCATCACAACCTCCTCTGTGTAATACCAACCATTAAATTGAAGATAATAAGTTTATAATATCTTATATTCTACCGCCCTTCATTAATATCGACCAAAGATTTCTAATCTAATCTTCTCATAAGTATCTGAATCCTCGTGTAGGATTCTCCATAATGTTTGGTCTGACCGGCGTTTTTCACACCGCCACTCTGCGAAGTATCGGCATTGTCTGCAATCAGTAAACTCTATGTTGAACTCAGGGTTGTAAGGTGAATATTCTGGAAAAGATGCGGCCTATTTGTATCTCGTTACACATACGGTGTATTTGCGGTCCTCAACATAAAAAACGTTAAAGCTTTCAAGATTTCTATCCACTGCTAGTACGTATCTTTCATTGGATTCTGACCCTTCGAGATTAGCAAAAGCCAAGAAAAAAGGTGGTCCAAATATACTCATAAAGTCTGCTTCTCGAATACGAAGGTACCACATCCAGACCATGTCTACAGCGTTTTCTTGACCTATGTGCTTCAGTTGAGGATATTTATCTCTCCTTGTCGGGTTGTTACTCCAATCCTGTAGCTCGGTCTTTATTTTTGAAAAGACTTCCTGTATGTATTTATCCGTGAATACCTGACCACTGCATTCATAGCTTTTCTTGTCTTCATAGACTATACCTTCTAGGGCGCCGATGATATTAGACTCGTACGTACTAGGGGGAATAATCTTTTTTTCTGATGGGCATGTCTGCCATGAGATTCTACCATTTTCAATAACGCGCACAGGACCACCTTCATGCGTATACAAGACAAAATATCTGAAATGGTAATCTGACCCCCCTTCTAAAGGTTAAAACCAAGATTACTCATGGATATCGAAATACATACGGTGCGATTCATGAATTTTATCATTCTGACGCAGAGGCCATCTGTAAGTGATAATTTTTGACGGCGATTCTGCATGTACTAAGGGGTATCTATTGGAGCGTGGATTTAGACTTGCTTCACAAGCTACTTTGATGGAGGCTTTGAGATAAGTTTCTCCGAAGACTGCTCGGTCACATTTGTGGATTTCGTACTCCTCAAGTTTCATACCAAAATTATCAAATTCTTTTCGATCTAAAAATTTAATGCAATCTTCATGGTTGTTTTCTCGACGTATCACCACGCCATGAAATCTACAATTTATGTCAAAAACAGTCCGATAAATCCCAGTAAACCCTGGACCGACAAAAGTTAGTCTCAATTAGTAATTCTGCACACATGCGACCAATTTTCTTTGTATGTCCCGTATCTTTTTCCAGGGCGAGGCCGAATTTAGAGGAAATTACTAACTTATGTCTGAACTATCCGTAGCATGATTCAATGGCCATGAGAATAAAGTTCTATGTGCTCCGTTGACGAAATGGTTATCTTCCAATTTGGCCGGAAATTTCTTATTTGAATCGGCGTTCCACAATCTATGACATCCTGTCCGGTAACTATTCATTACTATTTTGCTTTCAAAGTACGTAGTTTCGCAAAGATAATCACTGATTACTTCATCGAGATATTCAGCTTTTCGAGGAACTGGGTACACATTGGTAGAATGAGAATGTAAACAAATATTGAGTAGGACGGCAGCGCAGTAGAAATGTCGTTTTCTCATCCTCGAGAATTTAAGCCGCTGATTGAGAGAGGAAAGATTCAAAACATGGCATTATGAAGAATTATTTATCTTTGCTGGAATTCTCCTCAATATGCCAAGCTAATTTTAATGATTCATGTGTCCTAAAGCAGGAATAGCGTTAATTTTAACGCTTACGTCGTGTTCCGACTTTGGCAGCCAACTTCATAGCTCTCAGATGCCGTGGATGTCTTGTTGCCGGGTTTGAAAAATTAATATGTATGGCAGAACCTTCAATTCGTGGGGGAAAATCTTGTAAGTCAAGATTATCGAGAGCGATGATTTGTGGTACTACTATGCTTCAATGTGCCGCCGGCGTAAGTGAATTCATTATATTCCAACGATATAGGTCTAACGCTCAGTACTCTTCATATGACTGGGCTATGCAAGAAGAATCGCTCCCGAATCAAAATGGAAAGCGAGCATCAGCATATATAAAAACTATGACTTCTTATTAATATTGTACCTTCCCTTCTCACGCAAGTCTTCCAATTTCATCTGAACACAAACCCAGTCACCTCAACTACAGGTTAAAAAGTCGCAAAAATTGCAGACGGGACACAGTTTTGTCAAAAATCAGCAATTTCTCACTGTAAAGTTACGATGTTATGTATACTTGCGAGGAGAAAATCAAGTCATAATATAGAAAGGTCAGGTCTTGGTTTATGGTGGATCTTTGTTTGAATGGGGCTATACAGTATTAGGGATGAAAGACAGTTGGAGAGTCGAATAAGAAAGTGAAGAGCTCATCAATGGGCAAACTGGGTCTGTCATGTTTGAGAGGTTTTCGACTTCGCGGTACTTGTGAACGCCAAACTAAGGTTTTGGATAATGCCACTGTCGGTAAAAGGATCATTTTTGGGCAGTATGAATTGTTCTATCTAATTGTGGTATTCAGATTGTCGTTAGGACACTGACAGGGATCCGACCTTGCTCATTAGCGAGGCACTTGGAGTAGAGGGAGAAAGGGGAGACAGCGTTTTATGTATTTAGAGATACCACTTAATTGTCATTATTCACCGACTTCGTGACGGACAGCTGACTTTGTGACGGCACCCAATTTGTATTATTTCGTGTTTTACCAACAGCCACTGTTGTTTTAAGAATAAGATTATGCACGTTTACTTGGGTCAATGGATTTGTGAGTTTCGACGTTAGTTATTTAGAGAACGGTTGGCGCAAGTCTAGGTATTGCAGTACAAATGAAATTCTTGTTGGATCCCATTAGGGATTCAGGTGAGGCGCAGGACACCTAGACTAGATATTTTGCACTTTCATTTCCCTAGTTCTTTTTTTTTGCATCAGATTTTAATTGCGTATGCAACTATCTAGCTATGATAAAATATCGGAAAAAAGTTACAGAACAGATGACTCAATGTACAAGAAGAGCACTCATGCCTCGAATCTCATTCGCAAGTACCACTGCGAAGTTGCAGCGGCTTTCTCTTCACCCCAAGTCAACCCCCATCCTTGAATACTCACCCAGGGGAACGTCTCCAAAACCCTCAGTTACCCAGACATGCCTCCGTCATCTGCTGAATTTTCTTCCCGTGAAATGTGGTCTGAAGCGTATCCTTCCCAAGTCGAGTAGGTGCCCAGGCTACTCAAACCATACCAGAGAACACCACCAGGAGGCGGACCACAACACCTTCCATCGTCGGCTTGTTTTTATAGTGTCAGCTGCACTCTTGCGAGAGAAGTCTTGACGCACACAATGCCCAATTCGTAAAACCCTTGCCAAAATTCACGCACATTGAAGTTATATCTTTCCTTTGCATTATTTTGTGAATTTGTCCTTCTCCCTCTTACGTCCACCCCAAACAACTGGCCCCCAGATTTATCCGCCACGCTTTGCTTCCTCCGTCGGATATAAATATCGGCGTGGGCGTGTATCTGGCGACCAGCTGAGGCCAGAGAAAGTCGATAGGAGGTGTGGTGATTGGAATGAGAGTGTACCAGGTCGTACTTGTAGTCTTGATGAGACAAAGATCGGAACCGAACTCGTTGTGCGTGGAGATTTAACGTGGTGGAGTATTTTGAATCATTGCCTCGTGGGCCAACTTGTTCAGTATTGCGAAATTTGACTGAACTTGGCTCTGGGATAATATTTCACTCCTAGGTTCGTAGAAGGCACCGCATACAGGTGTTCAGTCTTGCCCTCGTCGACCGGGCCACGCTCAGCAAGCTGCCGTTGCGAAGGATGCGATTCTTTTTGGCTATCCTAGATATGCAGAGCATACTGAGCGATTACATCGGCACCACTGGAAGGTGAAGAATTCGACTTTGCCGGCGATAATATCAATTGAATTTGAATTTGAAATCTTTTACGTGACAGGAAGAACCTAACATCTATTTAGACGTGACACGGGTAGATGGGCTCTGAGAGCTCATTGCTACCTACATGACCGGCAGTGGAGCCAGAAGCGACAAAAGAAAAGAATGAAAACAAATGAAAAGTATATGTCTGAGTTACGGTGCCCTGCGCCGCATCCCTATCCTCCATACCCATCTCCTCTCGGGTCAGAAACAACTCAGCGTGGTCACCTCCCACCCTGTTCATTCTTCGGCAGACTGTAACATCGGCTTGTAGTTAAGAATTGAATGAACTTCTGCCATCCCTTCTCCCCTATCATTTCCCTGGCCCCAGGTGGGGCCATTTTCTCATAACTTCTCCAACGTAGCAAAGCAGGTCGGCACTCTGAAAAATGCCAGGGCCTTGTCTCTCGGTCGCAAACGAATTTCAGATCTTCATGTTCGGGGTTGAAACGTCGATGGTAGTCGGCGTAGTCCCCGTGGCCTGTTCTTGCCGCAATGAGACGATGGTACGCCCATCTTGGTAAAGCTAGTTCTGGTGGTCTTTTGCAGCGCATGAATAGGTCCAGATCTTTGTATCGTTTCGGCCGATACTTCTGCCACCACTCTTCCACGAGTTCTTGGCTGCGCTATTTAACCCACCTCCCTAATGCCGCAAATTTTAGATCTTGATCTTCTAGAATGGGCGTAGCTGAGATTACTCACCGGTTATTGGGAGCTCCCAAGGCTGATTTGGCCAGCTTATCGGCCTCTTCATTGCCTTGAATCCCCACATGCCCGGGTATCCAGCGTATTTCCACACGCTTATTGTGTCTCAGCGATGAAAACTTGTCCACCACCGGTTGCGAGGAGTTAGATCTTTCTCTTTCGAGCGCCTGCGTGGCCGCTTGGTTGTCCAGAAGAATGTAGATCAGTAAGTCTTCTCCTACATCTATTGCAGCCTTCAACGCTTTCATGGCACCTACAACTTCTGCGTCGAATACCTCTGCTCCGGGAAGTGGACCGGAGCCACTTGCAACTAGCTTGCCTCCTTGGTATACTACAAGCCCCCAGGATGATTTTCCAGGACCCGATGATGATCCATCAGAGAAAGCGAAGATTGTATTAGCTGGACGGGAAGCTAACCACCGCTTTATGCTTCTAGAGCTAGCTTCATTTTCTCGACCACATGGAGTCGATGCTGGAGTGCCACGTGGGAAGTATAGCTTTCCGGGGCCTTCGGCTGTCGGAACTAGACGAACACTCATTTGTAGGCGTGTCATGTACCGTTTTGGTCGTCTGAACAAACGATCTCTTTGTCCTGATCTAAGACCTAAGCGTCTTATTGTCTCTTTCGGATCCTCAGCCGCCCGAAGGGCTAGAGGGTGCCAGATATCCATTCTTCGCATACGAGCTGCCGACCGCAGCATCTTTTGCTGAAGAATTATCGATGCTGGGGGTATTCCAGCTTCACGATAAAGAGCGCCATTGGGAGTGCTACGCCACGCTGGGAGTGCTACTCTGATAGCTTTCATCATCGTTTTTCCAGTAGAGATATATGCCAGCCTAATCCAGTGCCGAATTCTCTATCTCGCAGTGTGGTTATTCGAGTAAGACCCGGCCACCACGCTTCTGCCCCATATAGAGCTGTGCTCAAAACACATGCATGTACTGCACGAATCAGAGGTCCGGGTGCTGCCCCACGTTGGACTCCGTTTATATGTCGTAAGAAATGGATTAGACGATTAGCTTTTCCAGTCCATTCCTGTACATGTTGCTTGAAGTTTAGCTGCGTATCAAGCCAGACTCCTAGCCACCGGATATGAGGTGACGGTTCGATCCGGCGATCTTTCACTAAGATGGAAATTTCAGCCGCATTGATTTTTGTCGAATGACTTAATGACTTAATGACCTTTCATGTATTATCTTAGAAATGATGACTAATTATGTTGATGAATAATGAGTTACCTGTTGTTATGAATTTGTTATATTTAGTCTGGATGTGGTGATGCAGGGGTTATCTTCTTAATTCGGTTAGGTCTGAGGCTACGGGATTGGATTTTTTCATACTGGACATTTGGATTTGTTCTTTAGTTCTAACAATTTTGTTTCTTTTCTGTTTATTGTATAATTTGCTTATTGGGAACTCGATATTTTGATAATATGATAATTTGAACATATGAATTCGTAACTTTGACAATCCGAGCCTCAATTACCTTCATTTGTACCTTCGCACATTTGACATTTGCACCTTCGACCTTTGCACCTTCGACCTTCGTAACTTTGTAACCTCGAACCTTCGATAATTTGTCTTCGTCGAAATCGACTCGACCTCTGCAGCTTAACAGCTTCGATAATCTGCCAATAAGTAGATTCATAACACCTGTTTAGGAATGGCGTCAGGAGAGAGAGACAACTGCTGTATATACGTGTTTCTTTTGGTTAGAAGTGAAGAATTAGAAGATATATGTTAACCACCAATTGTTATTACTGCTATAGAAAACTTGTGATATAATACCACTCGAGTATTCCGACAATTTTCTTTCTAGGCCCTCCTCCGGTTACTAGAAGTTCTGACTTTGCTAGGTCAAAATCGATCCTGTGTTCTCTTGCGAGAAGGATAAGGCTGTCGAGGTCGTCTTGAGCTGCGGAGATAGCATCCGCCGCAGTGTTTCCAATTTTGAAAATAGCTATATCGTCAGCATAACTAAATCTACTCGTTAGACCATGATCCTCAAAAAGCACAGCGATTTAGAGTATGAAAAGAAGTGGCGATAGTGGCGAGCCCTGAGGTACTCCACATTCCAGTATCTTCTCTTCTGTGATTCCACCGCGGTATTTGACCTGAACCTTTCATTGGCAAAGAAATGTCTGAATAAACCGGCACAGGGATCGTGGCCAGCCTTGTTCTCGAAGGCGTTTGAGCAGTCGATTGTGAAGGACTGCATTAAATGCACCTTGAATGTCGAGTGTGACTATAGCCGCACACTTACCACTTCTCATGGCCGCCTCAGCATCATGGATTACACAAGATGCAAGGTCGACTGCAGATCTTCCTGGTACCGATCCGAATAACTGAGGGTGAAAAACTTGGTGACTTATCGTCAGCCATTCCATTCTCTTACCAACTAGACGCTCAAGTCCTTTGCCTAAACTCGACAACAGTGAGATTGGCCGCTGTCAGGCGCAGGTTCACTAGGCGCAAGACTCGAGGCGTAGGAGAGGGCGTAGCGTACGATGTACTGAGTAAGGACGCCTCGTGGGAACGCGGAGGGCTTTCTAGAGAAGTGGTAAATTGGAAAGCGGGGAGTCGTTCTAAATAGAGGGGCCGGAGGTGACAGTAGATCACTATGGTTGGCAGAGGACGAGAGTGAGATGTGATTAGAATAATGTAACTATTCCTAATGACAGAAAACAAAGCGTGAAGATCTCAGTATCCAAAGTGAAAACTACATAACTATCCTCGCTAGGCAATAAGCCTAGTGGTGTAAAACAAGGAACCCATAAATCCTGCCTGAGGCATTTCTCCAGAATCCTTACAGTCTCCAACCCTTGGAAGTTGATAGATTTCTACCCGGCTTTGGAAGAAGCACAACTTCTACCACCCTGAAGGCCGTGGGAAAGTAGCCGATTTTCAGACAAGCCTGGTAAAGATCTTTCACGAGAGGTCCTAGATGGGACCAACAGGCTTTCAGTAACCGTGCTGTTATCTTGTCCGCTCCCGGTGCCGTATCGTTTACAGAGACAGTGGCGCTTGTGACATAGTCCAGTGATAATTCCGTATCCCATGGAATACGCTCCTCCTGTCCATTCTCCCAGATAGAGATGTCGTTTTCGCCGCTAAACCTAGCCAAGAGAATCTCTCGTAGCGCACTAGCTCGCACTCGCGGGTCAGATAGCCACCGGTTTTCGTCAATCTGTAGGGGAGGGGGCTCAACAGCTGGTCGAGGCTTAGCCTATCTCATGAGCTTGAATACCTGTGCGTCAGTAGTCACTGCCTCTTCCAGTACTCTCGCTTGGCCTTTCGTACAGCGGATCTAAAGCTCTTGCTGGCCTCTTTCGCGAGGTCAGGGTTGTCTCTCGCTGCCTTGTACTCTTGCCATTCTGTGCGACATTCATCGCTCCACCAGGGACTAGTTTTCCCGCTTTTGATGGCTGGGACTTTCCCTACAATCTTGAGCGCATCTCCAAGTGCTTGTAGGAGATCATTTGTGAAATTTTTGATGTCGACGACACTGTCGAGAGGGTCAGATTTGGTCCATTGGCTAACGCATCGGCTAAATTCCTTCAAGTTGGCGTCGCAGACACGAATTTTCTTTAAAATTCCAGAGAGATCTGACACTGTAGGGTTAAGCACGGTACCTTCGATGGTCGAGTGATCTGAGGTACAGTGGTAACGGTTGGACACTGATGCTATAGCGGCCATGTTACTCCACGTTAGATCTAGGACGTTCCCATCCCTATGCATTGGCTCTCCAACAATGCTAACTAGGTCCATGTCGTGGGCTGTTGCCCATTCCATAATCTGGTTACCATTGCCGTACTGATTTGTTGCTAGCGGTTGCCAATGCTGTGACACAGAATTTAAATCGCCTCCAACAATCACTAGACCTCTAACTTCCCACCGGAGTAGGGGCTCCAAGGTTCCACTAGTGCCTGGGGCACGGTATACGTTGACAAAGGTTAGGCTGCCCATCTTTACAAAACAGTAGTCAAATGTCGGGCCTGATAACGGTGGAAATAGCTGAGTCGTATGACTACCTTTGCGCGTGAAAGTTATCGCGCGGGGCCGGATGTCTCTTCCTCCGAATGGTATATGGCTATTGTAGCCAGGGTGACTTTTTGTTATAAATCCCCCCTCTTTCTTTCTTGTCCATGGTTCCTGTACCATGACTACATGTGCACCGGCATCCCATGCCTGCTGCAATGCTATATCCGTGTTTTCCCCACCTCTTCCGACATTCACTTGGTAAAAGTGGACGGTGTTGTACTTGTCTTTTGGTGCTTTTGTTGAGGGGTTTCCTAACATTAACACGACATTGTTGAGTCCTGGGCAATGAAGGTTTAAACCGCCTTACCCTTCCTTTGAGAGTACGCTAGAGCAGCGTGATAATCACGATGTCCGCGTTCTCTGATGATGTGAAGTTCTGCCGGGGTACGGGGCAGAATTATCCCGTTTTGTCGTCTTGGCCGAGCCATACAGCTGCCCTCATTTGAGTGATGGGGTCCCGCGCAGTTAGAGCACTTTGACACCTTTGCCTGGCACTCTGATGTCTCATGGGTTCCCCCACATCTCCCACATCCTTGGCTCCAAGTACAGGAACGCGTTGTGTAGAATCCCAGCAACGTTGGCATTGCTCGATTGGTCTTCGGCGCGAGAAGGGAATTGCTGGTCCGCTCTTGTCAAAGAGACGGAACTTGGTGTTGGCTGGTTTCTGTTGGAAATGAATAATCCAGCTCGTGGAGTATTGGCCAAGTTTTGTTTCTGTTGGCCGTACCTGGATTGGTATGGCGCCGCATACAGCCTGGCACTCGTTCTTCACCATATCGTTGGTGACTGGGATGCTGCCTTCAAACGTCCTGATGTACAATGGCACATGAGGTACGATCAATGATGTCCATTTGGACGCTTCCTCAATCACGGTGTTGTCTTCCTGTAGGGAATGTGCAACCCTCATGATTGTATCTCTCAATGCATCTGATGCACATTCGAGAGCGATCCCCGACCTGACTGGGTACATGGAAGTGATGGCTAAGGCTGCTATCCCAGCCTTGTCGGTTATGATTTTCTTGATCGTAACTGGCGAGAGCTTGTGCCAGTGGTGATCTTTCCCCAATCGAAGGAACAGGCGTTTGTCCTCCTTTTGGGTTGTCTGTGGTTTCGGGTGGCTTGATGGAGCAGGCCTTCGCGGAACTTGCACATTTGGTGGTGACGGTAACTTGGCCGCTTTGCGGGCTACTGTCACCCAGGGCGAGCTGGTGTCTTGAGGCTTTGGGGGTAGAGCGTGGCTGTGATCCGCAACAGCTGCATTTTTCCAAGGCGCGACTGGTTTTGGAGTGCTTGTCATGGTTGGGAACTTCTTACTTGGAAAGTTAGATGCTTCTGCCTGATCTACTGCAAAGGCAGTCATAACAGGCGTGATGTTTTCCAGCAGAGTCGCGACAATTGCTGCTGCTTGTTTCTCTCTTTTGCTCTTGGCCCAGGAGTCGATTAGTTCTAGAAATTCCTGGGTTATATCCAGTCTTTCTTTCCGTTGTTGTTTTGCTTTTTGCATTGTATTCACAATGCCAAGCAGGCTTGGATGAAGTTGCCCTCCTGGATTGGAGGGCGTTGTCGATGACGATGCAACAGCTGGGGCCATTGCACCGATTGAAGATTCTTGTAAATAAGGGTAATGGGTATTGCGATGTATGGTTGATCTGATAATATCAATTGATTTTTTTTAAATTTTAATTTTAAATGAGGACCATTGTACTTTTCCCATGGTATTGAAAACCGTCCCCATTAATTTTGACTTTTACGGAATATCGTTGGATAGTACCCCTGCTTGCATACCTAGTCGATAAACTAGACTTGGGCCTGCATGAAGACTAAACCAATCTAATCGATATGCACAGGGATCTAGCCCCAGTCATTTTGACAATTGTACCTTTGCCATCCTGAAGAGACTGTTTTGTTTTGTTTTGTTCATTAACCTGCTAGGTTACATGGCTATCGTTGCACTCCTATTGGAGCTTAAGCACGTGTGGGGTTGGGCCGGATCAGGTTAATTACCGTGAAGTACAGATAAACCTCGTCCCACTTTAATGACCGGACAACCTCAGACTTCACCTATGTGTTGAATCATACCAAGCCTGACCGTCCAGAAACCCGCTGTATACACGCCGTAGCGCGATTTCCTCCTCAGCCTTGGCCACCACGCGCCCGAGCCCTTGACATCCTCATTGACTCCGAAATATAAATTCCGTCCAAGATCTCATTGTTGCTCTAGCCTTGCACCTTCATATCGTACCGTTGGGTTGTTTTCGTCATTGGGAATTTGTGTAATCCCCTCGGTGTATCTTCCCTCTTCTTCCTCCTTTGTACACGTCCCGTTTCCATCATGACTTTCCTCATTAGGGCGTGTGTAGGTAGGTGATCGGACGGGTATGGAGGTAGGTCGCAGGTGTAGGATCGATTGAGAAATGCTTCGCCGTAAGTATAAAAGGAGTTTAAGAGATGTCGGATGTTTGAATACGACCCCCAGATAGACCTAGGCCCATTCGTGAATCGTATGTTGGTGGTAATGACTTTTTGTTCGACGTTGTTCCGGCTGTGAAATCTCTGCCGACTGATTTTTCGACCAAAATATCGAGTGCAACTCCTTCAGGTCGAAAATCCATCAATTAAAATTCATCCCACCCTATTTCGTGACTGAATCTCGGCTCTGGGAGAATATCTCACTCCCAGGTTCGTAGAGGACAACACTGACAGGTGTTCAGCCTTCGTCCTCTCTTGAAGAGTCTGTAGTTTGTAGTGGGTCTTTTCTTCGTACTAAACCAAATTAGTATAATGATCGGCTGCATAAAATTTGTGCATTTTTGCTACTTGACTTTTTAACTTATTTACAAGAATTCAAAGGTTTTCAAATTACAAAATAGAGCCAGTCTTATCCTAACCTTAGATCTGAATATTTGGCTCGAATATTTTCACGCCTTAATATCTGGTCGGTCCCCCATCCGCATCTATCACAGCCTGACATCTTGTTGGCATACTCTGAGTGAGTCTCACAGGATCTTCGGAAGACACGGAATCCCATGCCTCCTTTACAATGTTGCGAAGACTATCTTGAGTTCGCTACTTTCCGCAACCCAGATTCGGATGATGACGCTGGATGTAATCCTTCATCTTATTCCAAACAGCTTCAATCGGGTTAAGATCAGGTGAGTTGGCCGGCCAGGAAATCGGTTGAGTGAGCCCCTGGCTCACATCTTCCATTGTAATTGCGGCTGTGTGGGCAGGAGCATTATACTGCATTACGGAAAGCTAAGGTCTCATCGAGACCATGCCATCGATAAGAGGAACTATTTCTCGCAATATTTTTGGGGGTTAATAGATACTCACTCCTTCTCCCAAAATAAACAGGAGCCTTTTTCTGGCCCTGCAAAGCAAACCCAGAACATCCATCCGGCCCTCTTCGATTTTTCTCCAACGCAATCAGCATTGTGTTCTTGGGAAGTCTAGCTCATAATATCTGTATCAAATTACTATCTTCTTATAGAGTAATATACGAACACCTCTTGTCATCCATTCTCTTGAACTTCTTCCCTCCTCTACCCGAGTTTCGTCTGTCAAAAAAACTGACGTCCAGTCTTCATGTGCCCAATTGAGATGAGCTTCGGCCCATTCTCTGCGAGTCTTCATAGGTTGTTGAGATACTGGAGGATTTGGACGAGCCACATGTAGTTGATATGCTCTTTTTAAGTTCTCTTTGTATTACCCGCTCGCTAACACCAAGATGTCACAAAGGCCAGAGGCGAGTTCCAGAAATGTTTTGCGGCAGTTTTCAGGTGAAGACTCAACGTAAGATATAATCTGATCAACATCATCTGCTTTCAGTCTTGAGGATTTTATTTTCTCTTTTTGGTGGAGACAGTTCCGCGGCGCAGTGAATAACTAACTTGTCCCCGAGAAATGCCTAGTTGCGCGGTAATCTGTATCTGGTTTTTGCCAGATTCATGGAGCCCATAGATCTTAAAATTTCTTTTAATTTTAATTCGTTCATATTTAATTTTTCTACTTCCTAAAATGTTTTGATCTCTGGATAATTGTTTAATTCGAGGTGTTGAAGGTGGGGTTTGAGGTGGATTCATCTGCAAAATAAGGTTAGTATCGAGTAAAGCCATGTGTCTTCTGAATAAATAATTTTTTATTTGAGAAATCTAATTCTTATTGTCACTCAAGCACAAGATGAGAAGAGCTGAGTAATTTTTTAGCGTTCGGCGGTCATAAGGCGATGGCAAAGAACTAGAGAACAGGTTGGATTTGCATAAAACTGAGGGTGACATGAAATCAATTTGTGCCCTTAATTTAGGCCTTGAAATACAGGACAAGAATTATGTATCCTGTCGAAATGGGCGCTAAGAGGGGTATTCCCCTGAAGCGGATATGCGCCCCATTTACAGTGTCTCTAGGTTCCAAAAGGTAAAACTTCAAACTGGGTCGTTGAAGGGATTAGCCCTGTAGGCGCAGCTGGGCTAGCTCGTAATAGGTTAGTATGTCTCTCCTCCTTACCCCGCTCGCCATGAAGTATGGTCCAATCGTCTTCTTCTTATAATCGCTTAGTAAAACACATTTTCAACGACATTTTTGGCTGCCAAGCCTACACAGTCACTGAAACTTCTCACCACTATCGATTCATCCTCTATTCTAGCAAACAATGTCTCTCGAAAAGTCTGCTTCAGAAACTAAAGTTAGCAAGCATCAAACTCGCGATCAATGTATAGAAATAAGAGCATAAAGAAGATTTGGCTTGACACTTCAAAATATATCCGACAAACTTGGCTTCACAATAAGTCAAGTACAACTTGCGTGTGCTCGAGAGACTGAGAATCCTATGTCTCGCAAAGGACCCTTACCAAAATTAAGCGCGGAACAAGTTGATGACCTTGAAGCATTCGTCCGGGAGTCTCCTGAAAATCGGCAGATGTGCTATTTGGAACTAGCCATGAGGCCCTTCAGCCACTGGGGATGCTGTGAACGTCTAATTTCTAATGCACTCAAAAAAAGAGGTTACAGCAGATTCATTGCTCGGAAGAAGCCTCCGTTAAGCGCGGTGAACAAGCAGTAAAGATTGGAGTTCGCCCAATTACATTTAGATTGGAGCGATGAACAATGGAGTAGCATATTATGTACTGATGAAACCTGGGTATTGGGTATTTCTCATATGAAACCTCGTGTCACAAGAAAAGTATGTTTAAATTCTACCAAAATCTTTCTTTTACTAACAGCAGAGTATAGCCTGATGATGAGTTTGATGAGACTTGTATTGTGGCTCGCCATGCTCATGGGAACAGCTGGTTGTTTTGGGGATCATTTTACGGATCACAAAAAGGCCCACTCCTAGTCTGGGAGAAGGATTGGGGATCAATGAGGTCCTCATCCTTTTGTGAAATGATTTTGCCACTTTTGAATCAATTTCACTCGGACAATCCAGAAATTCTACACATGCACGACAACGCACCATGTCATAAAGCGTACTCGACAATTGAGGCGCTGCGTGACGTTGGAATAACGCCTATTAGATGGCCACCTTACTCTCCGGACCTGAACCCGATCGAGTCATTGTGGAATATCTTAAAAAACCACATTCAGGTAAATAGTCCTGAGATAAATGAGGTCAGGCTTGTGCGCTCTGCCACGATGAAGACATTGCCACAGGATGCATGGGACTCTATACCTTCAGAGGAACTGTTGTCACTAGTTGGCAGCATGCACGAAAGATGTGTAGCAGCGATAAAGGCAAATGGAGGGTACACAAAGTATTAGGATGGAGAAGACACATAGAACATGTATTACGCTTTCATTTTAGTTGCGAGCCATACTGAGGGCTTCGATGTAGACTTTTGTAATACAGAGCAATAATTCTTGAAATAGACGTGCATTTTTAGAGAATATCAACTGATTTTTTTCAATTTTGAATTTCAACTGAGGACTATTATACTTTTCCCATGGAGTTCAAAACCATCCCCATAATTTAGACTTTCACGGAATGTCATTGGATAGTACCCCTTGCTTGCATAACTAGTCGAGTAACTAGGCATGGGCCTGCATGAAGATCATACCAATTAAGGCAATGAGTACAGGGATCTGGCCCCAGTCATTCTGACAATTTTACCTTTGCCACCCATAAGAGACAGTAAATCCACCGCAAACATGAAAACGTGGCAATAGGGTATGGGAGGCATAGATGTGGATCCTGAAAAGGTCTACATAGACACGGGCTAATCAGATTTTGGATGTACGGCACACAGACAAACTGCTAATGCCTTATGATCTCACACGTTAAGATCGCAGTTATAAGAACAGATCTCACTGGAGCTGAGTCCTAATAAAGTATTGATGTATACAGGGGAGGACAAGGTTGAATACTTATACGCGGTGTTCTCTACGAACCTTGGAGTGAAATATTATCCCAGAGCCAAGTTCAGTCAAATTTCGCAATACTGAACAAGTTGGCCCACGAGGCAATGATTCAAAATACTCCACCACGTTAAATCTCCACGCACAACGAGTTCGGTTCCGATCTTTGTCTCATCAAGACTACAAGTACGACCTGGTACACTCTCATTCCAATCACCACACCTCCTATCGACTTTCTCTGGCCTCAGCTGGTCGCCAGATACACGCCCACGCCGATATTTATATCCGACGGAGGAAGCAAAGCGTGGCGGATAAATCTGGGGGCCAGTTGTTTGGGGTGGACGTAAGAGGGAGAAGGACAAATTCACAAAATAATGCAAAGGAAAGATATAACTTCAATGTGCGTGAATTTTGGCAAGGGTTTTACGAATTGGGCATTGTGTGCGTCAAGACTTCTCTCGCAAGAGTGCAGCTGACACTATAAAAACAAGCCGACGATGGAAGGTGTTGTGGTCCGCCTCCTGGTGGTGTTCTCTGGTATGGTTTGAGTAGCCTGGGCACCTACTAGACTTGGGAAGGATACTCTAATTGAAATTAGTTCCGGAGATTGGAAGAATTACACACTAGCCTCGAGTTTGATTAAGAGATACAATAAATGTGTTTACTATACGAAGAAGTTTACTTAAATTTAATGGATAGTTAATTGTGATTAGATTGCTATGATTCTACATGTGAGGCGAGAAATCCCTCTATATACATGAAAGCGGGGTTTTCCGCACACTAGTGTGAACTCCAACATACTTCCTAATCTAACCTAAACGGGAAGGTTGTTGGAGACCCTGAAGCCAATGTATGCTGTCAGGCATCTATTGGCTAATTACTATTCATGCCAGTGAGTGATGATATGGGTTAATCATATCTCATGGCGCCAGTGCATATTATTCTAATATGTACTATTTGCCTACTGCAGTCATGTTGCTGCCTTAATTACAACAACTCTCAAGGAGTTTGATAGGGCGATATTTCTGCAGGGTACGAAATGAGATAGTCAGTGGAATAGAGGTCAAACGACAATATGTGAGGCGAAGCTTCACTGTGAGAAGTAGAAGAGGCCACAGGAAGTAATGCGGTGCAATGGTCTTCCAAAGAAGATGTGAGGTGTAAAAGTAAACGTGTATTTATTTCGAGAAGACGTTGCGTGAGGTCTGAATAACCTAATGCTAAGCTTTCTTATAGACCTAATTCCATCCAACTGCTCATCATACTTTCCTTAATATCATGATTTCCATGACGTCATACTTCCTGTGGTATCAAGCTCTCCCCAACTCGAGGATGGCATCTGCGAGCTATTAAATGACGTAAGGATGTTACTTGACTCGAATATGACGTCCGAAGACAGTGCATCTTCATCTCTACCATCAATAACTCATCATGTTTGTTCAATCTGTGAAAGATACACTTCGGACCACATTTCACGGGAAGAAAATTCAGTGGATGACGGAGGCATGTCTGGGTGACTGAGGGTTTCGGAGACGTTTCTGCAGGGGATCGCCCTCAACATCTATTGGAAAAAATTAAATAACTTCATTTTCACATTGAAATAGTAGCCAGAATTTAGTTGGTAGATTCTAGAAGTCCTTCATAGCCTCAGGCTCAGAAGGGACTATAATAAAATTCTTACCTAATCTTATCGTGAGACGTTTCTCTGGCTGGGTACCCATGGATGACGGTTGACTTGGGGTGAAGAAAAAGCCGCCATAACTCCGCAGTGGTACCTGCAAATAAGAACCGAGGCATGAATGCTCTTCTCGTATATTGAGTCATCTTTTCTGAACCTTTTCTTTGATATTGTGTCATAGCCAGATATCTGCATACGTAATTAAAATCCGATGCAAAAACAAGAGTAGAGAGGAGATAACATTAGTGGCTACTAGGTCAACAACAGCGTCAAAACAAGTAGACAACCAATGGTTTACATTGGTTTCCAACTCAACAGAAGAGGTCGGCAAGAGAGGGCCGGGGCGCCCGCGAAAACATCCGGTGGCTGCAGATCCACTACCTCCACTAACAACAACATCAGGGTCGAGCTTCAGACCACAGTCATCGATCTTCAGCACGCGAGGGCACGAAAAGGATGGTGAGTTCACCTAAATTTTTTGCTAGTCCTGTCTCGAACCAATGGCACATTGCGCTTCCTGCAGGGTAGAGAAGAACAATGATTTGAAAGAGTATTAGGGTTTTATCGGAAGGTCTCCCCCTCATGTAAAATAACTATAAGTGTTGGAATTACTACGGGGTGGTTTCACGATCGATCGTAATGATTCAGTAAAAGTTGTACGATTCTGTTTGTTTTTTTTATATTAAAGTCCTAAGCGAAAGCTCTAGGTCCACTATCGGTACAAGAGTGGTGGAGCCGGCGGGGATCACTGCTTACAGGCCCAACTCATTCCAACCGCTGGACTCGCTACAGAAATAGTAGGGAGTAAATTACAATGCAGATAACCCCTACTCCAACTCCTAAATCAAAAATCACTACTTTTCCTCCTAACTCTTAATTACTGCAGTCTTTCCTGAGAGAATCGACACTTCTCGCCTCGTTTCATTTTGTGTTATGCGTTGTGGCAATGACTAGTTTATCTGATCCCCGCCGACAGCAGTGGATGAGTGGCCAGGTCGTCTATCAAAACAGTCGGTTTCCCGCGCAATTTTTTTGAAGCTATCGTGGCACTTGGCCCGAGAAGCTTTTTGATAAAGTCAACGTGGGACATTGACTATCTGAGCCTACGCGTTTGTTGTGCGTGGCAGCTACAATGGACGAAGTGAGTTGGAGTAGTCTCCTTCCCGCAAGAGCACTCCATGGGAGCGTGTGGATTATTAAAACGGCGATGGTATGCCGCCAAATTGCCGTGACCTATTCGTGCTGCGATTAGTGCCCGGAGGAGGTGCCTAGAGAGAGACAGTTCAGGTGGTTTGCGTCTCCGCACCTGTAGGTTGAGTTGGCGATATTTAGGCGGACAGGCCTCTTCCCACCAGTCGTCTAGCAGCCTCTGTCGTCTGCGATTCATGAGACGACGTAGATATGCCAGAGTACATGACCCTGGTGGTATCCCCTGGCTAGGTAACTCTCGGAGGGCGGCACGAGAAATGGTGTCTGCCTCCTCGTTCCCTTGTATCCCTGCGTGCCCTGGCACCCATTTTACCAATACTTTTGCCACGTTACTTAATGCACGGAAGCTGCGTACATCTTCTAGGCTGGTTAAGGACGAGCCTGTCGTTAGTGCGCTTACAGCCTGCTGGCTGTCTAGAAACACGTGGATTTGCTGCGTCACTCCTACTTTCCTGCACTGCTCTTCCTCCGTAAATTCCAGTGCAGCCTCCAGAGCCTTCCTTGCTCCTGTTATTTCTGCATCCAGCACCTCTCCCCCGTGCTTGATGCCACTTCCTTTGCCGATGAGTTTCCCATCCTTCCTCAGAACGAAACCCCAGGCGGAGCGTCCATGTCCTTCCGATGAACCATCCGAGTATGCGCAAATGTCCGTTCCCGGTACCTCGCCAATCCTTCTAACGCAACCTTCGCGTTCCATCGACTTTGAGCCTGATTTCCTAGAGTAAACCACCGGCATCGGACTTTCAGGGGCTTCTGCTTCCGGAAGCTCTCGGTAGGCACGCTGTAACCGTGACATCTAGATTTCTGGTCTAGCTGATGTTTTGGCGGTCTTTTTATATTTTTGGGTGCCGACATTTGGGCACACGGAAGCGCGGATTCTCAGAGGGTGTCGATCGTCAAGGGTCTTAAGCCTTGCCGATAGTCGAAGCCGGTTTCCCTCAAGTATGATTTTTGCTGGCGGGATTCCTCCTTCTCTGTGAAGGACCACGTTTGGTGTTGTCCTCATTGCTGGAAGCGCAGCCCGTAGTCCCATCAGGTTCGCTCTATCAATCATGCTGCATAGGTTAGACGTAGATGACATGACCGTTCCTCGTATAGTTGGGCGTTTAGACCCTGGCCACCAGACATCAGATCCAAAGGTTGCTAGTGAGACAACACACATGTCTACTGCCTTAGATAATGGCCCAGGAGCTGCTCCCCGAAAGGCAGAATTGAAACGGCGCATATGCTGTGCAGCTTTTATCGCTTTCCCGCACCACGTAGTTACGTGGTGTTTGAAATTGAGTCGAGGATCCAAATGTACGCCTAGCCATCGAATATGATCAGCGGGCTCGATGAGATTTCCATTCACATGAACCCCAACTGCTTCTTCTCGGCGTCGTCCTGAGAATTGGATGACTTCAGACTTTTCCGTTTCGAAGGCAACGGCATTTGACCCTGCCCACTCGAGAAGATGGTCTACCTCCCTTTGTGCAGCGCTGGCAGATTCAGCAACTGTGCGTCCAAACCCTAGAATTCCAATATCATCGGCGTAGCTAAACCTCGATCCTGGGTTGCCGCTTTTCATTGGCTCCGCCATGTACAGAAGGAATAGTAAAGGCGAAATTGGTGAGCCCTGCGGGACTCCACAGATCAGCTCTCTCTGGGTGGTGACTCCGCCGGAGAAACGCACTCGTACCTTCCGGTGTGCGAGGAATGAAGTCGTCCACCGGAGGATTGAGTCTGGCCGTCCCTGGGCTTGCATGCGCCTAACCAAGCGATTGTGGAGCACTGCATCGAACGCTCCTTGGACGTCTAAAGTTACGAAAGTTACGGCCCATCCCTGGGAGTGTGCTTCTTCGACGTCTTGGACTACGCAGGAGACCAGGTCCGTTGCAGATCGCTTTGGGAGCGCACCGAATTGTTTATGGCCAACCACATCACAGGTGATTGCGAGGTTCGCCATTCGCTTAGCAAGAAGTCTTTCTAACCCTTTGCCTATGCATGATAGGAGGGCTATTGGTCTCCAGCCTTTAATCGTGGTTGGGTCCCGATTTGGCTTTTCTAATAGCACCACTTCTGCAAGTTTGAAGCAAGATGGGTGGGTGCCGAGCCGTATGCAAGCTCTAAAGAGCTGCGTAACATACGGTCCGATCGTCTTCCAGCAGGCCTCAAGAAGCTCGACTGTGACTCCGTCTGCTCCTGGGGCCGCCTCGGTGCAGCCGATGGTGCAAGTTCGCACTTCATTGTCTGTTATTTCGTCTTCCCAGTGTATCCGGTTATTGCTGGGAGCAGTGCACGTAGGAAGATCGTCCGATGCTTGGTGACGTGCAAGGAGAGCATCACGGAGAACTGTGGCTCGCTCAGATGGGTCGGTGATATACGATCCGTTATAGTTGAGCGGCGGAGGAGGTCTGACCTGTCTATGTTTGGCCGAGCGCATCAGCTTGAATATTTCTGCCGGAGTTGTCATCGCTTCGACTTGACATGTCTGATGTTCCTTCTTAGCGGCTGTGATAGTCGCACGAAGCTTCCTCGCACAGATATCCCGCTGTGAGAGTGATGTCGCGGCTCGGTATTCGACGTGTGCGGATTTGCAGCTGGGAGTCCACCACGGTGCAGATTTTCCGCTCCCCTTTCTGACCCTTGTTCCAGTCGCTTTGATGGCTTCCAAGAGATGGAAGCAGATCTCTTGGGCGTACTCATCCACTTTCTCTGTTGTACTCAGATCTAAAGCTGGATGTACCCATTTTGCAATGGCCCGCGCAAACTTTGGTAGATTTTCCTTCGGTACTCTGATCTTTGCTGGCACTAGGTCCTTGGTGGCGGTTGCCGCAGGTACGATTCCTCGGATTGGAAGATGGTCGCTGGTCATACACTCCTCACGATCGACCCAGGCCCGGGCTCCAGAAATATTGGTCCAAGCGAGGTCCAAGATATTACCGGCTTTGTGAGTGGGCTCTCCAATGATAAGGCAAGAGAGATGGAAGTTTTCCGCCCACTTTTCTATTTCATCACCTTGTCCATGCGGCTTAGTAGTGCCTGGTTGCCAGGCAGCGTGCACCGAGTTGAAGTCCCCAGCTGCAATCACCCTCGGGGTCGGATTCCAGTTTATCAGTGGCAGGATAGCAGTCGGGTTGTTAGGAGCTTTATACACGTTGAGGAACGTGATTTCATTGACCTTTACCCAGCAGTAATCACCAGTGGGTGTGGGACAAGGAAATAACTACTCCGCTGATATCACATTTTTGTTCTTTCGGGTGTATGTCACAGCCCTCGGTCTGACATCTACACCTCCGTGCGGTGTATGACAGATATATCCTGGGTGTGATATGGTTTCTTTTGATCTTAAGTTCCATCGCGGTTCTTGAATCAACACAACATCTACGCCTAGCTCGTAAGCTCTAGAGAGCGCAATGTTGTGGGTTGGGCCACCCCTGCCTACGTTTATTGACATAAAACTTAGTGTAGGAGGGGGGCGGGAAGGGGCCCGTAGGGCGCCCTTCACAAAGCTTCTTCAGGGTTCAAGGCCCCAAAGCCTGAACCTTCAGTCATTGCTGTGTCTGTCGATAGATTGTCCTTAACAGCAGGAGAAGTTGGTTTTTTCGATCTAGTGGCAGCTGTGGCAGCCTCTGCGGCCTTGGTAGCAGCTTTGGCTCGAGCGACGGCCTGTTACTCGCGTTGGCCAGCTTGTCGAATCGTCACAAGTTGCTCCCTGGTAGCTGGGCCAGACCTGTTGGGACGAGCTAGACAGTCTCGACTGCCAGATTGATGGGGGCCTCCGCAGTTTCGACATTTAGAGGCCGCTTTACACTCGAATGCCGAGTGCATGGTGGATCCGCAGTTCCAGCAGGCTGGCGCGCGAGAGCACCCACGGGTGGCGTGGAAGCCGAGACATCGCCTATATTGCTGTATGGCAGGGCGGTTTCGTTGGATTGTCGCTACTCCTGAGTCGTCAAAGAGTCGGAAGCCAGGCTTTGGGCTAGCATTACTGGGAAACAAGGCCGCCCAGGATCTGTAAGGAGCCCCGAGCTTAGTATTTCCGTGTATCCTTACTCGGTCTGGGGTGCAGTTGGTTACCCGGAGGATTTCGGCGGCCACCATTTCGGCAGTGACTTCAATTCGTCCTTCCAAGCCGAAATCGGCGACTGGAACCGTGGCGATCCGGAGGGAAACTAGATCACTTGGTAGTTCTAATTTTGCCTTCACTTGTGTGAAGGTGCTGGAGGACTCAAGCAGTCGGGATTTTGCATCCGGGTTTTTGGCACGGATGGCAAAGCCAGTGGGAACGCGTTGCACCTGGTCGACATCGGAAGGGGTGCATTGCGTATGTTTAGCCACGGCTTCACGAACGCCAGCCGGAGAGAGCTGTCTCCACTCGTGGTTTGCATTGAGACGCAGGAAGAGTCGGTCATCTTTCGATGCTGTTGTTGCTGCTGGCTTCTTCTCCGGTTTCCCGGCAGATGGAACAGCCGAAACCGAGGTGATGTTTGCAGGAGCCTGTGCTCCTGACTTTTGGTGTCCTGCTCTGGTGACAGTGGCCCAGGTGCTTCTGAGCGAGAGAGCTGCAGTAGCCTTTGAAATATTCCGGGGAATGGCTACAGGGACGACGGTCGCAGGCGGAGTCGCGACATTTGGTCGGTGGGGTAGTACTGGTGGAGCAGTGCTTGGCCCGGCCGCCACGAATTGTGCGATTGCTGCCCTTAGGTAGACTTTGATCGAGTCTACAAAATTTTTATCTTCACCGGTGGAGAGCAGTAGAAGAGCTGCCTCCACACTGCTAATCGCCGTCGAGCAGATATTAAATTGCGCGGCTTTTTGCCTTGCCCTGCGCTCCTCCGCATCCATCGCTGCAAGCAATTCTGGAGGGTATGTTTTTTCTTTGCCTGCTGCTTCTATCGCTGTAGGCGGTGGGGCCAGAGAAGAGTTTTCGGCTCCTGCTGCGTTGGTTGAAGGTACCTCGGCCCTTTTCGCTGGCCTTACTTCCTTAAATCGCGGTAGTGCTGGAAACGTAGCGCGCTTTTCGGGTGCTGCGACGGTTTCTCTTGGAGTTATTGCGGGCCCTGGGGCTTTTTCCGCGTCTTCTGGGCTGGAGGAGGCCCATCTTGAATCTGATAGAGATTTCAACTTCTGGACTTCGACGTCCAACATCTCTACCTCGGGTATATTGCGAACGTTAGCTTCGAGCGCAGCCTCGATGTAGTCTAAATTTTTTTCGGAGGCCTCTAATCCTTTCTCCGTAAGTTTTTGTCTTGCAAGAGTTAGTATAGATTCATGCAATTTGTAGGATTTGTTGACGCGATCTTTGATGATTCCGCTGATCGCGTTTTGGTGCGTTCTACGCGTCGGAGGCACTTTAAAATGCCGCCGATGGCAAACAATTACAATTCGATTCGATAGATGATGGGTGAGATGGATGATATGGTGGGAATGGGCAACTTGGAATTTCTCGAATTGTGCGTTTGTTTGTTTGTTCATTAACGTGCTAGGTGAAGTAACTACTGTCGCACTCCTACTGGAGCTTGAGCACGAGTGGGGTCGGGCCGGATCAGATCAACTTTCGTACAGTACAAATGCCTCGTCCCACCTAAATGACCGGAACCATGCCAAAACGCATCTATGTGTTGAATCATGACGAATTCAGCAGCCCAGAATTGAAAACAAAACAAAAACTTTCACGCTAAATCCCGCATTACAAATGAAAAACTTAAACAACCCCCCTTCCATCGTTCAGCCTCAGCCACCACGCGCCTGAGCCTCCATTCCTATCCCTCTTTCCATGCCAAACTACCTAGGCTTCCGTTTTATCACCTCCGAGTCACAGGTATCCCTGCCATCCCCCGACTAGCCTCCGCGTAAATCCCACTCTCCTGAACGTAGTCCCTGAAGAGCAGCCATCCATTTGATCCGAGCATCGTTTCCAGAGCTGGTGCCCTACGCTTTCCGCTTTTCAGCCGCCATGATGTCAGTGCTTTTCGATACTGGACAAGGTGACCGATTGATTTTCCCTCCCACACTCGCAGTTAAGTGTAGCGTCAGTGTGATTGAAGCGGCGATGATATGCCGCAAAGCCCTTATGTCCAGTTCGGGCAGCGATCAAGCGTGCGAAGACCGCTCTAGGTAGCGCTAGCTCTGGAGGTTTCTTGCAGCGCATCTCGAGTTCAAGATCAGCGTAGTGTTTGGGGCGATTCCAGTGCCACCAGTCTGTCAACATCTTCCTGGCCAGTTCACAGGCTTTCCGTCCAGATGAGGCGAGGGTCATCATACCATGTGTCGTCCTAGAGTTGTCCGGCGAGTTAAGCTCTCTTCGAGCGAGTTCATCGGCGATTTCATTTCCTGCCAGCCCTTCGTGGCCCGGAATCCATCCTATTTTGACCGGCGCGGCTGATCCCGCGGCCAGTTTCACGATCTTTTGGATACGCCAGGATGATGAGCCCGTTGTTCCCTTCAGTAAAGCCTGAACAGCCGCGGAATTGTCGAGCAGTATGTAGATAGCGCTGCGTCCTCGATCTCGATTGCTAGTAGTGATTGCTTCTATAGCAGCCAAAGCTCCATGGACCTCTGCGTCGTAGACCTCCGCATTGGTAATTTTGCCTGAGCCGCTTTGCTAAATTGTCGTACCTGTGCCACTGATAAAGGTCACAAAGGCCCATGACACTTTGTGGGTGGACGCCCCAGAACCATCACTGTACACGCAGAGACAGTCGGGTAGGAGTGTAGGCAGCCACTCTCTTATGAACTTGGCAGCCTCTTTCTTGCTTGTCCAGCAGGGAATTGGCTGAGGGGGGACCGGAGGTCGGAGCGGTGGAGGTAGTTCAGCCTCTGGCAGAAGTCGATACATCCTCTGGACCCTCGAATCATGAACTCTATCCAGACCTGGTTTTGTTGCATGTCTTTAGTCCGAGTCGATGGCGAGCGCTGTCGGTGCTTTCCGTGGCCCAGAGTCGAAGCGGATGGTACTCATCTAGTCTTCGGATTCGTGCAGCAGTCTTGAGCCTGCGTTCCTCGAGCAGAATGTATGCTGGTGGGATGCCGGTCTCCCTTCTCAGGGCTGTGATGGGCATAGTACGCCAGGTCGGCAGAGCCACACGGATTCCGAGTACAGAAGCTTGATCAATGGCTTTGCACTGTCTCTTATAGTAATTTCGCGCAACACCCCGATACGTTTCCCTGGTTGGCCCCGGGCACCAGAATTCAGCTGCATGCATCGCGATTGGCAAAATTACCGTTCGAATGACTGTCGTAAGTAGGTCAGGCCTTGGTCCCTGGGTGCACCGAGTAAGTCGCCGGAAGTGTTGTACCAGCCGCATTGCCCTGCAAGCCCACTTAGCGACGTGGCTTTCGAAGGTGAGGCCGCGATCCAGGTACACTCCGAGCCACCGAATGTCGTCAGATGCTTGTACGTCGCGAGTACCTACCCTTATATGCGGAAGTTCGTGTCCCCTGGCTTTTGGGCCGAGAAAGTAGACTACTTCGGCCTTATCTTGGTCAAAGGAGACGGCGTTATTAGCAGCCCACCTGAGAGCTGCATTGAACTCTCGCTGGACGGCTACAGCAGCTTCGTTTGGGGTTGAGCCGATGCCGAGGACAACAACATCATCTGCATAGCCAAATCTCCAACTGCTGCCTCCCACGACTTCGGCCATGTAAAGGAGGAAGAGAATCGGGATAAAGGCGATCCCTGTGGCAGCCCGCATTCTAGGAATACCGGATCTGTGACTCCGTCTTCGTGTCGTACGCGAGCGGATCGTTCTTGTAGGAAGGACTTTATCCAGGTGATAGCTAGTTTAGGCCACCCCATCTTGTTCATCCTCTGCAGCAGCCGTCCGTGGAGTACAGCATCGAATGCACCCTGAACGTCCAAAGTGACTAGGACTGCTTTCTTCTGCCGTTTCATTGCATGTTCTACATCGTGGATGACGCATGAGACGAGGTCGTTGGCAGACCTGCCAGTGAGTGCTCCAAAGAGTTGCTGCGGGACTGCCTTGTAGGTGAGGGCGGTGTAAGCTATTCGCCTTGCTATCAGTCTCTCGAGACCTTTACCCAGGGAGGAGAGAAGTGGGATAGGCCTCCATCCTTTAGCTGTGCTCAGATCACGGCCGGGTTTGGGGAGAAGGATTACTTCCGCTAGCTTGAAGGCCTTCGGAAAGTGATTCAATCGCAGTGAGCTCTCAAAGAGTACTCTCACTGCGTGACCAATTGATGGCCAGGCTGTCCTAAGAAGACGAACAGAAATCGCGTCTGCTCCAGGGGCTTTATTTTGGCAGGCCGTTGTAACCCACTTGGCTTCCTTGTCCGTAACGCTCGAGACCCGTGGAAGGTTTCCGCGTCCTGGCTTGAATTCCTCAGCGTCGACGTCGTTCTGACTGGTGAACCGGCCAAGAAAGAGGTCGCGCAACAGAAGTGCACGCTTTCCTGGGTCCGAAGCAAAACCGTCGGGAGTTTGAAGTGGTGGAGCAGCGGATGTAATTCGCGGCTTTGCCCAGCGTGCTATCCGATACATGTCGACGTCAGTTGTGGCTTCGGAGAACTTCCGCCGCCAGTACTGGCGTTTCGCACTTCTGACTATGCGACGGAAATACTTTCTGCTCTCTTCGTCCCTGAATATCCGGTATTCGCGTTTGGCCTGTGAGCACTCCAATGTCCACCAAGGTGCCGTCCTATTCTTCTTCGTACTCCCGCGTCTACCAGTGGCCCTGATTGCGTTGCTAATAGTTTGGACCAGCTTATCAGCAAGGTTGTCCACCGCGTCTACTGAAACCATCGGCCGTAGCTCTATTCCTTGAGCCCAACGACCTAGCACTCTTGCAAAGTCTTCGAGGGCGTCGTCTGTCACTCGAAACGGTTGGCCTGTTTTGATAACAGCTCTAGCTTTCGAGTTCGGACGGGGGACGTCTCCTGCAAGAGTTCTGTGGTCCGATGTCGAGTCAAGCTCTATCGAGACGTCTGCAAGGGCTTCCGCGTTAGACCAAACTAGGTCGAGTGTATTTCCAAGATCGTGAGTCGAGACGCCCGGGGTCGAAGATAGGTCCATGCCGTGCTTGGACATCCATTTGGCGAGCACTTGGCCGTCACCAAGTAGCCTGGTGGCCATGGGCTGCCAGTCAGGGTGGACGGCATTGAAATCTCCGCCAACTACTGTGGGCCCAGACGGGGCCCATGATAGGAGCGGCGAAAGGTCTGCTCCAGGAGCGCGACACACAGAGACAAACGTGACTCCTTCAACCCTTATGGCGGTAAGATCTGGTGATGCCTCGCAGATTGCTAGTTGCAGGCACTTGGTCCCTTTTCGCGTATAAATGAGGGAGCGTGGCCTTGCGGGGTTGACTGTGACATGGGGGGGCAAGTGCTTGTCGAACCCGGGATGCGACTTGGTGAGCCAGAAGCCGTCCTTGTGTTGAGTCCAGGGTTCCTGGATGAGTAGGACATCGGTTCCTGAATCCCAGGCGGGTTGCAGGATGATGTCTGTAGCGGGGTCTCCTCTGCCCAAGTTAGCGCAGAGGAACAAGATCGTTGTTGCCGTTGTGTGTAGCTCGGTAGGGTTGTGGTCCCTTACGGGCATTGAGCAACGTTTGTAGCTTCGTTTTCAGCAGTCGCCTCAGCGGCTTTCTGCTTTGCTTCCAACTCTCGGATCGAAGCGTTTCTTTCTTTTTGACCTTGTTCCCGGATCACCGACAGCTGGTCTCTTGTGCGTTGCACAGTCTCTCCGCCGGCCCGCGTCGGCCTGGCCATGCAGCTAGGCTCGGTTGCGGCATGTGGCCCGTGGCAATTGATGTACCTTGGGACGAGCTGTTTGCACTCAGTAGCCTTGTGCTCAATGGAGCCGCAGCGGGAGCAGCACTCTGCTCGTGAACAGATCTTAGTTGGGTGGTATCCCCAGCATCGGTTGTATTGCGCAATTTTGGCTTAACGCTGAAGTTCGTGTAAGCGACCGCTCTCTTCGAAAAGTCTTTCTCCCAGCTTTGGCTTGCCGGTTGTAAAATGCAACACACAGTCGGTGGACGGCCTAGGCATGCTTGTCGCAAAGGCACGAGCCGAGGTCGGTCTAACGCCTGTCTTTGAGGTCGCTTCCTCCATTACCATCTCCGATGTTACTGGCGTTGGTCCTTCTAAAGTGAAGAGTCTGTCTAGTACATTAGGCGCCAACACTGAGATCCAGTTGGAAGCAGCTTCCAGTTTCATTTCCGTGCTCTCCAGGAGTACGGCACCTGAGAGGAGCGCGTTTCTTGCTCCGTCTCCTTCAGCTAGTATCGCAAACCCTGAGTTGACGATGGTAACCTGCTTAATTGCAGAGTTAGCTAAGCGCAGCTTGCTTGCGAGGCTCATTTTGATATAATGATGAGACATGCGTCTCCATGGGTGGTCGGGCTTGACCCGCAGGAAAACACGCTCGTCTGGGCGAGCTAACTTGGGAGTTGAGGCAGTAGGCCTCGAAGTTTGTGTGGGCCCTGTCGCTTTTGACTTAGGCTCGCTGGCTGGTTGCGATTTTGTCGCTGCTGGTGGTGCGGGCTTAGTCTTTTTCCTCACTACCTGAGTCCAAGACCCCTCAGTAACGATGGGGGTTTGTATAGAATCGATGTCGATTGGCCTAGTAGGCTTTGTCGAAGCCGGCCCTTTGCCTTTCGCCTGGCTGCTTTCTCTCGTGAGTATTTGCACTGATCGTGAAGTGCTCGCGCTATTCTTTCCTCCCGGCCTAGTAGCCGACGCGGGGAGGGTTGTCGTCTTGCTGCTACTGGCAGCCTCTGATGGCCCACTGGATTGGGGCTGGGGGTTTCCGCGCAAGAAGTTTGTGATAATGGCCTGTAAAGCCTCTCCATTCTTTTCGACAGCTCGTCGGAGCTGTTTGTCGGTTGTGGCCGCCAGTAAGTTAATGTACCCACTGACGATACGCTCAGCCTCTGCAAAGCGTATGTTAAACGCCCTCGCTTCATCTGCGAGGAAATTAGTCAAGGAAGCACCCATTGACTCGGGGGGGTTTGGGGGCGAGTATTGGCAGCTCGCCTCGCAGATCGGTTCTGCGTTTGCTTGTATGTTGTTGTAGTGGTGTTTAGGTGGCCCTGTGAGGACCATTTCGACGTCAGGATACGTCGAATTTACGGGTGGGAGGGGGACCGAGAGCCAGCCTCTGCGGAGGACTGGGGCGGCATGGCAAGGAGAAAATCAGAGAAGGTTGAACAGTAGATATTCGCGTGTCTGGCGCGTGATTGAGGAGTGTTGTGGTGTAATGGAGTGTGAATTGGCGGACAGCTGGTTGGACTCTTTTGTAATTTCTAGGTGTTGTGTTCATAATTGACTTGTCTACGCTATACAGGATTCACACATGTACTGTGGATCCTGGCTAGCGCATCCAGGTTGAGGTCATCATGTGATCCCCACATGATGACACATCTACTTTTACGTCTTAGATAAACCGACAATAAGTAGAATTTATTGCTGACTACATGAGACCACAGGATGCCAAATCAGGTGAATGAAATCAAGCTCAAATGATAGAATAAAAATTTGTGGGCTGTAGCATCGTTGAGAGGCAGCTGTGAAGATTTTTACTCATGATACAGGTATCTTTGGGATGAAAGTAGAGAGTGATTTTTTTTGAATCATTTATTGTGCATTCAGATATCTAGCTATGACACAGGACCAGTGATATGTATGCATGTTGGAGGAATCTTTTGACGTTAGAGACACTCATACTCTGGATTTCATTCGCAAATACCACTATGAGGTATGCTTGCTTACACAAACAGTCGACCCTCATCCGTGAGTACCCAACAAAAGGAAATTCAAAATTCGTGATCATTGAAGCACGACTTCGTCATCCAAGTACACTAGCGCCGCGAGGAAGTGGTTGTGTTTTACCGGACTCGAATCAGCGATCCCCTGCCTAAAGTGGGGTTGTGTCCAAGCTTCCCAGAATTTACTTGGGGGACCGGCCTTAGTGATGTACCACCGCACCACCGCACCATCTAGCCATAGCGTTGTTTGTAATTTCACCTGCACTCTAGAGAAGCACCTTGCATACCTCAAAATCAATGACTTAGAACTAACAACATTTGTACCAAAAAAAACATCATACCAAATATGAATTTCTGAGTAAACCTGGTTGGCAGAATATTCATGCCTTGTATTCTAGGCTCGTATAGTAACCTACCGACAAAAATACCCATATGTAGAATCCCTGCAACCCCGGAAGCCGGTGAAGCCTGGGCCTCCGATAATTATGCGAATGTTGGAGTGAGACAAGTTTGGTATGGCGCCCCCATGCCATGCGTGCATTAGGCGAGACTTCCAAATGTGGGGCTGGTCACCCCATAAGACATTCTCAAACCATACCGTAGTTTGGTAGCTAAGTCATCGACCATTGTGCCCGAACATGAGACGGATGCAATATGATCCACGCAACGCCGGAGACAATAGAAATTAAATATTCACGATAACGGCCAAGCCCTCACTCTAAATAAACAATTCTACAACCTCTACCAATTGTTTATGTACCCATTCTACAGCGCTTAACAATCAACATGTACGCTATATCCACAAACGACGAAGGCAACAGCACTTCTATCAGTGTCCCATTACACCATGTGTGATAATCTAATCCGTAATTTCTGCATTTCAACTTCATCTATCGATAGATGCCAATCCCAACGTCTGCATATAGCTGGGTTGGATGGCTTCATTTTGGCCTTAGCTAACGAGCATATACCTTATCTTGGCAATCTGTTTCAGATGAACATCAATATTCAGTTTCACCTCTTGTCATAGCCTACACCTGGCTGGCCTTTCAATCTGTCTAGGTTGTATCTGGAGTCGCCCTGCACTCGCCCTGTTATCGTATTTCTCGTCTTCCAGAATTAGATGCTCCTCTGACGATTTCTGTAGCAAAAGTCAGGCCTTCTATCTATACAGCGAATATCAAACCACAACCTAATTTTTATCCACTAGCGTTGAGATTAACCAATCTCTTTTGCAAACTACTGTTCGCTACTATACTTCTTGAGCCTTTTTTCGCTCATAAAACCGAGCTTACTTGTTGATAACAAACTGCGGCGACCCAACTTCGTCTTCTTAACGCCACATATCTATCGAATTTGTAGACCCTCATTTGAAACCACCTTTTCGACTGTTGTAGTTTTAGATAAACTACTGTATATTTACAAGATCGAACAGGAAATTCTGCTGGACGGAAACCCCATCAGAGCGATATCAAAAGACCAGATCTATGCTAAGAATGCTGTCCCTCTTTTCTATTCTACTGCTGTCGCAACAAGTTAGTTCTATCGGTACAGTAGACAACATGGGGATATGGACACGAAATTCTATATTGGAGGGTATCGAAAGATACAATGGACCAATTGATGCATTGGTTCAACGACGGCAATTGCCCGGAGGTCCAGGTATAAGTACGCCTGGCATGAGCCCAAGTATAAGCGGGATGAATTTGACGGAATGGGATGCAATGACGAAAGTTGCATGTGTTGAATCCTTAGGGACTTTCAACGGGAAAATCAACAACCCCTCTGGAATGGCCGTGTGTTATAATCTACCATTCTTAGATAACAGTACTGGGGTCTTTGAGGCTGACTTGCGACTATATATGGTCGCCAACCCTTCAGGAGGCTTCATCAACATTGCTGCTGACAAGGTAGAAGTGGGCTTGACATATGACGGCGCAACAGTGACTCCCGTTAATGCTTCGTCGTTGAGAAGAAGAGTTGAAGATAGATTTATTCCACTGGCGTCTTGGCCAAAGGAAGGCGCCATGGATGTAGCGAAGCGTGCAATGACCCCACGTCTGATAGAGTCTTATGCATTCGTCGGACAGATAAACAAAACCCTTCTTCCTACAATGAATGACCAGTATGTTACTGCTAACTCTAATAGCATATTTTACTAAAACGCTTACAGGACCGCTCTCCAAAAAGTACTTATTCCAATGGTTACTATTTCTGCACTCGACGTCACTGGCGCCACAATCAATACGTCCCTAAGTAAAGATGAAATTACTTTTGTAAACGGTGTTTTTTCTGGCTCAGTTTTACCTACTAAAGCAACGTTAGCTCCACCTATTCAAACACTTGTTGTAAGTAAGGATGCAGCCTTTATCGTACCAGGACTCAACATCCTGATTTTCCCTATTGGTCTCATCATAACTGGACTTTGGACAATTGCTTTTGTCTCTACAGTATCATATGGTACATTCCGTCGCACTCAACATCGGGATGAATTCCGCGAAAAATCTTTTTCGTCAAGTAGGGACGGACTAATGAGTTTCTGAAATTTGTAACTAGTAATAAACGTCAATATTGGCCATTTATTTCCTGTTAGATTTATCTTAAACCTTCATTTTATTGCTTCGAGAGTGTCGATTTTCTGATCGCTCAAGTCCCTGTCAGTCTTACATTTCTGAAATTTAAGGTGACTGAGAGTTCGATATTGCTTTTAATAAGAGCCAAATGTGAAATTAATATTTAATGAATAAATGTCTCTAACCATATTACCGTGGTAGATCTAGTTACTCAAAGATAATGATACCAAATAGAACATTAGTGCGTATGCTTTGGATTGCTTATAATATTTTGCTTATAATATTTTGCTTCACCCGGATCCTACAGCCGATGATACTTTAAAAATCATCTGGCACCTGATTGGTCTTTCCTAATTTTAACACCCTGAGTTTGAGATTAAAAATCCTATTGAAGCTGCAGATAATTGCGAACCTCGTGTATGCTCGGAGACAGAAATACTGACGAAATATTGTGATGTAACAATTTCAATTGCTAAAAATTGAAATTTGTTCTCCTACAGAGGTTTTTTATATCCCTACATATCCACCACTTTAGTCATGAATTATATCAAAGCTTCATAGAATAGAATAGAGTGTATGGGAATTGAATCAAATAAATCAGAACAGTCTAGAATAGAAATGTGACTGTGGGAAGTCCTGAATAGACGATGATGTCATGTGTAGTGGCTATCAAACATGTACATGTAAGACCTGTTCACAACCATGGAATATCCTCAAAACAAAATTCATCTAATTCATATCACCAAGGTTTAGTAATGATTTTCTACTCTTCTCTGATATCCCTAGATTACTCGTCCTACATCTACTCATATCCTAGTCATTACGCACGATCATAGCTAGTGTGCGCGAGAACAACTGGCCAACAGAAACTCGTGTCTCAAAAGCATACCAACACATCGTGCTGTAGTAGGCGGGTTAGGTTCACGCTGCGTGAAATACTGCCAAGTCATGCAAGGATTTCTGACAGATACTTTACAGTGAAATTACACATAAAACCTCGGAATAATGGCGGCCAGAGTTAAAAACTAAAACTGCTTCGCTAGATGAGATATTAATAAATCACCAGGGCAGCAGCACCACCATAGGGGCCAACTCTTCGAACACTTCGAAGACCAACGCCGAGTGATGAGGTGCCTTCTCTTCTTAATTTCTCTTCACGTTAGTCTGATTGAAGGGGAGGTTTACGAATTCTGTGGAAAGCTTAAATAATTGTGGCTGAAAGGAACGGCCTCAGCATTAAGCCGGGTCGGTTCAGAGTGGCGGGACATTGGGTTTTGTTTGTTGAAACCTTTTCCCTTAGCAGAGCGGCTTACCGTCTTCATAGTTCTGTATATAGATACCGCACAGGACGTTAAACTAGAGAAATGAATGAAGAAATCACCAATGGATACTGTCTGCGAGATTTCACACACGACGGCCCCTATGAATAAATGTTTGCGGACTCGTAGTTGGCTCTTTCGCAATGAATCCCCGCAATATAGGATCTTTGGTATGTTACTTTGAAGCCTGACTTGAGGGCATATTCAGGTAATATAGAGCTTTTTCGAACTTTTAAATGAGTTGACGAGGTTGTATTTCACTATCCTATCTCGGCCTGTGGGGCGGCGTTAATACCGGTCATCGTCGTGCACGGGACTAGGATGCTTTTACGGCGGTAGTAAATTCTCTCCCGTGCCTCCTGACGGCTTGTTCATCATGGTGCCACTTTTTTTTTTTTTTTTTTGCATCAGATTTTAACTGCGTATGCAGCTATCTAGCTATGACACAATATCAGAGAAAAGTACAGAAAAGATGACTCAGTTTATAATAGGAGCACTCATGCCTCGGATTTTATTTGCAAGTACCACTGCGAAGTTATGGTGGCTTTTTCTTCTCCCCAAGTCAACCCTCATCCGTGAATACCCACCCAGGGGAACGTCTCAAAAACCCTGAGTTATCCAGACATGCCTCTGTCATCCATCAACTTTTCTCTGCGCGAAATGTAATCTGAGATGTCTCCTTCCCAAGTGGAGTAGGTGCCCAGGCTACTCAAACCATACCAGAGAACATCACCAGGAGGCGGACCACAACACCTTCCATCGTTTGCTTGTTTTTATAGTGTCAGCTGCACTCTCGCAAGCGAAGTCTTGGCGCGCACAAAGCCCAATTCGTAAAACTCTTGCCAAAATTCAAAATTCCACGCCCGTCGAAAACGTATCCCTCTTCTGCATCATCTTGTGAACTTGTCCTGATCCCTCTCACGTCCGTCCCAAAGAGCTATCTCCCAAAATTGTGCTCCACGCTTTGCTTCCTCCGTCGGATGTAAATATCGGCGTGGGCGTGTATTTGGTGACCGGCTGAGGCCAGAGAAAGTCGACGAGAGGTGTGGTAATTGAAACGAGGATGTACTAAGTCGTACTTGTAGACTTGATGAAGCTTAGTTGAGAATCGGACTCTTTGGGAGTGAAAGATTGACATGGTGGAGTAATTTGAATTTTTGCCTCGTGGGCCAACTTCTTTGATATTGCGAAATTTGACTGAACTTGGCTCTGGGAGAATATTTCACACCCAGGTTCGTAGAGGACACCGCGTACAGGTGTTCAGTCTTGCCCTCCTTCTTGGCCAGTTATTGCTATACCATTCGGGGTTATTTCTGAAGTCATAGAAGGATGTTGCCATCTACAAGTAGGCCAAATTGCTTGGTTTGGCCTGCGGCTTTAGCATTTCCCCTTAATTTCCCCGGCGACGAATCACGTACCACAATTTCCTTTTTATTTGGTTTTATTCAACCCCATTTGGCACCCTGTGGGCCCACGCATGCGGCTATGAACCCATCAAAATATTTATGAGGGGGAATCCATTACGATAAAACCCCCTCCCTCTATTAATTTTTAATTTCGTCTATAGTTCCTCGTTACCCCTAGCAAGTACATTTGGTCTTGAGTCCGAGATAGAACTAGCTAAAATTATATTGAACCTCGCCATCCTTTCCCTGCCCTAGCGTGCTGAAAAGATACGAATATGGTCTTGAACTTGACCCCGATGGTCCAAATACTTGTGGTAGTTGGTTGACCAGGAGCTATCTGCGCGGGTGTCCTGGCCCTCTCTTGAGTATGTGTGTTTTTTGTTTTATATTTTAAAGTCCTAAGCTAAAGCTCTAGGTCCACTATCGGTACAAGACTGGTGGAGCCGGCGGGGTTCTCTGCGTACAGGCCCAACTCATTCCAACCGCGGGAACCTCAACAAAAGTAGATGAAGTTAACAACAAAACTTAAATCAAAACTAAAATCAAAGCATAAATAAAAAAAAACTGAAATAAACTGAAAAAATAATTTAGAAGAATTTCATAAGTGGTCCAGATCCCGCGCTTCTCGCCCGTTTCCTTTCCTGTTACATCTTCCAAGTGACTTTTTGCTGGAAATATCGGGCAATGTAATGGGCGCAATATTCAAGGAACGAAGGTAGAAGTTGACTGAAAGAGTGTCATGTTCGGATTACAGCTAAAAGTGTGGGAAGTGTGCGCTACAAGTACAAGTGTAAGCGACACAGAGCCTAAGCCACAGTATAAACGAGTGTGGCGCCATCTAGGCATAGAAAACCCCCAATAACCTCCTTGCGCCCACGCCATACAGCCGCTCATATGTCCAATAGGTAGCCTGAAGCGCTACCATATTACCTATTCAGACCTCTTAAATACACACGAGATCGTGTCGGGAACCTAGACGAAATGGAGGGCCCATACGTCCACAACACTCCGTGTCTCCATTTCCAACACTTTTTCTAATGTCTGCTGAGAGCAAAAAATGAGCTCCCAGGTATCCTTTGCTGTCGGCCGGTTTCCTGCTTTTTGTTGTGAAAGTTGTTGTAGACTTCACCAAGGACTGCCGAGTCCTCAAACTTCTTCTTCGGTTTCCAGAATTCCGAAACCCGATCCCTCCGCCATGGAGACGTCCTTCGCAGAGGCGTTCCTCGCCTCTTCGTCCTTTTTGTATGCAGCTTTGACACGGGCAGAGTCTGCATATCTTTCTTGCTCGACTTTGCGGATTGCCGCGAGCTGTTCCTTGGTCACCGGTCCATCTTTTCTGGGTCTGGCTTAGCAGTGCCGGGAGTCCGATCGGTGAGGTCCCCCACAATTGCGACATGGTGTGAGGGCCTTGCACTCCACTTCCGAGTGCATATTTGAGCCGCAGTTCCAGCAAGCTGGAGCGCGGGAGCATCTGCGGCTGGCGTGATAGCCAAGACAACGTTTGCACTGTTCGAGTTGGGGACGAGGTCGGAAGAGCTTCGCAGCTCCAGAATCGTCGAAGAGGCGGAATCCAGGTCGGGGCGTGGACTCGCGAGGAAAGAGGGCTTGCCAGTTCTCGTATGGCGCCCCAGGCTTGCAGTACCCGTGCGGACGGACAAGAAACGGAACCAATTTCGTCACTCGCGTGACTTCGTCAGCAACCATCTTTGCCGTGATCTCGATGGGACCTGCAAGTGTGTTTATTCTCACCGGTACGGTGGCAATTTGCAAGGCAACCAGATTTGACGCTGGTTCCAGTTTGATTCCAGATTCGCTCCGTGACATGGAGGAATCTAGCAGCTCTTTCCGAGCGAGTTCGTTCTTTGCTGTCAGTGCAAAGCCTGTTTTGACCCGCTGAACCAACGTGATGTCGTCGGCAGCGGTACCAAGCACCTGTGACACAGCTAATCTTACGCCAGCTGGTGACAGGAGTCGGTGGGGTTGGTTAACTTTGAGGCGTAGAAAAAGTCTCGCGTCGACTTTTGTCCTCGGATTGGCACTTTTTGCTTTTGGGGCGGGCGGTGCTGCCTTTGTAGTCGACGGTCCGGCGCTGCGGCCTAGACCTGCACGGGCTACTGTGGCCCAAGTCGTCTTTGGTGCCGGAGCCTGGGTTGTCGAAGGGTTAGGTACCCTAATTTCATGAGCCGTCGGCGGAGGAAGGTTGATGGGGGGCGCAGGGAGAGCTGGTGGAGTGTTCCCTGGGCCTGATTGTATGAACTGGCCAATGGCCGCTCGAAGGTAGACTCTGATGCCGTCTACAAACTCTTTTTCGTCGCCAATCGAGAGAGGCGAAAGTGCTGCTTCAACACTGCTTATTGCAGTGGAATAGATTGATAAAAGGGCCTTGATTTGCGTCGTGCGACGCTTCTCGGCCTCCATCACTGATTGCAGCTCCGGTGGATATTCCGGTGCTGATGTCGAAGCTGCGCCTTTTGAGGCTGGCACAGCATTTTTTCCGGCATGCAATTCTGCACGTTCGGTCGTCTTTTCTCTGACGACCTCCTTTCCTTTCCTGGAACTGCTTGCCTCGGGGGCCAGCTCGGCGGGTTTCGCGGTCTGTTGACCATTTGTTTCTGTTCTGATCGGGTCAGAATCAGTCATCTCTTGATCGGGAAGTGTGGAAGACTTCCCAGGGATAAAGGCCTCACTCGCAAATAGGCTTGATAATTTTTGCGCGAGGCCAGGTGTTTTTGCAGGAGCCCTCGGGCGGACTCTCGCGTTGTCCAACATTGAGTTGGGGAGCTTTTTTCGAACAGGTAGCATGATAAAAATGCCAGTGACTCGATTACAATTTATTGAAGGAATGCGACGAACGCGAGAGGGAGGGAGAGGGGGAAAGGGTGAATATTCGAATTTCAAAAAATTGTGGGTGTGTGTGCGTGTGAGTGAGTGTTTGTTTTGCTATAGTAGTTGTTATAGATGCCGCTGGTGTAGTTTCTCCTTTCCTAAGTTCCGCCGCTCTCTCCATTAGTTCATACCGTGCCCGCTGAACGCTAACCTTGTGTGACGCGAAGTTTTGACACGCCTCCTTCTGCCACGATTTATGATCCTTGCCGCAGTTGCAACAAAGTACCGATCTTCTTGGGCAGTCTCTTGTCAGGTGAGTGCCTGTACATTCACCACATCTACTTTCCTTATTGCAGGAAGCTTGAGTATGCCCCATTGGCAGCAGTTAAAGCACTGCTTGATTTGTGTCCGGGGTGACCAGAGCTGGGCCGTGTAAAGCATTGGGTTGTGTAAAATGCCGTTTCTTATCACTTCGCGTTGAAGTGCCTCTGTCGGCAAACTCGCGACGATTGACCCTCGAGTATGGCCGTTAGTACCCATCAATCGATACTCCTTTCCGTCGAAGAACCATCTCACCCTGTTTATCTTTAGATCGGGAATTCGAGATTTTGTTTCCGCCGTAACTTGATTTATGAATATGCCGTTGTCTAGGTTTTTCCTCCTCTTATAAATTTTCTCTAGAGGGTCCCCAATATTTCAACTGGATATTCCTGCTTTAAAACGCACAACTCCTTTGGCTGCGCCATAATGAGGGCTGTGTTTCGCTGGGAGACCGACTGTACATACACCTCCGTATCGTTGCTCCGCAGCTTTCTTACTGCGTATGCCTCCTCGATATGTAGTTTTGCCTTGTCTAGCAGCTCTACCGGTTGCATGTTGTCTGCCCCTTAAGGCTTATTCGGACTGCCGCTTTAGTCGCTGGCGGTGCGACAATTGAGGCGTATGTTGGTCGCCTTCCCGTTCCTCATACTGCCGAAGCAACCGTCTTGCGCGACGGCTCTTCGAGATTCTTCGTGACTACCTTCTCTAAGGCATCAAGTGCCTCACCTATATCGACCATCGGAGTCGTAGATATGTCAGTGCCTGCTATCTGCAGTCTGTCTCTGACCTTGTTTATATAAAGTCCTACTGTCGTTAATGTGTCCATATTGACGCCTGTAGAGGTCGCGAGAGAATCTACAGCCGCAATCGAGGCGGTTCCGCTGCCCGTTTGTGGTGGTTGTGGTGCCGTGAAAATTTTTCAGCCGTGAAATCCACCTTTCTGGTTCTCCAACTCGCCATGCCGAAGCGCAACGTGAAAAAATTAGGAAATCAGATAAGAAGGACTGATTAAGACAGTAATAATTTTAAAAACGATGAAATTACGTTCATGGAACGTGGTGCCGCTTATCGACACAAAATCATTCCAACTCAATGTATACTCATTTGGTTAAACTTGAGGTTCTCCTGTATCCTTCTCCAGTCCCCGAGAAAGCTAGCCATGAAAAATCAGGCTTGCAAAGAAGCCTGCCCAGTTTAATTCGCCTCAAGCGCTGCGACGCGCTTGGATGTGTTGGGTGTGAATTAGGTAGTGCGAGTAATTACATAGATTTATTTTAATATTGAATATTATTTGGCACGGACGGATAAACAAGAATTCGGACCGGTATGCCCTGTTTTTCGGTTGACCGGCTGGCTTGGGCTGCTAGTCTATTTGGGCCTTCAGGACGGCTGTTTGGAATGAATAATCTCACGTAGTCGTTCCGCCGTTCACCCTATCTATCAAAATGGAGCCGAATGTCCATTATCAAAGCCTCGAAACACCTACATGGTGTATTGCTGACTTCTGCCTCATCCCTGTGAGTCGCCTGAGTTGCTCGTCTGGGAGATGAAAGATCTCTAATTCATAGATTGGCACATCGACGCCATCAGTCTCGAGTGAGGTAGCCGCCGTACAGCGATTGATGAAGTCGAGCGGTTTAAGCTACGAGATGCACAGCGCGGGGACAACGCTCGGTAAGCTGGAAGACAATTACATCTAACTGCTACTCTCTCTCTCTCCTCTGCCCTTGAGACAGGGTTAGGTCTCTGACAGAGCTTTACTAGAGGGGAGCTGGGAAGACGTTTTTCGAATTATCGGACAGGCGCACACCTTGGTGCATAAGAATCAAGCCGTGCGCATACAATCTGATATCCGCGTTGGAACCAGGTCTGTCGTCGCTCCATCTATCGACTGTTACAAGTATTGGTCTAAGACTAATTCTAGGACGGACAAATGCCAGCGCTTCAGCCAAAAGGTGTCCAAAGTTGAAGAAATACTGGGAGCGGAAAAGTCATCGACTGTTTAAAGACCAGTGGACGTAGCAAGAGGTTTTGTTGAAGGCCTAGTCTCTAACTCGATAGCAGTCATCCCGGTGGTCCATGGCTAAGGCAGCGTTAAAATTTATGCGTATTTGCAGGGTAATCCAGCAATAGACAAACCGCATTATCGGTGTCTGTAAATTACAGGCCTCAATCTTAATCTTTGATGGGAGATTTTTGCTGCTGAAGTTTTGCGCGATTGCTCTGTTGTAGTCTTCACTTCCCATTGTCGTACAACGGCACTCGTTGGCCTTGGTGAATTCTGGCTATGAATCATTTCAGTGATGCAATCAATCATTTCCACATCTATCCAATACAACGACTACATTCTTTTGGGTGCAAGGTTCCCGAGAGAGGGTGGCCGAATTCTACGGGCAATCACTGAGCCAAATAGCTATCCATCATGGGCACTGTATCAGAGACCTTCATTTGATAATGTAAGAGGATGGTAGAACTGTGCTAGGTGTGGCCTAGGTCAATGAGAGCCCAATGTGCTAGATTGTTACTGGCCCAAGTAACACAACCAAAAATTAAACCAGTGGCCGCAAATTCATGAGGACAACAAACACAAGCAAAAAAACTGGAATTGATCTAGTCCAGCTCGTCCCCGCTCATGCTATAGAAATTATGGCTACCGGTAGTAAAGGCCATTGTTGGTAAGTAACATCAAAAGATCCGAATCCTTTGTTAGGTTCTAATATTTTAATTTTATTATACCCTGCTCCTAGTTGCCAGTAATTATTCATCTCCTGGTGTAGTTGCCATATTTTCCTGTCCACCTCACACCGCTGGCAGATGTTAGTCAGTGGCCTGGTAGCTCAAGCTCATATTGTACCTCTCCTCCTTTGACTATCACCTGCGTTGCTCTACACGTCTCGTGAGAGTCGAAAGACGTCTATCATCACCTTGTACGAGAAAGTCCTGGACTAACCTCGAGCTATAGATAATGAATGAGAAAATATTAAACTATATCAGTGGAGTGCTTTTGATATTCAACGTTTCGCTCTATCTGCAGTGGAGAAATTGCGGCCTAGAAGGGCTATCCAGTCATAAACTACGTTGAGGCTCCTAGTTTGGATCAATTAATTTGCATACAGCTATCCAGCCACGAATAATAAGGAATGTCTAGCGTACATGCTAGATGTCCCTTTGGATTCAGAGACATTCCCAATCGAAGTTTTATTAGCTCTCACTGAAGTTTGCTTTTTAACACTCAACAATCGATCCTAATCCATGAGTACACACCAGGGGAAATCTACAAAGCATTTGGTGTTTCCAGAAAAGCTTCGACATCCTGGGAAGAGTACTATGAAGAGTGTTTCCATTGAAACCGGAAAATAGTAGGTTATTCTTATAGACTAGACGAAGCTTGGGTCGAAGTGAGAGCCTTGAATCACTGCCTCGTGAGTCAACTTTTCGGAATAGCGACATTCGACAAAGTTTAAGCAATGAGAGAACATTTCACTTTCAGATCCGTAAATAAGACTGCCGAAAATGAAGTCTTTGCCCTCTATAAATTTTAACTATTGCAGGACTCGAGCTGCCACAGACTGGCGTCCCCATGAGGACTACGGCCTGCCTGTTACTACCCTTGTGCTGTAGACTAATACTGGGATGCTGTGTGTCGTATGGTCAACCAAGTCATGAGCAGCCCTGATAATATAGTCAATGCGTTGCGGTGGTTATAATGTTGCGATGGCAACAATAACTGTTGCAAGTTTGGATGGAAGTCTCGGATATCTCTGAGCGTGGCCGTAATCAACAGAAGACGGATAGAGTAAACTCAGTCTGATTCGCAAATAAAGGTCATGTAACAAGAATGATGGGCTCTCGAATTAGCTTCCAGCACTTCGATAACCCTCTATCTACAACTACTCTATATACTACATGTTTGGTATTTGCCTGAGGCAAAGCGGACATTTAATGGAATATACTGCTAGTCTGATCAGAGTCATTACACTTTATCGTATCTGCACGAATCGCCCTCTTTAACCATAACCACCTCTACTGTGGTAACTTTTAACACTCACTGATAAACACAGTAATCAGTTGCTGTGTTATCACTGTAGGCTACAAGCCATTGATTGTAGTAGCCACTCTCGAGTACATATGGAGGCTCTAGGACTCATTCTATTTCAAAGGTTTTGTCTCAGAATTATTCCAGACTTTAGATCAATCCAGTTATTATAAGTTTTACCTTGTACTCCAGCTCCGTCAAGTTCCGACCCGTGTCCTCCGGACAAAGCCACCAACCCTGACACTAGCCGTATCTGATTAATAATGGCATAAACGATACGGTCTTACGATGGCCTGGATAAGGAGGATTCTTACCGCTAACTTGGTCCGTGAAGAAGCTTTGTATTGATAATTGGCAGAATAGTTCGCACCTTGGCCGGAGCACGACGTGGGGTTAGATAAGATCCATTTCATATGCTTTTCCAATTCCCCCTAGATTATTGCAGAGTTCAGACGCGCGCACCAGCGGTAGAATCAGGGATACTTGTAGTCTTCTGCATCGTCTCATTTTCATCCTGGTATGCGTGGTGATGTGAGAGAACAGCCTTTGAGGGTTGGAAGAACTGATGAAACGATCATGTCCAACCATCAGCCTGTTTATTCCTCACATTCTCGCCAGATGTTCGCCTCGCCCAGTCTTGAAGGTGAAATTTTGTTATCTCATGCGAGTAAGTGACCCGCGAGTGTCGTGGCTTCTGAAAAGGGGATCGAGATGGAGTCTAGGAATATCCTAGGCTTACAAAAGTAAAGATTTGAGTGTTGGCATTGATAAGACCACTTTGGTAGTTGGGGCAGGCTCCTCAGTAACGACGACCAGGTGTGGAAGAGAGCAATGCGACTACAGTTTCGCAGACCAGAAGATGTATGGTACGTAATCTGACAGAGTCCCAAGCCTACAAGCGCCCTTTAGCCTAGACATCGAAATGATACAGAGCTATCTCTTTTACTCCACTCCCTACACACTCACAGGAATCAGAGGGTGCACATGCACTTCTTCAGGGCCCCCGCCATGATTTCAGACTTCATATCGTTTGGATTGATCATCACCTGGCCAAGGGCTTGTGCAGCTTTGACTGATTCCGTAGGTCTGATGCCATATCTTCGCGTAAGCTTGATATGAGATCCGATGGCAGAATGAGAAGAGTGTCGACCAACTTTCTGCTGTTTGGCCGTCTGATAGGTCGAGGGAATGAGTGCAGTGCTGACGGTCAACGTTCAATGAGCTAGCATGGAGGTGTTCTGGGTAGCTGGGCTTCTACGATGCGCCACTCCCGAGAATCCTTCCGACGCAGGAGGCGCGCCTTTGAAATTTGCCGGCTCCGCCCCGCACTCGCGATGGGCAGGCAGTCGTGCCACGTGACTACGTATTGTAAGCCGAACGCGCCGTGAGCACAGTTGCCCATGGCCAGGGGGCTCGAATAGCTCGAGAATTCGGCACATCTGGTGGAATCCGGGGCTTCGCCTTGCATACATACCGGCTGTGCATCAGCGGACTTTAGCTCCTATACTACGCCACTGAAGGACTAATCAGTTTCCCGCGACAAGCGTGGCCTCGGACTTCTAGCCAGACATTCTCGGAAGTGGCCAGCAACAGCGCTGAGAGCAGAACGAAATTAATGTGCCTGACGCGCTGAATTTGTCCATAGTCCGGTCACGAGTAGCTGTCGTGAAGCTGATCAAATGAGCCCTCGAACCCTAGGATCAAGCTTCGTGGGAACGGCGATGGGTGGAGACGGAGTGAGTTCATGACTGGGCTCGCACAATCTCATGTACAGAGGACTTTGCCAGGAACTCCTCATCCTAGACCAACGAGAGGGGAATGCTGGAACGCTTACGGGGAGGTAGGTAAAATGGGGCCAATGGTCGAGCCCGTGCCCCCTTGCGCGTTCCAACCTGACTCTCGCCAACGCTAGACGTTTGATGTCATATTTCCATCCAATCACGTGCCTTTGACGTTGTTCTGTTTTGGGAATAGCGGGATACCCTGGGTAAAGGGTAATTCTCTACGTAAGGAGGAGGGGGCGCAGGAGGAAGATGAGCAACTAATATGAAGGACGAAGCGTGGACACCGTTCAGCGGCACTCATACGACCATAAGTCAGTATGCTACCTTAGCATAGCTCAGACAGGTTTCGCACTACCGAAGACATTGGGCAACAACTCAAGACTTCCAGCCACATCTATCCTTCGATCCCAGAAAAATTGATTCTGGTCAAAGCCTCAAGTCTTCCGGCACGACATAGCATGTCCCGGCTCCAGCTACCAGATTTCACATGAATTCAGCCTGTGGCCTCGGTCGGCCCCAATACACGCCCGTGGCAAGGTGGATACGCCGAGGACACAAATCTGCGAGATAGGCCCTGAGATGAGTATGAGAATTTGAGTCCAGGGTAGTTGTAGTGCAAAGAGGGGATAGAGTGGACAGCTTTCTCCTTCCAGACAGTCGATTACCACCATAGTCCTGGTGAGACTCATTGGCGGCTGACTAAGGCTTCATCTGAAAATTTGCAAGCTCTTTATGCGCATCTACTCGCCGACAGGGATTCTGATGTATTAACAAAGGCTCTCCCTAGGTGTATCCCCGAGTGAGACCAAGGGCACGAGTTCCGTCAACTATTTAACATGTGTGCAAGGCACTGAGCATGTCTCAGTGTCGGACGGTGGAATATGCGATAGATAGTTGGAGGGCTAGGAGTATTTGCGGATTGCCTTTCCGACCTATCGTGGAGACTAGCGACCCAAGAGGTCTAGATTACAGACAACTGAAGATGAATCGAGCCATGGCTATCCTTGGTCAATACGTCAAGAACCTGAGCCATGCTTACCAGCCTACAGCTGCAGCACAGTAGATTCTTGCCAGTGCAGTGGCGAGGCGCTGGAGGTTGTGGAAAGTCTGCATCACGCCATGCTGGTAGCTACTTCTGTAGGCCGGCGTGGTCCCCTAGATGATGGGCTAGAAATGCCAATATTCTCTTTGTAGCTTGGTCTCGCTCGACGTCGGCGGTGAAGTTCCCCTGTGTAGACGACATAGTCTACTGGGGGTGTGCTAGCCTGTGCATCAACATGGATTCAAGGGCAGCGAGTCGCCGCAGCAGTAATGACTCGGTGAGGCGTAAGTACGCTGTTGATAGTTGAGCACTGGGCTTCTCGCATACTTGTATCCTTGGCCTCAGCAGTTACCCTGAAGCTGTGTCAACGACGCGGCGAAAGTCATGGGCGACTTGCTCTCAGGGTATCTTCTGTCCTCGGTCTCATGGCCTAGACCTTGTCCAGCTGCATTTGCCTGAAATCACACGAATTCCTTTAGCTTTGAATCCGGAAGTCGTCTTCTATACCTACGGTGGGAGCAAGTAAGCTCTCTCACTGCCGCCTGGAATAGGTAATATCGCCGACAAAGACTAAATCTCACCTTCCAGCGATGCCGGTACAATTTTGAGTAGCCATTGTACACTTGAGAGAGCCTAGGAGAATCTCAGCTTTATCTCTCAGCAAACCCCCAAGCACCAATATCACAAGGCCAACCACAATCAAATCCGATAGTAGGTTCAAAGCCCTACTCATCACCTACTTTTGGACATGGAGTAGAAGCCATCCGATGAGTATTCATAGCTTACCCAGTACAGTGGTGGCGGAGTGGATTAAGGTGGCCACACATATATCGACTTGGAAGGTATAGGTCTGCACATGCACCACATGTGCCTTGGATCACACATTTGAGGATTCTCCTGCATAGGCAATTGCTATCGCTACTTTTTTCTAGGTACAAGGTTTTATCGAAAATAACGCTGGATTCTAGGGGTACATGTCGTAATATCACTACTTTGCGCACGTTAAATCCACGTGTATTGATTTCAAGTTAATTTGCCAATTTTCAACAGATGTTATTCTCCTCTCATTTACGCGCGCGCGCACTTTGAGCAGGCTTACTAGATAATATTCTTTCATTTTATTTATGCGCGCGCTGCGTACTAGAGATTCTTGAGGTTGTTATTTTAGTGAGATGGACATGCGATATTGTTGCTTACTTAATCAAGACTGATAGGCCAAGCAGAAATAATTGGAGTGATGATAAAGAGTTCGAATGTACATAAACCAGTGAGAGAAGGTCTTTGAAAGCAAATAATTGAATCTGCTGCAAACATTTCTCAAAGTATCTCTGTTCCGTTCAAAGGTATATAACCAGCCAAACAATTATGCATGACGAGCGTTGTGAGAGAGATCTTTTCAGCAAAGCATAGGAGCACTGTACTTATTGTGGCCTGGGTCAGTTAGGAACCCAATTTGCAAGATAATCTGAGGCTCAAGTGGTAGAGCAAAAATCTAGATGAAATTGTGAATCCCGACTTCGGGTCATGACGGCTGGTGGATCGGCAGTCGAGTCGGCCTTGTCGATCACTTGAATGTCAAGCCGAACATCTAACCCCGACCTCCATAATCCTCCGAGTGCCGACGTTGCAGCGATTCAGAATGGAATAACGGCACCCGCTGGCCATCGCGCATATCTCCGGAATCCCAACTTTCGACTCCTAGTGTCCAAGCTCCCAGTCCGACAGTCTTCCGTTGGTACGCCCATGCTGCCACCTATTTACTTAGTCGTACTGAGACAGATGCGGGTAACGACGCCTTGGACTCAAGGCGAGTATCGATCCAATATAGGCATCGCGCTACTCGCTGCTCAGCAGCCTCCACTCTTGACTCGCGCCGGCTGGTATCGAGAGTGGATACTCGGTAGGGCTGCTGTCAGGAAACGGACGATTCACATAAGTCACATGAACTCGCTTAATCAAAACAGCGACCCCCTATAAGTATAGATTTTGTAGATACTAAGGTATAATTTCCTTTTTTGCAGACTATTTCATTCATCATGATTAGACCTCGCCAGTCCCAGCTGAGAAAGCTTCTCGTGACAGCCGTTAGCTTCGGGAAATACTCGTAGCAGAGCGGCCCTGGCTTGTAAGAGAGCCTGGAGATGGTCCATGATGTTAGCACACGGGCTATCGTTCGTCACTGTACGTTAAAAGGCCTGAAGGGTAGAATTGTCTTTTATTACCTTTGGCTGCTTGGGGCTTGCAAGCTCTTAATTAATCGTATATTAGTAATTCCCGTAGACAAGGGAATGATATAAATAAATAAATTATTCAGTGACCCTAATTTAGCGCCTCGAGGCGCATGCAGGTTTTTGTCGGAAGATATTTAAGTAGGATGACTCAATTTGACGTTTAGAACACTCACACTCAGATTTCATTTGCAGATACCACTCGAGGTTGACCCTTACGGCGTACAACCTCTTCCGTGCGTACCCACCACAGGGAAGAGCGTGAAAAGCCTGTGGCTATCCGAGTGTGCTTTCATCATCCCACAAGTACGATATCACCGCGATGAAGAGTGGTGTGTAGGTCTGACTGGATTCGAACTAGCTTTCTCCTGTCTCGAATGGGGTAGGTGTTCAAGCTACCCAGTATCTACTTGGGAGAACGGCCCGGATGGTGTACTACTGCACCATCCAACCCATGAGAATGATATAGCTGATGATCTTAATCCGTCGATCCTATTGCGTCTGGTGTTAGAAATCTGCCCACTTTCTCATAATTCCTTGGGTGAGGCTAGTCGTGGCGTCTAGGGCTACAATGTCAAATAGTTGACCTAAATAGCGTGCACGGCATTAGCAGTGCCAGGGCTAGGGTGATGAATAGCTTTTTTTACCAATTACTGTGCAAACCGCTATCTAGCCATGACACACGATCGTTGCCTCGTTTACATGTTTGATGTTGATTTCACAGACACCCCTTGGAGGAGGGGGGAATAAATTAACATGGAATAAGATGTCAAGTACTACAGGAAACTTAAGGAAGAGCCAGTTCTAGCCGCAACCGGTTCAGTGTAACGCCAAGCTACTGGTGAAGAATAATCAGGTTGTCAATTAGACGACAGAAAAGCCTGGCGGCCTTGGGTTGCGCGGGAGGGCCGAGCGCTCTTTATTAATCTATTTATTATCCTTCCGGATTATATGATTATGCAGGGCATGCAGGTCTTCATCACCTACAGGTCAGGCTTACCTATCTAGTAGTATATCTCTTCCTGCGCCACCCGCACCAAACGCTCTATGGAGGGCTCAGAGGTCGGGCTTATCTTGTGTGCCTTTGTGGTGTTGGATGTAAATCAAAGTTGCCGAGTATATGCTTTCGCTTGAAAATACAGCTATGCGGTATATCGTCTACCCAGAACAAACTGCCTTCGTCTGCGAGTAATCAAAGGGAACCTCACGACGACCATCCCCGAATCATCGAAAGCTTTCCGGCAAGAGCCAAGCTCTCAGACCTAGCTGCTCATTTCAGATGATGTGCTGGTCCGACTGATCTTGCTTTCATCGTATCAGACTTTCGCCCCTACTCCATGAAGCTGGAGCTACAACACGGTACTTCTCCAAAGTCTAAAATTGCCAACATTTTCGTGGTGCTCATAATACTTCACTTGCTCTCCCGCATCCCTTTCCGAGTACCAAGCCAACTAGTCTACGATGTAGATCCATGCAGGTATCATGCCTTTGTACTTCACATCCTAGTCACTACTAGTATACCTTTGGTAGACGGCCATATGGAGTTGACTTCTTTTTTATTCATACTGCATTCAGCTATCTAGCTGTGATGACTGAGTTGAACTTGTGCCCTTGTAGGAAGTTTCAAATCTTTGAGTGAATCAGGCATGCCTTCGTCATCCATGCACACTAGTACCGAAGGAAATATGATTGATTCTTATTCTCGAATCAACCATGTTCTGACTCAGGTTAGAGAGGTGCCAAAATTTCAGTGCTCTACCTGAAAGACCAATCCATATGATGTACTACTGCCCTATCTAACCATAGAGTTATTTAATGAATCACCTTTACTCTCTCAACCAAAGGCATGTGGCGAACAATGCCTTTCAATGTGGTTATATATCATTCCGCCCTTTCTCAGACCGTATCGAACTTCAGCGTGATCCTTTTGATATGATTTAAGTTCCCACGTCCATTCCAGACATCTGCCAACATGATTTGTTTCCTCCTGCGAGATTGCACATCGTCATGAACATATATTTAGAAGCCAGCTGAGGTTAGAGACCAAGTTGATGTTAAGCTTGATATAGAAACCAGGTTGCAGTAGGTTGTGGAGGTGTATTTGACGCGGCTTTAATCAGAATATATCCTAACAGAAATGTAGGACTGAAGTAGCTTGAAGTCTTGAATTATTGCTGAGTGGGCCAACTTCTCCGATATTGTCGAGTTTGACTGAACTGAGCCCTCGGAGAATATCTCTCTCTCTGCATCAAAGAAAATACACTTGAGGCGTCCAGCGTTGGTTCTCTACGTGAATGTTTCATGGTAGCTCTGAGTCTAATTCTCGGTTAATGCTTGAGAATCGCAACATCCGTAGCCTTGATACATATCAGCCCGAAGTTGAATGTTTATGTTTAGAATCCCTTGGGTAATGTCGGTTAACTGCGCTGGTGAGTCTCGAAATCCTTCGGGGAAAACATCTACAGCTGTCGCTGGATCAATTGGTGTTGGTATACAGCAGAGCAAGACCAGAATAAAATCAGTCAATTAACGAAATCAATAGATGGAAGGATCACTACATCTTGCTATCTACATAAGGGACTTTAATTAACGATGCTGATCATAACAGCCTCCGTTGCTTAGCAACAGTTTCCAATCTACACCCTTGGTAGTCTTTATAGCTGACTAGACCCTACACTCCATCTCTACCGTACTTGCGCAGACAGTACACATACAAGGGAGTATTCCCGTAACAGTAGCAGCGAATACCTACAAGGTTAGTGAGAATTCATTAAAAAGCTAGAGCCCTATCTGCACCGCCCTCTACATGACATTCGTGGCACGATTGACGCAAAAACTATGGTCGACTGTGCCTGCATAGGTGACCAGTCCGGTGGCGCTGGGCATGAAACCAGTACAAGTGAAGCTAGGGGCCTAAATTCCCGAATAGTTTCCACAAGCCGCATCTCCTTCGGCCCCATATTTCGCATGCCCCTGAGCATGCCGGAAAATTCGCTATTCTCCAGAAGCTCACTCACATCTTGCATACACAGGCCATCTGAGACAGAATGCCAAAGTCTGGGTATCCCATCAAACGGCGACGATCAAACGGGGTCGGCGCATAGGGATCGCCACTGTTACCCCGCGGGGAGTAGGAGCCAGGTAGAGGGCTTAGGAAGAATATCACCCTTGGGACTACGCTTTTGGTCTGTCAAGCACTGCTTCTCTTTTGTTTCATATGCATAATCCTCCTAGTTACCCCTCAGGTTAAGGAAAAACACCGACTGTATGGTGCTCCCTTGGGTTTTAATGTGCCTAGGCTACAATTTCTTGTATTATTATATCCTTTCCGGCCTACGGATTTGGGACACATGAGACCCTCCAGGAGTCTATTCAGCATCTGGACAGCTGGGCAAATACCTGCGAATTGCTATTTGTTTGCTGTGAAGATGGGGGAGGAAATAAAAGTGTTCCGGCCTTATTCCCTGAGGTTCAAGTCGACAGTGATTAAATCGCTATATCCCTTAAGTTTCACTCCTTGTAGCATAATGTAATGCTAGTAGCATGTGCTCTTAAAATATACAACTAATGCACAGAGAAAAGATGATGGTCCTCTCATCAAAAGAATCGTGGTTTTGATGCGGGTGTTGGTCGAGTGCATATTGAATTAATTAATTTGTCCCGATTGAGGCGTAAGAGTGGAATTAATGTTGAATCCAGCGATGTCGGCGCGGGCTCTTGATATGCACAGTCGAGCTGGCTAGTCTTCGCTTGTACCGCAATTCAAGACGAGCCAGTTCTATAGGCTTTCCTCAGTGTGTCGTCTCATACTTTGCGCGGCAGAGTCTCAGCCTTCACTCAAGCTGCTAAAATGTTAACCAATGTGTCACGGTCATTGTCGAATGGTACGAAAATCAGAGAGCTTGACAAACTCTGACAACTTTGATTGTCAACCCAAGCTGACGTAAAGTTTACCCAGGTATCAAGAAAAGTGTTGATGGGTTGATATCGTTCAGATTGTCTGTTACTCAGGCAAAATATAGTTTCCATCTACCCTGATTTAACTCAGATCTCGAGCAAGATCGTGCACCATAGCCATATCAGACCAGCAAAGAATCCAAGTATCGGAAACAATGATAGAAACGATGCTCTTATCTCTCACTTAGCTTTCTAATATCTAAATTATGTCGTGAAATTAATCTATTGGTTGAGTCGAGATTCCAAGCCCTAATTGTTCCGTGGAACCTTAATTTATTATCCATTTAGCCCAGCTTAGCCATCGTGATTTGTGAATCGAGTCTGTTAATCTGAATTAATCCCTATCTTTATTCAAGTATCTTTTCATATCTGGAATGATGTGGATGCGGCAATAGAGAATCAAAAGTTTGTGTCCTGAGTAGAATCACCGTACATGCCTGTGAATACTGACTATGATCTGCTTCAGGGCTCATCGTCATGAAGATTATTAAAGCGCAACACAGGGATAAACACTTGGTTCCTGAGACACCTTGTAACCTCATGTAGGAGTGGAGGTAGAGTGGCGGTGAGAGGAAACGCATCTGGCAGCGTAGCCACTAGTAACACTGATGTAGGTTATTTACAAGCATATGATGAGCTAGAAATTTTTGGTTTCTTCCCTCTTGATCATGAAGACTCGCAAGATATGCTGCTCAAAACTGCGACAATGAGTACCATGTCGCCTCCCCACCCTCTGTCTACTCAATTTGATTCGCTGCCTTACCCAGATGGGCCGGGCGATTCCGAAAAGCCGGGCCGTCGACTATTTAAAGTTTATTAGATCTGCAGGCCATTGACGACATGTCCCAATTATCGTCATCTTAAACATGACGTATTTTTCAATCCTTGAAGCAGTCGAATTAGGGTAAATAGTTAGAAGGCGCCGATCATGGGCGAGATGTCATAATTGTTTTGAGTTCTTCATACTCGGAGTGCATTGCGCCTGTAGCACGTGAAGCGGTATTAATTATGATTCAATGAATGTGCTGCGAAGCTTGTATCTTCCACAGTACGAGTTGCTCAGAATATGATTATCAAAAGGTTGTAATGATGACCATGCAAGAGGCTATAGAGTCTACGAGCATTGTTTCGGGCCGTAACAGCTATATTGACCTAATATGGACTAGTGCAGCATCGACTTGAACTAAGAATAGAATTGATGTCGGCAGGGTCGGCCCGGGATCTAGGAATGTTCATTGACTAACGAGGCCGCCCATGCACGTGCTTGTCACCCAGTCTTCCCAAACTCCTGGTAACAGAATTCCTTTTTGCGCGGAACGAAGTATTGACGCCATTGAATGCACGAGGAAGGGGCAAATGTAGCCCCGACTAGGCCAAGATGGATATTCAAACCCCATTGGAAAAAGGTATTGATATCTCTGTTGGATAAAGATTATCATCTTCTACTAAGCTTAGTTCCCAGTACACAGTTCTTTTGAAGGATAACTCAACATCTGTCCAGCTATGCCATCCGAAATTACTTCCAGGAAGCTACTTAGTGCCTCGTAGATGTGCATAAAAAGTATATCTCGCTCATATCGCGAATGATATTCTTGATTTGATGTTCTCATGGAAAGCTAATTTCGCCTTTGGACAAGGACAATCTATTCGCACATAGGCACTAACCACACTACACCGGACATGAGCTTGATTACAGTTATTTCCTGCGACAGAGATGCCCGGATCGGAGTGTTGATAAACCAGGGCCGCCAAAAGATCGGTTGAAGCGCAGCCGTGTCTGTTATTGACAAATGCGCTTAGAATATTATGATACAAGTGCCCGACCTGTCTAGCCTCTCCGGCAAGGTTGCAGGGTCCTTCGACAAGGATCAAGGAGCAAGGAAGAAGCTTCAACGACGCTGCTTCTGCCGCAAAAGAAAAAGTGTCCATTGGGCAGTGAACGATCTGGCGTCTCCCTGTAGCCAAGGAATACCCACTACTGCATGTAGCGTCCCGAAGCTTCATCGGGTCCTGGAAAAAGCTGATTGATGAACCAGTTATTGACCGTTTCTTTCCATGGAAACTTCCAACCAAGCGTCTTCATCAGCATCAATAGATCTAGCTAATTCACATTCTTCGCCAAAGTTTAGATCACTAGCAGTCTAACCAGACCATCACCGGATAAGTTAATAGAAGAGGGATTACATAGGCTTTGCATCCTATTGGAATACTCCATGCGCAAAGGTCGTATTATGGCTGAATATTGGCTATCGCAGTGTCGTGATAGACGGAAGGCCCGAACGTTTGATTCTAATACGACGTGCAACACCTGCCATGGCATCAAATTTTCTACGCTAGTTTTTCCCGAGAAGGGCGATAAGGCTACCCGGAAAGTCTTTCGTAGCCTTCAACTTGCACTTGCCTTGAAAGCTATAGATTTCCCTAATCCGCGTGATCGAGAGTTCGGAGGATATCTTTCAAACGTTTCATTCTCCCAAAGCATTGGTATTAGAGAGCTGACCATATCAATCTGATCAACTTATCCTGAAATGGCTAGCCAGGGAAGCCACGAATGCAAAAGCGGTCCAAACCTTCGGATAGACCTTGAAGCGAAAAACAAGCTAAGCTTTCCATCGATTGTTTGGCTCAGTCGCACTGATATGTCAATCAGCCATGGACTGTGAACGACTTGAATCAAAGTTTAGAAGGAGCGGAGGTCGGAGTCTCGGTTTGCGATTGAGTAAGACCAAGAAATCAAAAGGTCGGAGATGTCCTGGCTCCATGCAGTGACCTTTTGAAACTAGAACAGCATCGAGACAACATGGCTGCTGAAGAGGGCTTCTTAGCCGTGTACGCTTGGGATTAGCTACCTGGCATCGCACTAACCACGCTTACAGATCATCTAGATGGGTAAAATGATAGAAGAAGAGAGCTGCGGTCTGCCTGCGCTTCGGCACTTACTTAGTATTGCTGGTAATTCTACTCCCCTACCTGCTGTAACGCCTAAGATGCTTCTCTGCAACAAAAGGTCTTGACGTGAACTTGAGGCTTTCTATTCTAAGGCCAGAGCTAGACGCTAGGTGGCTCCTGGTCAGACACTGATTCAGAAGAAGTGGCAAGAAATGTACCAAAGTGCGTGAAAGGTAAATCGGCAAGCAGTAACGACAGGTCCGTCCTGCAAGCTTAACACAAGTCTTCTGCTGCAACCATTCGACGATCCGAGCATGCTTAGAGTGAAGTTATTGCTGATGCTTCGACTCCACGCTTGAGGGAGTTTACCCTCGATCACTAGCTGGCCGCACATTAACCTGTCCGCAACAACGGCGACCCTGCACCCTAGCGGCGCAAAGGTCCTGCTCCCCGCGGATGCGCGTGTTGCAGCGACCGTCAGTTAGGGTGGGCCAGGACTTGTGCGGCGTCTGAACGGTGCTTTCGTGGCACCTGTCCGTTGCTGCTGACACTTCGCTCTCCGATTGTACAGGAGGCTTCCTGTCTTCTGCCGTCCTCCATTTGGCTGCTGATGCTTCGAGTCAAACCGACAGTGTCTGCACTCGTTGGCCGATCAGTTCACGTGGCCCCGTCAACGAAGGCACAGTTCTTCCGCGTCTTTCTCGGCTTTGCCCACTCTCCATGGCGCGCTAGGAGTTCATTGGCAAATGCAAGAGAATTGGCCCGTAAATTACAGTAACGGTGATGTCATGTGGCTAATTAGCCCTCCGACCTGTCTCCGTCTTCACATCTCCTTCGTCTCGGAAGGGCGCAGATGCTTCAGTCCAGCAAAGACCTTGCTTCTCCTGCTGCTGTCTACCCGGCTACTACATGGTTAACTGCATGCGCAGTTGTAGTCGAGCGCACAGACGACTTGCTGTTTGAAAGATTGCGCCTGGGATCTCCCCCCCCCCCCGCGAACCACTAGCTAAGCTACCAAATCTCATCGCAATTAGATGTTTGACATATTCATTTTAGAATCTTGCCCTTCGTCTCCCGCCCGCACGAATGAGCCCGTGCGCGATCAAAGGATAGCCACATCGAGCCTTCGGTGGGGGTCATCGTTCTATCGCGTACGCTTCCTCAGCGTAGGATAAAGTATGCAATGCCGGTCCCAGATGCCCACAAAATGTCCCATTCTATATCTTACACAATACACTGATTCCTCCTCTCAATTGCATGTCCTCTTATAATCATTCCCCTGATCAAGCCAGCCTATCCTCATCATGGTTGCTCTCACCGATGGCAAAGACTCGTCTTTTTCAGTCGATAACACAAATGCGCCGCCGCGCAAACTCAAGATTTTAATGCTGCACGGTATGAAGCCTTCAGTCTCCAAGAGGCCGAAGTACGCTGTAGCCTGGCTAAGATGCTGACCAGATATTAGGCTACACTCAATCTGGGAAACTTCTCCATGCCAAAACACGCGGTATCGAGAAACTTCTTCACCGATACTTCCCGGCCGAGATGAATGTTCACAACGGCAGTTTCCCCGGATACCCCGGAGGCGTTCAATTAATCTATCCTACCGGCCCCTTTCGATTAACCACAACTAATATTCCCGGGTTCAGCGCCAAGCGTCTCGACGCCGACGATGAAAACGAACTCTGGGGCTGGTGGACGCGTGATATGGACTCTGACTTATTTGCCGGACTCGAGCAAGGCTTAGCAAGTATCGCAAGAGTTATCCGTGAGAATGGTGGTATAGATGCTATCATGGGCTTCTCGCAGGGGGCCGCCGCCGCTGCCTTTGTCGCCTCTCTACTAGAGCCTGGGCGTGAACAAGCCTTTGCTGACATAAGGAAGAAGAATCCATCTGCCATGCACTTTCCCGAAGATTGGAGAGACCTCTCAACACTCTGTCCAAACGGCCTAAAATTCGCTGTCATATTTTCTGGCTTCCTACCCATGCACCCATCATACCGCGCATTTTTCAAGCCTAGGATCCAAGCCCCAACCTTACATATAATCGGAACCCTCGATTCGGTGATTGATGAGTTTCGATCAATAGCTCTAGCAGAGAGATGTGTATCTAAAGGGAAGAAGCTGGTTTATCACCAGGGTGGTCATATCGTACCGAACAGCAGGCTGATAAAGGGGGTATTGACATCATTCATTAGGGATTGTTTAATAGGTCGGAGTAGCGAGAAAGGCGTGGAAAAATTAAGATTGCCGTGATGACATAATGAAAAATTTGGGAAACAGGTATATTTCATTCGAGGAAAATCGTGCGAGGTTCACGCTAATCACATAATGTTAAACAAATAATATCATACAGTAACTCCTCAAAGATTAATTAATACTCTTTTCAATCCTAACAAGCTCTTGTGCTTTGACTAATGTTAGAATTTTTAGGTTGCTGAATGCGTGCCATCATCTCTTCCTTTGTAATCAAATGATCTATCCTCTCCAGCAGGCCTAGTAAACTTTTCATATTACTACTCCACTCGTTTAAAACATCATCTGCATCACGAGGCTTGGCAAAGTTGACAATCCGTGCCGGACGGTCAATTTTGGCGTATACAGTCTTGGCCGTCACCAAGTCACTGATATATTTCTCGGTTTCGTCCTCTCCCAGGTCGAGCAGTTGAGTCAAACGAGGAACTTGTATGCGGGTATAGTACTTGGCAATGACTCCAACATTATGTTCGATAACACGTTTCCGTAAATCTTTCCATCTTTGATGGGACTTCTTATCCGCAGATTGATTCTCTTGGGACTCAAAAACATCGGTGCTACAGAGGTGGGGTCCAAATACGCTGGACACCTCGGGCCATCGCATAAGTTCGTGTACGGTAAAGAGCTTTAAGAGCTGCGCGTCGAGGGGAATCTGGGAGTTTCTAGCATCATTGTAAATCCGATGGAGCAGATCAGACTGCTCATTATTATATGGTGCAAGGATGACGTAATAGATGATTCGTTGGAGAACCTATAATTGTTAGAAATGAAACGTTTTGATGGAGAAAATTTACTGAATGGAGCTTTTGGGGATCCTCTTCCACAGCCTCGGTGTCAAGAACCTGTCTATAGTGTTTACAAGCATCCAAATACCTGTCATCATTTTTAGCTAGAATGATTTGCTGCTCGTAATATTGAAGTTTTAGATCTGTAACATCATCATTCCCCAAGTCAGTAGTATCCTCCCCCATAGCGCGCTTCTTTTCTAGGTCTATAGTCTCTTTTTCCAGTTGTTCTTCAGTCTTTTTTTGTTTCCTAGAAAGGTACTTGGTGCTGATCTTCCGGCTAAGGATACCAGCCTGAACCCAATCTTCGTTTTCGATGCATAGAGCGACTTGAGCGAGAATGAATTCTGTTTTTTCCCTTCTTTCCATAGACCCAAAAGTCTCAACTTGAAGCTCGCATAAGATCTCTGAAGCAGCTTTCAAATCACCTTGCTTCTTTTTAATGTCTGAAAGTATCTTGGTCACTCGAGCACGCTCTACTTCCACAAATATTTTCCCCTCAGTAACGGTTCGGAGAGTTTCAATTGTAGCTAACTTGATCGTTAGATTTGGCGCAGAGTCAAGAAATCCCATTACGGCCTGCACCATTTTGGTGATGGCTTGTTTGAGTTGGCCATGTTTTTTAGACAGCAGTAGGATTTGCTCGTTCAATAATTCCCAGTCTCCTGACTCTTTTGATAAATTTACTATTGCGACGAGAATCTTCGTTGTTGATGCAAGATCTGAAGCCTGTAAATGATTAGCTAAGAGTGACAAGTTTGGCTTTAATATTTACCTGTCTTGTCTGTTTTTCTAACACTGTGAGTTTTTCAATAGCACCTAGAATATTTGACTGATATACCAGTTAATACTTGAACTAATCCTGAAAGCTAGATTGTATACTTTGGCAAGTTTCTCAGCCTCCGGAAGCTGTTTATCCACCTCTTTGGAAAAATCCTTGTCTGGTTTTAGAGTCTGATTGGACGACATGTTGGTAATTTAAATTGACTGGAAATTTTACAAATAATTCTGAGGTCGGCAGTGACAACAACTACCTTAATCGAAGCTGATGAAGCCTCGCAGTACTGAAGGGACCCAGCAACTTTGAGTCTCCAAAGCCTGGTGTTCCGACTGGCCTTGGCAAAGTGAGTGCCTCGTGAGGCAAGAACTGATGGACCACCAAAGATCCAAAAACATACATATAATGCATAATTAAACATCGAATTCTTTTATAAATTGATTCACCATTAAATCAAAATTTAGTTTTTAGAATCAAGATATGCCGCCCCAAACCTCCGTTGAGGCTGGCTCACGGTCCTCCTTCTCACCCAAACCTCGACGCGTCAAGACGTCGAAATGGTTCTCAGCGAGCCACCTCAACACCTGCCGCTAAATATACAAAAAATCACAGAGCCAATCTATGAGAAGAGCTTTCAATTTCATCCCAAATTATAACTGATTCATACAACGTTACGATGACCAACTTACTCACAAATGAAGGGAAAGTCTTCAAACAGCGCTTTGCAGAGGCAGAGCTTAATGTTAACGGGCTCATCAACATATCGGTATCTACTTTGAGAGAGGGTTTCGACGATAAGTTGAAGCAACCATAGCCGCCCTCCAGCGCAAAAATGATGATATCATGCGCGGCAAAACAGCCCAGCGCTCTACTACCCTTCAATTGCAGTCCAAATAAGGGGAAATCACAAACCTCCTGCGTAAATGAGCTACAGAGCCTCGCCGATAGCCCCAACAAGCATCGCGCGTCCAGTGCAGATTCTTGCGAGGGAAAGTAAAAGATCGACAACAGAGAAAAAGTCGGCTATAACAACATCCCCCAGCCCAACCAGGGCAATACTTTGCTTGCCACAACATCGCTGATAAATCTTGTAATGAGGTGTTACGGAAAAGCCTGAGCCGACAAATTCAACAACACCAACTACTGGTCGAAAGACTAAGCCGACGGGGCCTGCTCTTACGTTGAACTCCAAAGCGCCAGCAACAAAGCTTGACCGACCCGATGAGCGTATATTCCTGTGGCTCAGACCCGACCAACAACAGAGACATATGCCTGTAAACTTCATAAAAATAAGCTTTGCAAGCAAGATACGCCTAGCAAATTCTGCAATAAAGCAAGTTATTGCCGTGAATTCTAGGTTCATAATACAAGCTGAAGGAGAAGGAGTTAGAGGTGCACTCCTTTCTGAAAGAACTATCTTGTATAGCTCAGAAATGAAACTTGAAGCCTTCTCCAATTGGATCTCGGTGCTAGCATCAAATATACTCGATAGGCTCTACACTCTGAAAGGGCCATACCGGTGACTTAAAACTGGCGATTGGAAAAACGACCCTCAAAACGGGAGTCAGACTAAAATCGGCTTTTACTTTTGCGATCAGCATGGCTAGGTCATCAACTGACTGGGTGTCAAAATTTACTACCGTAAAACCAAAGCTCGGCGAACGAATATTCGAAGAGAGCAGACGCCTTCACGAACTCCAGCGCAAGCCAAAAATTGCTCAATGCAACCGATGCTGGGACATCAGCTAACTAAGATTTGCTCCCGCTATGGTTTAATTGAGCACAAGGCATCTGATTTCAAGCAGGTCATTCCAAGGTGCATAGATTTTTACGGGCCACATGCTGCAACCTAGTCTATCTGCATAGTAAGGCCGACACTGGTTGGCGGTAAGACAATGCAACGCTCAAAAGACCAGCTTTCGGTAATCCGTGAGCAGGTCACAAGGCAAGGACTGCTTCAAACCATTAACAAGAAGCTAAGCAGAAAGTCGCAGAAGCGATTGCTGAAAATAACCTTTCAGATGTTCCTTAATATCTGTAAGGGGCCATAAACACACCGAGTTTCAGACCACGGCACCAAAGATCTCATTCCTTTGCGCTAATTTAGGCTAAAGAGACTCTGCGACAGATATTATCCAGGAACCCTAGGCTAATCTGAAAGATGCTATCTGGCTCACCAAGTTGCATATCCGATTTAATAAACACTTGCCTCTCTATTGCGCCCTCAATCTAGCTAGACCACGCTCATTAACTATACTCGCGAAGGGATAGAGAGCCTCCTAAAGCCAATTTGTGACACATCTTCTGACTTTATTTCTGTTTTGGTTGAGGGAGCTATATCTATATCGATTTGCCAAGCCTATAGAGCTGGTCTTCTACTTCTGCTAGCATAGAAACCGAGTGAGCATGCGGTCATCAGCGGAGATTTCAACGCCATACGCCCGACTAGCAGCCAATGATCACTCGACTCCACGGTGATGACCAGTTGCTTGAAGATTGGATGCTTGAGTACGGCGCGGACCTATCCTTACGGCCAGGTGCACTAACTTATGGTCGAGCAAAAATCCTTGATCTAGTCGGGTCCAATACCAGAGTCCTGGCTGATTTATGAACAGAGCTCGATATATCATTGGACCACCAGACTCTAGCTGTGTACTTCTCTCGCCCAAATTCCAAATGCAGAGCTACCGTTCAGATTAGATAATCGTTATGGGTGAATGAAAGCGCTCTTGAAGTTTTCACCAGAATTTTAGCAAGGTGAGGCAATAGAATCGAGAATCGGCCGATGACATCCACAATCGATGTAGATAACCTTGCCAACGCCCAGGCTCAGATATTCAGCGACGTAACTAGTCCCACAAGAAGACATGGGAGCACGAAGAAGGGAAGTAAACCGCCTTGCTGGACGGAATATTGCCGCGCGGCCAAACTTTAGTACAAAATAGTTTGGGACGATAATAGCAGAAAGGTATTTCGCCAAACGGTCAAAATAGCGAAGCTCCAGTACTGGCGTCGCAAGTCTTCCGAGGCTGTAATAGATGCTGAAATTTGCCAAATGGCTCGTTGGGCAAATCCTCGACCTCAAAATACGGCAAAACCATTCAAAACTCCAGGTGTTTTGGTGGAGGATCCAGGCAGGCGAGTGTGCTCACTGCGATACTTGCTTCTTAGCTGGCTTACTAGAGAAAATGACGTCAACATCGAGCAGCCCAAGCCAGGTGAAGGCAATCTACGACGGGCTTCTAGCGTCTCGGATAAAGAAGCTGTCGACCAGGATTTCCTTCTGTTTGAGTTTCATGTAACTGAGTTTATTATTATTTATTCTGATGATTTTTTTAGGTGTTATTCACCTGGGTTTTTTATGGGGGCCGGCAGAAGGCCGGGAAAGGAGACTGAATTGACCGGAGGCCTAACTAGATTCAGGAACTGACGGAAGAAATGCAAAGTTATCAGTTCCTGGCATGGAGCCAGTATTGTCAAAGTATTAATATATTAAGTAATCTATGCTGAGGATAAAGGGCCGTAATAGAACTGGGGAAATTGGGTGTATATATATAAAGATGAAACAACTTGATGGGAGTCACAAGAACTTCTTTCCTAAAACATCCTCACAGAGTCTACTTGATTAACAGAATCCAAGTGTGTCGCGACAGCTTACCAGAAAAAGTCCCCTAAAGTATATGCAATTACCGTGCGGCCATCCGGGGCAGAATAGACCGCAATCAGTTGCACAGTAAGAACACTCTACGAAGGCTCGCATAGATTGAATCATTTCTCAAAAGTGTTCAAGTTAGCGGCAGCCGTTTTGCTCCCAAAGCCCGGCCGCGAACTCAGAAAAGGCAAAGGCTAGCGACCCATCTCACTAAAATCCTCCCTTGGCAAATATCTCGAGAGGCTAGTGGCAAAACGTATGGCGTGTACCGCTCTATCAAAAAAGCGGTTCTATGTCAGCTTTTCCGGGCGCTCCCTAGTAGATATGCTAACGAAGTTGTCTCATGCGTAATTCATGAAGTGAAACATGCCATGAATAGGAGATAAAAACAGTCCTAGTCACTCATGGAGTTCAAGGAGCCTTTGATACAGTCCCCCACGGAAGGTTGTTGATGAGAATGAGGAAAATGGGGTGACCAGAACTAGCTGTCGAATGGATAAAATACTTTCCTCACGAACATTCCGCCTGCATCCGACACGAAGACGGTTTCACAAGTCTGGTCTTACTATAATACAGACTCCCACAAGTGTTGCTGCTATTCTCAATTCTATTCCTTCTCTACATACCCGAGATTTTAGAAGTGAGCAAATAGAGATTTGGATATTCTGATGACGTCGCAATATTTTAGATTGGCTCAACTTCCCAAGAATCTGCTACAGCCATCTAGCAAAAGGTCCATGCGGTGCTGGCTAGGGCTTCTGTTGGTTTATAGTAATAGATCTCTCATCAGCTGGTTTTCCCAGCGTCGGTATTAGCTAATGTTGCAGGAGAAAAGAGGGGGTATCTCATGTGAAATAGACCCTAATGATGTAATGCTGAATCCAAAAAGAATAACGATTCAAAACAGTATTATAAAATCCAGGTTATCGACAGCTTCTAAGAGCGCCGTATATTCTGACCCTGGTGAAGCCGAATGGAATACTTCCTCGGTCCAAGGACTAGAAGATGTGAGCTGCCACCAGTAAGGGTCGATGAACGGGAAAACCAAGCGTCGGATGAGACTCGATGGCTCGGAGTGAACTTGGACCGCGACTTGTACACCACTTTCGAAGACTAACCAGGCACATTCAAGACCCGAGGCCGGACTTACTAACAACCATCATTCGCATACTAGCCCCCCAAGTGTAGTGCACGCTTCTAAGACTTGGTGGCTAGGTCTTACTGGGGAAGCATACAGAGATGTTTTCCGAAACTTCGTCGGAAAGCAGTGCAGAGATATCGACCAGGCTAGTATGGCTGGGATCCGCGTAGCTCTACCGACTTCGTGTAACACGCCGACCACGGCCTGGAGGCGAGAAACCTGGATCCCACTGGCACACATTCTAGTTGAGAGACGACTAATCCAATCTGCAGCCCTTAACTGTAGGCTGGACATCAATCACTCATTGCGCCTTTGGGCACTGGAGACAACTGATAGCGCTCGGCTCCGCCTTGGATTGCGGACTGGAGATATAAACAGGTTTTGAACGGATCAAATCCACGACTCTAGGGTGCAAAAGACTTTTCGACTTCCTTTGGAACCAGAACTGCCGCCATACTCTCACCTCCCCACACCGGTGTATCGACAACAACTCTGTGCAAGTATAGATCAAGCAGCCAAAGTAACTTAGCAGTGGCTAAGATCGCTACCATCTGACTGTCTTTCCATTTACAGCGAAGTTTCTGGTGCATCCATCGGCTGGGTGACATGGACTTTTGTGGTCGTGGCTGCGGGCACAGGACAGGTAGTTAAGCAGAGAAGCTCCTGTAAATTTGCGAGCACGGGAGTCTTAGATGCCTAGATCCACAGGGCTATGGCCACCCTTGAGGCGTTAACATCGAGTAATTCGAAAACTCGGAAATATCCTTTTTCCCTTTTTCTTCTCCTATCGATCTCGTCGCATCCAGTCTTAGATTGCGATCAAGTCTTGGTATTTTCAAAATACCCTTTGTTCGAAAAAGTGTCCCAACGCTATCTCGAATAACACGAGAGTCCGCCCGAAGGCTCTCGCAAAAACGCCGGACCTCGCCCAGTCTCCAAAATGCATTGAGATGGGCCAGACCTCAAGTAAAGGGAAAGAAGAAGCCCTAATCACTGTCTTTACGCTCGATACTGACGTGATCGGGTCAGTCGAAATTGTTGAGGCAATTCCTCAACCAGCCTCCATCTCCCACGTGATTGAAGGTCTCTTCAATTCGCTTCATTCTGAGTCAAAGTATTCAGAGAAAGCTGAAGTAAAATTAGCTTCAACTTTAGAGTCGCAATCTAAAACTACCACTAAAATAGACTACCCTTCAGAGCCTCGACAAATTCTTAAGGTCGAAAAGCGACGCGCCGCCGAAACAGCGGCAATACTGGCACTCGGCTCCGCAGCCATCAATGGCGTCGAAATAACCCTTCTCCCTTTGACCAATGGGTCGAATAGACAATTCGTAGACTCGATGAAAATCTACCTACACGCTGCCATTGCGCAATACATGGCCTTGGTCTCGGCCTCCAAATCTGGTGAGCCTCTCCAAAGAGATCCCGTCGTTCGATACGATTCATTGCGCGTTTACTTGCTGTCTGAACGTGGTGGTTATTGGCAGTTCCAGCAACAGCTTACATGTAAAGGCACGTGACTGTAGAGTCACACGGACCATGTAGAGTATACCAAGTAGTGTAGCAGATAGAGAGATAAAAGCACAACACGAGATATCAAGAGTAACCAATAAGTTGCAACAGATATCACATACCTGTGATGCCAACACTTGCCTTAGCATCCCATAAAATATGGAAACCAAGGCAACCTGATGTTAAATCTGCCTTCTTGTACGGAAAACTAGATCGGGAGATATACATAGAAATTCCTGAAGGGTTTATGGATGTCACAGTTCGAATATAGAAAGCAAATGGGTATTTGTGTAATTGAAAGATAAAGCCATTATTCATCTATGGAGAAGCAAACTACCTGCAAGTCTCCCGTTGTCAGAGCAGCATGTAGACAGCAGGGCGGAGACATGGGTCAAAGAGGTAGTATTCAGGCTAAAGGGTGCCATCCTATTTTATGCATGAGATAGGTGCATAATTGTCAGGTAACTGGGAGCCTGACCTGTGACAGGCGAAGTGTATGTAATCAAAGTAAAAGATAACTCAGTAAAAACAACTTAATTCCTATTTCTCCCGGAATTCTAGGACTACATAAACTGATCATGATTGACTTGATCTCTTGATCTCTAAATACAGACATGCGCTAGGAATAGAACAACCTGCGGTTCTAAATACAGAATGCAAGCACTGACCGTAACAAAAAACCCACGCGCGCATGGAAAGTCCCTATTTTCGACCCGAGACATTTCCCTGCCCAACTCCTTCGATGGTTATTCTTAGCCATCGACAATAACTGCTCGGCCAAAAGGTCAGACTAGAATCATAGAACACTAGAGCATAGTTATTTCCACATATAGAGATAATATAGAAGGCAATCCTGATACCCGTGCTACTTATACACATCCAGAGGTATCTAAATCTAGCCTACGTTTACAGTGAAAATGAAACTGACTTGAGGTTTGTTCTGCCACACAGGTAACGCTTCCGATACTTTTGGCACTATCCTTTACGTTTCCTCGGCGGCGATTTCGTATCAGTTTTTGTCTACTGATAATCCTTGGAGTGATAGTAAATATAGGTTGCCTTTGATAGCCATCGAAGGCTACGGGACTTATCGGCCCACAAGCCGTTACAGAGGAATCTGGTAAATGTTATTTTCTACGAAAATCAATCTATGGATTAATTTCAGTTACTATGACGAAAAGTTGTCCTAATTGTGAAAGCTGTGCCCCAACCTGCGGCTCAAGCCTCAAAAATAGATGCTCTGAAGGCAAAATTCGACAAACAACTATTCCTTTGCCTTGAAAGCGACTACCCAAAGCGAAAACTATCTCCCTGTGTATTTGATCTGCATTGGAGGTTCTCCTCGACTGCAGTTGTCACATCGATTCGATTGGTCGAGTCAAGCTGTTCTTTGTCATTCTGGTACTAATCGAAGGAAGATAAGGCCTCCTAGATGCCTCTTCGCAATTGGCGAGCTTTAACGCCAAACTTGAATTACCTTCAAACCTTGTCACCGTCAGGATCTCCAACGTACCCGTGAAGGTCAACACGTTGTACGGCTACATATCGCTCTGTGAATTTTGGATCCCTGACGAGATTATTCGAGTTGTCGGCGTAAAGCCAGTTCAGGCGCGGCCCCATGTAACGTACCTTTCCGGTTCGCCATGCCGCAACTGGCATGCAATTTTTCATTTAGAAACAGCACCTCGTGCGGGCTTCCATATTTTCATCGAGCCTGGAATGGCTTCCATTCACAAACCTCCTCGCCAAATTGAGCATTGTCGACTCTGACTCGGCAACCACGCTACCCGTGGTTACTCCCGCGCCTCAGCTTGCTGGAACTACGGCTCAATAACTTAGTCTGCCGCGAAGTACAAAGCCACCGCCGAGTGTAGCAACTGCGGCGGTCCTCGCCGTTCAGATATTCGATACTGATAAGCTCGACTGACCTGGGCTGGCCCAGTGACAAGGGAACGGCTTATCACAATGTCAAAGGCTATCCAACGAGAGTTCGCGCCAGTAGCTCGTGTAAAGGCTGTTGTAAGAAGCGCTGAGGTAAGAAATCAATCTGCCTTGAAAGTTACGACGATTTCGGAGAACTTGGCTTTATGGGCTTGAATCTAGAGTAGCAGGCTTGAGGTGCGAGGAGCAGCTGGAAGAATTCAGTAATGGCTTCAAGATTTTTGAAGAGGGACCCACGACTGTGGAGGAAACCCGTCAATTCATCTCCAGCTCTTGGTGGAAAATGAGTAAGATTTTCATTTGGAAGGTATGACGGAGAAGAGAATGCGCGAGAGCCACTGTTCTCGGATCCAACGTGAGGGAATCTCCTGCTTTTCAAAGTCATTTTGGCTTTAGTTTTGCTGTTAACTTCTACACTTTCAGTGGAAGTTCATGCGTTTGGAATGAGTTTGGCCTGTGCGTAATGATCCCCGCCAGCTCCGCCGGTTCTATACCTTGGTGGACTTAGAGCTTCAGCTTAGGTCAATAAATGTAAAAAGTAAGAAGAAAATAAAACATAAATATAGTCTAATAGCCAGTTAAGGAAACATCAAACACAGAATTTTAAATCTCCTGTGGATTAAATGAATAAGTGGTCTATAGTCTAGATTAATTCTAATGGTATAACTTGAGTGGCTTGGTGTGACGGGCTTTGCCAGAACTGGGCTGGTTAATCGAACTACCGTCTATGAAGTTAAGCTGTAACAGAACAGCGCTTCCGGGGATACGAATGGCGCGCTCAAGGAGGTACAAACTAGATGGGGAGTATGATGCAGGAAAAGAAGGGCGCCAGGGAGAAAGGACTTTTCTCAAGTAGCCAGGGTAGAGAGTTATTGCTAGTCTAAGCAGAGAATATGAAATATAGGCGACGACGTGGAAGATAGAATCACTCTCCAATATTAATGTGTCTAGCTGATACGGCGTGCGCTAAGGATACTGGAGATCGCCGTCTGCCGAAGGTAATGTCCTAATAACTAAGGATAATAAATACCAATGAAAGATACTTCGAGATAATTAACCCAGCGAGGTGTCAGGAGTTCAAAGACTGGAGAGACTAAGTAGATTTGAAGAGAATTAGTCAAGAAGTCGAGTTGCGGAGTAAGCGAAGAAGTCTGATAACTTGAGATCAACTGACTTACGAAGGATGTAACGAGTAGTGAAAGACTGGGAATATCGAATGGTGAGAATAAAATATTAAAATATTATATAATTGCTTGAATTGGAGATTAAAGAATGAAAGCATGAGAGGCCAGAGAGCTACTTTGTGGTAGCTGCAGCTTCCACAAGTATAACTAAAGATTCTACAATTATTCCGCTTAGGCTAGCACAAGATCTAGCCTCAACAGGCTCGATTCAAGCTTGTGCATCGACTTAGATGATAATCTAATGATGACTGTCTCGGATATTTTGAGAATCTTTTCCTATAAACTTCACCTCGAACTTTCCGCTTAAACACTGATTCAAGAATGTCTTGCCATAACACTAGTATTGCTTTTGTCATTTATATGCCTATCACTCGAGAGCTAAAGAGCTTCTCCTTCAATCTGAGAAGATCACTGGGAAGTACTGCCACTAAAACCTGTTAGAAATTGTCAGGGATTTCTAGGAGGAAATATCTCGAAGAACAAGTGTACAATTTCGGACAAGAATTTATTGATAGTTGTACGTGATATCGAACTCTCTTCTCAATATGAATTAGTAATATACAATATTCCGTTAACTTGGTTTTACATATACAGTTGAGTCTATCGTTAAATACAGATCCCCGAGGCTTTAGTGATCCCGAACTCACAGTGATCTAGCAACAACCAGCCACTCAGTTATCGCAAGATAGCATTTCCTAGCCACTGAACCTTATTTAGCCTAAATGAGCTTAATCATATTCAATCGAACCAACTCAATTAATCTTGATGATCATACTTAGAAATCTAAACCTTCATACATGCTGAGTCTAGATTTCCAACACGTTTTCCGACGGTTTTGATGCGGTCGGAGGAGATTTTGACGATTCTCCAATCCTGTGGGGGACGGAGGATGGTTGAAGAAATTCCTCAACAATTTCGACTGACCCGATCATGTCAGTATCTGACTCGTTGACGGAGGGAAGGGCTTTTTCCTTCCCTTCAGTTGAGACCTTGCTCATCTCCGCGCATTTCGAAGACTGGGCAAGGCCTGTTAATTTTTCGAGACCCCTCGGGCGGACTCTCGTGTTGTCCAACGAGACGTTTGGACGCTTTTTACGAACTGGAGACATGGTGAAAATGCCTAAGCTCGATCACAATTCGAAGACAGATGCGACGAGATTAAGAGGGAAAAAAATAATTTTCGAATTTCTCGACATGTGCGATTTTTGATTTTTTTTGTTCATTAACGTGCTAGGTATAGTGATTCCTGTTGCACTCCTATTGGAGCTTAAGCACGGGTGGGGCTGGGCTGGTTCAGGTTAACTACCGTAGAGTACAAGTACCTCGTCCCACCTAAATGACCGGACCACCTCAGACTTCGCCCATGTGTTGAATCATGTCAAGCCTAACCGTCCAGAGAACCCTCTTTTGGCACGCCGAAGCACAAATTCCTCCTCAGCCTCGGCCACTACGCGCCCGAGCCCTTGACATCCTCATTGACTCCGAAATATAAATGTAGTCCCAGATCTCATCGTTGCTCTAGCCTTGCACCTTCATATCGTACCGTTGGGTTGTTGTCGTCATTGGGGATTTGTGTAATCCCCTCGGTGTATGTTCCCTTTTCTTCCTCCTATATATACGTCCTGTTTCCGTCGTGACTTTCCTCATTAGGGCGTGTGTAGGTAGGTGATCGGACGGGTATGGAGGTAGGTCGCAAGTGTAGGATCGATTGAGGAATACTTCGTCGCAAGTATAAAAGGAGTTTAAGAGATGTCGGATGTTTGAATACGACCCCCAGATAGACCTAGTCCTATTCGTGAACCGTATGTTGGTGGCGATGAGTTTTGTTCGACTTTCTTGCGGTTGTAAAATCTCTGCGGGCTGATTTTGACCTAAATATCGAGTACAACTCCTTCGAGCCGAAAATCCATTAAAAAAATCTTCTCACCCTTTTTCATGACTGAATCTCGGCTGTGGGCGAATATTTCACTCCCAGGTTCGTAGAGGACACCACTGATAGGTGTGCAGCCTTCGTCCTCCTCGAAATGCGAGATTGTTTGTTCATTTTTAAATACTTTGCAGCTTTCGAATGTTTTGGATCGGCTGGTGCTAGTTGGCCAGAGCGCTGCTTTCTATTCTGACTTGTCCATGAGGTCTTCCACTCTTGAAAAGCCGCCATCTTTCCGGTTGCAATTTCAGGTCTTGCTTGCCATAACTGGCATGTATTAGCAAAAGAATTATTCAATCTAGTCCGGCGCCCTGCACCTCGCCGAAGCCGTCCTATATTCTACTATTGAAATGATAAAACAATTGTTATATTAATAAAGACTTAACGTGTCTACAATACACTATTCCTGTCTTATTTACATTATTTGTAGTGCACAAGTGATCCAGCCCTCTAGAGCTAATACTAATGTCCTAAACGAATCGAGTGGTATTTTTTTTAAATTACCTAACGTCGTGCCGGCGCACAACAGTTAACTATAGGGCCACGTACCGAAGGTTTTTTTAATTCAATTTATTGTCATTTCTGAGTAATGGACCATGTAGGACGTGCAGGTCCTTTCTGCCTACAGGCCAAGGATACTTATGCCAGTAGTATATCCCCTCCTATGCCTCCCATACAGCTCCACTCAAACAGTACCGCCCCTCACAACCCCTCATTCAATCATATACTTGGAGAAGCCCTTTGCCCTTCATTATCTCCCCTCTCCAGCCAACGAAACGATGGCCATTTGCGGGTGTATGGCAACCGGGAAAAATCGCAAAAACCACTGGGTGCGGGGCTCTCCTAATACCGACATTAGGATTAAATCCGAAGACATAGTGACCCTTCTGATGCGTTCGAAGAGGCCGGCCAGCTGGGCGCTGCAGACTTGTGGGTACCTCGGGAAATTCACCCCCTGCATTTCTAGTCTCCTTCCAACTCCTTCCCGAAGGTCGTTCTGAAATGTCTAGAAATTCCCGACAGAGCGTGATTGCTGTATAGTAGCTTAGCCCGAATTATTTTGTGCCGTCCCGGGCGCTAGGGAGTGCTGTTGCCTTATCGACAATAGAAGTCCTCCTGGCTTGTTTTCCGAGATCTCGATCTTGGCGCCCACGAATATTCCAGAGTTGAAAGCCCCTCGAAAATGTCAGTTCCAGAATGGTCCTGTCACGAAACGGGTCGTGATTTAGTCAATCAAACGAGGGAAAGTAGTCTATTCAGATTCTCAATGAAGAACGAATGGTAAATACAGAGGGAAAACACGTTCTGGATATATGCCAAGTGCGCGCTAATATGCGAGGGATCGACATTAGTTGTGGACCCATAACAGGTCTTCAGACACCTGTTCCCCCTCTCGCTCTCCGTCACAGCCGCCTGCTCTCCCTCAAGTTGTTCGTCCCATTATAGCAACAGTCCTCCACAGGCCAGGACCAAGGCTTTGTATTTTTCGACTTGATTTCCTCCTTGCGGGTAAGAATAGCGTCTTAAATATGTAGTGGGAGATAGTCGGCAACGAATGGGGCTAGCTCCTGTTTGTAAATGGAGCAACGTCTTTATTGGTCGTTGAGGCGAGATGATACTTGGTTAGAGAGAGGTTGAGGACTCAAGATAATGGTGATTGCTGCATGATTGAGAAGATGTCAAATGGAGATGTGCATGTGTTTGCTCTCGACTTCAATTCGGATGCGATTCTTCTTAGCTATCCCAGATATGCAGAGCATACTGAGCGATTACACTGGCACCACTGGAAGGTGAAGTATTCGTCTTTGCCGGCCAAGTGCCGATTAGCTCAGTCTGTAAAGACTACCCGACGTGTCAGCGCCACAAAAGAGCCCAGAAAATATAAAGCGAGCCCCATCCACAGCTTAGCATTCCAGAAATTAGTAAGAGTTTTGAAGGATTGACTGTCTTTGCCAATCTTCTAGGTAATACCCCTGCAACCTTGAGTCCTTTAATTTAACAACTTCCAAAGCTTCCACGGCCCAGTTTGTCCACCATACTCTCTCGTAGGCTTTGATTTCGTCATAGAAAATTTATACTAAGTAATCCGACAATAGCTTCCCCTTATAGCCGGCAAAGAAGAATTCTTCACCTTCCAGTGGTGCCGGTGTAATCGCTCAGTATGCTCTGCATATCTGGGATAGCCAAGAAGAATCGCATCCAAATCGAAGTCGAAAGCACTCGCAAGCACATCTAAAATCGACGACTCATCGTCAATGTCGGACCTATCATTCTCATGCGAGTCCTCTTCAATCTTACTACACCAACTCGCCTCAATCAACGATAATGGCATTACTCCAATGGTAATCGGGCATTTGCTTCATCAAAAACCGGCCATCTCCCACTACACATTTACGACGCTATGTATAGCTGCGAGGAGAAATTCAAGTCATAATCTACAAAGCTCGAGTTTTGGTCTATGGGGGACCGTTGCTCCAATGGGCCTTCACATCTTGAGGGGGGACAGGCAGCTGGGACGTGGGACGAACGAGTGAAGAGGTCACAAATGGGCATGCTGGGACACACATTTTTCGAGTATTTTTGACTTAAGATTGTCTGTGGGCGCAGAAGCAACGATTTCGGATAATGCAACTGACACTCTAAAAACTGGCAACGATGGAAGGTGTTTTGGTCCGCCTCCTGGTCGTCTTGTCTCCGAATTAAAGTCTGGGTAGCCTGGACACTTACCTCACTCGAGAATGGGAGGACTGTGAGGCCATATCTCGTGCGGCGGCTATAAACAAGATAGCAAAGGCATGTTAGGGTAGCTAAAAGTTTTTCCTGTTTTCCCTTTTGTGGATATTAATGGTTGAGGGAAGGGTAAATGTCCCTAACACCAAGGTCTCGAGTGGTATCAGCGAATGCACCCAATACATGAATAGTCCAAATTTCAAACTGAGATATCGTCGTATATAGTCGCCGGAGAAGCTAGTCTTCTCCGTGTCATGCTCTTTGAGTGCAGGGCTTGTGCCAGTCACAAATAAATTTTCATCATCATCAGCGTCCCCCGATAATTCCCCGTCGACAACAGAGTTGGAATAAAGGGTCGCGAGTCGTGCTGTGGCATTTTTTCGGCATTAAATAGGAACTCGAAAAATTGCTTGGTGTATCAAGGGATAATACGGTAATCGGCTTGAATGGTCTTCATAATTTTCGTCGTGATTTATCAAGTCGAGAAATCAAAGGGCTTGTCCCTCACTGTCCATGAGAGCAAAGTTTGAAATTATCCAATTTGAATATAAAAATATAGCTAGTATCTCATGTAGATTCTAGGAGTCCTCCATAGTCATAGACTCAGTTAGGACTATAACAATAATCTAATCTAATCAAGTCGAGAAATCTCTGGATTCCGGGAGTTCCGACCAAAGCCAGCCCGGAACTACTCCTTCTGACGAGACTTTCAGTTTGGGTAAGATCGATTCGACCGTTGGGGGAATATTTTGTTAGGGCACGCTAATTATGGTAAGCAAGAACTCAAGGTTTAAAAGGTAACAAAGCTAATGAACAAAAGCTCTGCCCACACGTTACATCTGTAATGAGATTGGAATTACGCGAGTAGTGATGAAAATGTGATCAGTGCTTCCATAATGCCGGACTGCCGTGGGTATCCTAATCCAACTCTATATCTATAAACCACATCCCAAGCCACTTAATATATTTTACTCCCAAGCTCGTAGAGAATACTATTGGCAGGTGTTCGGCCTTTGTCTCTGAGAGTTCCATCTTTCTGCCTCTCATATAGTACCGGAGTGAGAGGGATCAGGACGAGTTTACAAGATGATGCAAAGGAAGGATATAACCTTGAAGGGAGTGAAATTCTGAAATTTGGCAAGAGTTTTACGAATTGGGCTTTGTGCGTGCCAAGACTTCGCTTGCAAGAGTGCAGCTCACACTATAAAAACAAGCAGACGATGGAAGTTGTTATGCTCTGCCTTCTGGTGATATTCTCTGTTGTAGTTTGAGTAGCCTGGGCACCTACTCCACTTGGGAAGGAGACATCCCAGATTACATTTCGCGCGGAGAAAATTTGATGGATGATGAAGGCATGTCTGGATAACTCAGGGATTTTGAGACGTTCTCCTGGATGGGTATTCACGGATGAGGGTTGACTTGGGGTGAAGAAAAGCCGGCATAACTTCGCAGTGGTACTTGCAAATAAAATCCGAGGCATGAGTGCTCTTCCTTTACATCGAATCATCTATTCTGTACTTTTCTTTGATATTGTGTCATGGCTAGATAGCTGCATACGCAATTAAAATCTGATGCAAAAAAAAAATTAGTACTGGAAGGTCAATGGCACGTGACCCTGGTTTCCCTCAGCAAATCACTGCACGCAGATGTTCTGCCTAACTCGTAACCACTAACAGTCAGGTAAACATGTGACCCATACACTGTTTTCATCGTAAAAATACTGTATATTTTAGGTCAGTCAGCATGTCTCCTCCGGGGTGGGGCTTAATTTGTAACTAGTGCCCGCTAGACATAAAAATAAATAAATATTCTAGGTATCAACATCTCCACCAAGAAATCAATTTCTGCAGCAACATTTGACTTGCGCCAAGCGTTGTCATAATGATCGAAGTCGCTTCCTCAAACCTCTATTAACAGAAGCAAATGTGGTGGGTCCTGTATCTGAAGTGTGGTGTGGCATCACCTTCAGTATCCACTCGTAAATTTGAAAAAAAATCCAGATGACTTTTAAGCTTCAAAGCTGTTTGGATAGCCTTATCAGTCCTTCCTGGCCATAGACTTAGTCATGACATAAATTAAATTCTATTCTATTTTAGGAGTGAGAAGCACAATTGGAGATCTTACTCATAAGGCCCACGAACATCATGACGTCGAGTAGGTTTCGAGATAGTCAGTCCCACTGAGCTCATTAGTAGTTTCTTCCCTCTCTAGCTCCACATTCCATATAACTTTCCGCCCCCATAATCCAAGACTTGAGCTTATTGAAAGGCTATGCTGAGCTGGAATGACGTACCGTTAGGATGAAGGTATGGAAGGAGGTAGCTATGGCTTTAAGAGAAGTAAAGTTCGTGAGTTATACTCTTAGGACTTGGGTCAATGGACGAACTTGAGGATATTCCCTAGTATTCTCAAGTGTGTAAATAATATGGAGATTATTTGAATTTCCTTTTGTATGAATTGCTTAAGTTATCTACGTGCAGGACCTTTCTCTATACACATGAATAAGGTGGTTTCTGCGCACCAGTGGATGTTCCAACATATGTCCTTGTCTAACCGAGAAAGGAAGGATGCGAGAGATCCTGGCGCCAATAGATACCATTAGGAATATATTGGGAACCAATATGTCATAACAATGAGTGATGATCTAGGTCAATCATATCCCATGGCGCATGTGCACATTATTCTAATTTGAACAGTTTATTGTAATGCAGTCCTGTTACTCCCTTAATTACAACAAAGCTCTGTATATCATGACGAAATTTTTCTTAAGAGAGATGCGTGGGACACTGCATTACCTTCAAAATTTTGAACAAGGTGCTCTACTACCATGGATGAGATCTATGTACCGCAAATGAAGATCATATTTTCTTACTCCTGTGGCTTATATAAGCTAGCGAAATTGATACCTTTATACAGTTTCCTCCTTGCGCGTCTACATAGTATCGTAACTTTTTAGTGAAAAATTGCTGATTTTTGAAAAAACTGTTTCCCGTCTGCAATTTTTGCGACTTTTTAACCTGTAGTTGAGGTGAGTTGGTTTGTGTTCAGATGAGGTTGGAGGGTTCGCGTGAGATTGGAAGATCCGATGTTAATGAGAAGTCGTAGTTTTTAGATATGTTGATGCTCGCTTTCGATTTTGATTCGGGTGCGATTCTTCTGGTACATCCCAGTTATGTTTAGAGTACTGAGCGCTTCCACCTGTATGGTTGAAATATGATGAATTCACTCACGCCAGCGGCGCATTGAAGTGGAGTGCTACTATGAATCATCGCTCTCGACAGTCTTGACACGCAAGATTTTTTCCTCGCGAAATGAAAGCTCTGCCGTACACAGTAATCGTTCTAACCCAGTAACAAGACTTAATTGAAAACTATGAGCAATATAATTGGCAATGAAAGTCCGAACTCGACGTAAGCGTTAAAATAACGTTATTCCTGCTCTTGGATTCATGAATCATTAAGATTGCCTTGGCATATCGAGGAGTATTCTAGCATAGATAAATTGTTCATTATAATGCCATCGTTTGAATCTGTCCTACTGTAGAACTTGGGGTTCAGATTCTCGAAGATGAGAAAACTAATTTTCTACCGCGTTGCCGTCCTAATAAACACGTGTTCATATTTTCACCTTAGCTATGCATCTCCAAGTCCTGGGAAACTTAAGTATCTCGATCAGGCAGTCAATGATTATCTTTGCGAAAATGACTACTTTGACAGGGAATCTGTAACAAATAGTTACAGGACAGGATGTCATAGATTGTGGAACGCCGATTCAAAGAAGAATTTTCCAGCCAAATTGGAAGATAACTATTTCATCAACGGAGCACATAGAACTTTATTCTCATGGCCATTGAATCATGCTACGGATAGTTCAGACATAAGTTAGTAATTTCCTCTAAATTCGGCCTCGCCCTGGAAAAAGATACGGGACATACAGAGAAAATTGGTCACATGTGTGCAGAATTACTAATTGAGGCTAACTCTTGTCGGCCCAGGGTTTACTGGGACTTATCGGACTGTTTTCGACATAAATTGTAGGTTTCATGGCGTGGTGATACGTCGAGAAAGCAACCATGAAAATTGCATGAAATTGTCAGATCGACAAGACTTTGATAATTTTGCTACGAACCTTAAAGAATACCAAATCCATAAATGTGATAATGTAGCTTTCGGAGAAAATTATCTCAAAGACTCTGTCACAGCAGCTTGTGAAGCAGGCCTAAATCCGCACCGCCAGAGATACCCCTTAGTACATGCAAAAACGCAGTCAAAAAGTACTATTTACAAATGGCCTCTGCATTATCATGATATAATTCATGGATCGCTCCGTATGTATTTCAAGATCAGTTAATAGTTTTAATTTTAACCATTCGAAGGGAGAAAACATTTTCATCTTAAATATTTTGTTTTGTATACGCATGAAAATGGTCCTATGCGCGTCATTGAAATTTTTAGAAAATTGACAAAAGAATGCTCATTAGACAAAAAGATTATTCCCCCTGGTACGTACGATTTTGACACAATCGGGGCCCAAGAAAGTACTATCTATGATGACAAAAAAAGCTATGACTGCAGTGGTCAGATATTCACGGATAAATACATACAGGAAATCCTTTCAACATTAAAGAGCGAGATAATTGGTAGCAGTAATCCCTCGTTTAGAAGAGATAAATATCCTGTGTTAGAGGATATAGGCCAAGAAAACGCTTTAGGCGTGGTCTGGACATGGCAGCTTCGTATTCAAGAAACAGACTCTATAAGTATATTTGGACCACCACTTTTCTTCGCTTTTGCTAATCTTAAAGTATCAGAATCCAATGAAAGATACATACTAGCAATAGATAAAAATTTTCAAACCTTTAATGTATATTACGTTAGGGACCGCAAATACACTGTATGTGAACCGAAATACCAACAGGTCACCTCTATTCCAGAATATTCACCTTACAATCCTGAGTTCAACATCGAGTGTCCTGATTGCGGGCAATGCCGATACTCCACAGAATGGCGTTGTGAGAATAATTTGGCAAACCAAAAACGCCGGAAAATCCAACAGCTGGATTCAGATAATAATTGGGATAGTGGATTTGAGATCCCTAGTTGGTTTTAGGAAGCACTTCCAAACACCACAGGGGTACTATATAGATAAATTTTTAAAATTTTTGGTATATCATTAATAAATCTTGAGAGAGATACGTGAAAGATAGTATTTATTAGAATATAATTCCTTTGGACGGGCGATACAGTAGTGCTGCAAGTATAATTGAGAAAGTATAGGGTTGACAGGACGTGTATATCTCACTCCACGCCCAACATTCAAGAATGCTGCGCACATGCTCCTACTAATATGTTTCAACCAGCCTTTTTTTTTAAATCACTTAGGTGGATTCAGCTATAGAGATATGACACAAGACCAGTGCTATATATACATGTGGGATGACTCTTTTGACGTTAGAGACACTCATACTCTGGATTTCATTCGCAAATACCACTATGAGGTATGTTTGCTTACACAAACAGTCGACCCTCCTCCGTAGGTACCCACCAAAGAGAAGTTTCGAAACCGTTGGTTATCCAAGCATGCCTTCGTCATTCATGCACACCAGCGCCGCGAGAAATGTGGTTGTGTTTTGCCGGATTTGAACCAGCCATCTACTGTCTCAAGTGGGATATGTGTCAAAGCTATCCAGACCTTACATGGGAGACCGGCCAAGACGATGCACCACCGCACCATCCAACCATAGTGGTGTTCATAGTGTCGCTTGCACTCTCACAATTGAAGACGTTTTTTGCATTAGATTTTAATTGCGTATGCAGCTATCTAGCTATGAGAAGGGCAAGACTGAGCACCTGTGCGCGGTGTCCTCTACGAACCTGGGAGTGAAATATTCTTCCAGAGCCAAGTTGAGTCAAATTTCGCAATATCAAAGAAGTTGGCCCACTAGGCAAAATTTCGGATTACTCTTCCACGTCGTTTTTTCGCACCCGAGTTTAACTTCTACCTATGTCTCATCAATTCTGCAAGTACAACCCAGTACATCCTCATTCCGATGATCACACCTCTCGCCGACTTTCTTTGGCCTCAGCCGGTCACCAAATACACGCCCACGCCGATATTTATACCCAACGGAGGAAGCAAATCGTGGCGCACAAATCTGGGAAACAGTTCTTTGGGATAGACGTGAGAGGAATTAGGACAAGTTGACAAGATTATACGGAGGAAGGATATAACTTCGAAGGGCATGAGATTCTGAATTTTGGCAAGCAATTTTACGAATTGAGCTTTGTGCGCGTCAAGACTTCGCTTGCAAGAGTGCAGCTGACACTGTAAAAACAAGTCGACGATAGAAGGTGCCGTGGTCCACCTCCTGGTGGTGTTCTCCGGCATAGTCTGAGTAGCCTGGGCACCTACTCCACTTGGGAAGGAGACATCCCAGATTACATTTCGCGCGGAGAAAATTTGATGGATGATGAAGGCATGTCTGGATAACTCAGGGATTTTGAGACGTTCTCCTGGATGGGTATTCACGGATGAGGGTTGACTTGGGGTGAAGAAAAGCCGGCATAACTTCGCAGTGGTACTTGCAAATAAAATCCAAGGCATGAGTGCTCCTCTTGTAAATTGAGTCATCTTTTCTGTACTTTTCTTTGATATTGTGTCATAGCTAGATAGCTGCATACACAATTAAAATCTGATGCAAAAATAAAAATATCTAGCTATGACACAATATCAAACAAAATTTTAGAATTTAGAATAATTGGGGCTACCAAGTAGTCCTCGTTGTTGATACACGTGTAACCGCAAATTCTGTACTTACTTTCACGTCGGTAGTCACTTGAATCAATGCGCTCTACAACCTCAATGACTGAGAGGTCATTATTTCTTTAGTAGGTCCCTTAACAAAATTGTAAACATTCACTATTACTCGTACTCGTACTATTTCGTTGATAACGACTATACACAGTGATATGTCATATTGAATGTCCATTTAGCTCATCACTATTCCTAGAACTATTATTTGCCCCAGTTTGCACAATTCACCAAACAGAATAAACCTGTATTCGATTACGCCCCATGATTCAGCCTAGAACACTCGTGATTTGATAGAGCTAAGCTCGTAGTGAAGCGGCAAAAGGAGAGGATTTCTATGATTCCTCAAAACCTCTAAGATACAAATGCTAATTTTTATTTCGAATCTGTGACGGGAACCCCGAGTTGGTGATGATAATGTCGACTTAATAAACTGTATAAAGAAGAAAGAGAAATCTAGTTACAACTAACAGGTATTTATAATATTCAGCCCCTCAGTGATTGTCTTGACTGATTTCTTCACCCTAGGCCGAATACTTGCCACCCAGCCACATATTATCAAGAATCACTACGCTGTGACACTGATCTGGCCCCTTGGCTTGTAGTGCCGTATCTCCCAGTTTCCTCTATCATTTCTTACAGTCTTACAACAAGAATCTTCAACAATACGCTTAGGTATCCACATAAGCTCAGACAACGGTCAAACCGTAACAGAATCGAAATGTTACCAAAAGGTAAGCAACAAAAAGTAGATGAAGAGGTAATCAAAATAATAAGCTCCCGGATAAATCATTGTTCTCTATTATGGGTGGACAATTTTTGACTACACTCATCTCTCTCCTTTTCCTTGCACGACTATTCCTAGTTATTTCGTTCAAGTCTATTTTATGCAGATAAGAAATCAAAGAGTTGGATTCTCGGAGCTTGACAGACATTAACAGCTTATTTCGACAACCAAGGATAACAAGCAACTTCAAAATCAATTTCACCTCTTACCGATTTGCTTTATCTATAATAACTTGATTTATACTACAGATCCCGACTGTTCTTTCAACTTTGTGTAGTTCTAGACACAAGTATCGCATTAGAGAATTAACTTCAACGGCAAACAATATTTTCTCACCACCCAAAGATATAATGTGAAAAAGGCGATGATCAAATTAAGGGGGGTAAAGTCAGTTGCGGACAGTGTCATATTTTACGAAGATAGTGTAGACAGTCACTACGATTCAAAAAAGCAGAATTTATCCCTTGACAACGGCTTCTTCTACAGAAAAGATAAAACCAAATTTAGGCTCGACAGGGTGAGGAGTTTCAATGGATCAAGTAGTTCAATAAGTTCATGATTCCTGTTGTTTTTTTGTTTCTAAAATGGGAATCAAAGCAAATGAGAATAACGCAAGACCCAATATAGTTTCGGCCGCTCACATCATGCTAGGCCCAAACTCCTATGTTACCCTGATTCAGATCACAAATCTCCCAAAACTAGACTGAAAAAAAAACAATAAAATTAATGTCATCGAAGCTATTGAAGGAATAGCTATCTCAGATAAACCTCTCTGCAGCTTTCACAAATGAAATCCATAAGGAGTGAAACGGCATGGATTTGTTCTCTTTCTTGACTAGATGAGACAAATGTTAGAATTAAAGATAAAGATCGGTCCCATACCTAAACTCACCGATTGTTACAATTTAAAATCTATGATGTACGTTCACAAAGCTTAAAGCGCCAGTGTTTTTGGTCGTTCTTTCGATGAACAAGACCAACAACCTTGCAACCTTTTGGCACAAAAATGACATAATCGAAGAATTTCTCCTCTAATTTCATGGTTAGTCATAGTCAAAAGGTGTTATGATTATTCAGAATCCGCAATCTTGCCCGCTCACGCTTGAAGCTAGAGGTTTAGGAATAAACAAATTTCGAATCGTTGATTGAGTCAAGTGCGAGAGGGAATTTAGTCTCACCAGAAAATTCCTCATCTACCCGCACCATTCTCGCATCCTTGGGAAGCCTGTAATGTTTTGTTGCAGGGTATGTCTTGATGGTCGATTTGGTCCCGTTTTTGTTCTGAGGGCAGACGAGATCAACAGCTCTTCTGACAGCAGGCATTCTGTACCGCCTTGAAAGACATCGAAAGCCGACGTGTTCAGGATCAGAGCTAATTTTTTCCATCGCTTCAGCTCCTGGAAGATGGACAATGCGTGCTTGGGTAGCGACTGAAAAGAGTATGATTATAAATATGGAGACAGAGAAGAAGAAGAAAAGGAAATTTGATGCGGCTGGCATATTGATGAATATCTGAGGCTTGCTAAGTATGATGAGTATTATACTTATGACGTATTACTAAGTGTTATGAAAGCTGAACGAAATTTGTAAAGTCAGAAGTGCTTAATGAGCTGGGAAAGATTTTTATGATCATTTCAAAACCCGAGTAGAGAATAGAGCTCTTATACACAAGTTTGAGGCCAGTTTAGAGCACCAATATGGCTGGATCGAGCTAATCCATCGCTTTTTTCTTGCCATCATGACAAATATTGATCAATGGGATATGAAATTTGAGATGTCACACATTGTAGCTCTAGATGAAACTTAGATACAATAACGGATATGCGCTTTCCGTAGATTCTTGCGACATCGAATAGTCTACATCCTAAAGGGCTCTAGATTACCCCACTTTTCTGCGAAGTGCTGCCGAGATGTTATCGATTACGTGCTAAAATATTACACGAGAGGCATTTTTGATGGTTTTGATACTGTCCTTGACCTAAACAATATTTTTCGCCACCGGATCTTATTCCCTTACCGAAACTGAAGCTGCCGGGCTTGGATGTGGTCTGGGACGAAGGTAGTTAAGCTAGTTTATTTGAGAATATTTTTGCCGTTTGCGCCGGCAAAGACAGATTCTTCAGTTTCCAGAGGTGCCGATGTAATTGATTAGAGTGCTCGTCATCGTTAGAATTGAGCAGGAAAATCGCATCCGAATTGAAGTCGAAAGCAATGTCAACCATATCTAAAATCGATCACTTCTCATCGATGTCGCGTTTATCCTCCTCACACGAGTCCTTAACTTTCCCATATACCACCTCGCCTCAACCACTGAATAAGTTGTCTCACCAACTACAAAAACAAATTTGCCTCATCAAAAATCGGCCATCTCCAACCATAAAGTTACGATGCTCGGTTTACCCGCGAGGAGGAGGATTGATAGATTGATTTAAATTTAAGTCTCTACTGAGTCCCAGACTATGAAAGACTACTTAAAGATCTACCTATATAACTATTCAATTATTAGGTTAAGTTTTTATTTGAATATTACAATTATATGTCGGTTGGTCCTGAGGGACATGCCTTACCCGCGAGGAGGAAGCCAAGTCATAATATACAAAGTTCCGATCTTGGTCTTTGGGGGATCTTTACTACAATACGAGGTCGGCTAGAGGCTTAATAGTGAAGTTGTTGCTCGTGTGTAATTGGAGTATGGTCTATAAAAACTATGCTTGTATATGATTGATTGATACTAGCAGAGATGCTTCGCACTCTATGATGTGTTGGAAGATTGAAAATGTTTAGGAAAGATGGTCGAAGCGCGCGCTCTCAAATAAAATGAAAGAAAATCATTTCGCGAGCCTGGCGGGAGCTTGCGCGTAGATGAAAGGGAAATGAAATTTCGAAAATTTGCATATAAACTTTCAAGAAATATTTATGAACTAGGAGCGCGCAAAAGACTGGTTTTTTTTTGACAGCAAGTTTAAATGACTCTCACGGTATTTCGTGTAACCGTGGATACAACTCAATCCTTTTCTGCAGCGGTTCCGGAAGAAATTTGCTGGAGGACAAAGATTTTACACCTGTACGTCACTTCTCCGATGAGCCTGTGAGGGATGTATTCTCCTAGAGCCAAATTCAGTTAAATTCTGCGATAGCAAAGAAGTTAATGCACGAGGCAATGATTCAAGACATTCTACCAATTCAATTTTTCTTCCCATCGACTCCGACTCCGACTCCAGCCTAAACCTCATCAATTCTAAAAGTACTGCCTATTACATCGTAATTTCAATGAGTAAACTTCTCCACGACTTTCTTTGGCCTCAGTTGGCCACCAAGCATACGCCCACGCGGATATTAATACCAGAAGGAAGAAATAAAGCGTGGTGCACAAATCTGTGAGGCAGGTTTTTTTGTTAGAACGTGGAAGAGATAGGTACAAGTTTACAAGATGATATAGAGGATGGGCCCAATTTCTACGGATATAAATATGTGAATCTTGGCGAGAAGTTCTTCAAAATGAGCTGTGTGCGATATACGACTTGGATTGCCAGAGTGCAGGCAACCATATAAACACCGCCATGGCTGGATGGTGCTGTGATACATCATCTGGTCGGTCTCTCAAGTAACGTCTGGACAGCTTGGAAACCTATCTCGCTCGAGATAGGAGATCGCTGGTTCGAATCTGAAAAAACTGATCCGAATAGAAGTCAAAAGCAAACACAAAAATATCTCTATTTGACGACTTATCAATCATTCAGCACTTACCACTCTCCTTTGAGTCTTCAACCTCTTTTTAACCACATATCATCTCGCCTCAATGATCGATAAAGCCATCACCCCAATTTCAAACAGGAGCTCGTCTCATTCATTACTGACCATCATCCACTACAAATTTACGACGCTACGTATCAATAGGGAACAACAAGTCTTAGATGGTTCATTTGGGTGAGTTTAAGTATGTGATGTTAACTTGGGAAAATCGTCATAGCTACATAGCTGAATACAATATAATTTTTTTAAAAAAAGATGCTATCTATACCAGTTACGGCCTCGCCTCAACCTGGCCCTAGGTACAATAGCGTGAGTACATGTGGTACGTGCACGTCAGCATATAGTCCCTGTCCGCCTCTAGATACTCTCTCCTTATAGCCAATCTACTTCTTTCATCTCTACATTAGAGCTGCCTTCCTGCCACTTTCTCTTCTCGTGATTATACCCGCGAGGAAGTTGAGTCAAAAAAAACAAAGCCTCGATCCTGGCTTATGTAGGACTGTTGCTCTAATGGGATAAACAACTTGAGGGAGGATAGGAGGCTGAGGTGTGGAGCGAGAGGGGAAGCTGTTGCGGTTTGACCGTTGTTCGAGCTTAGGCGAATACCTAAACCTAAAATTGAGAGTTCTTGCGATGGGGCTGTATGGGGGGGGAGATGAAGCTGAACGAAACGGCACTACTAGTCAGGAGGCTGAAGCGTTACTACAATTAGTGACACCTGGAAATATGTGGCTGGGTAAGAAGTATTGTGCCTAAGGACAAGTCACTAGTCTGTAGATTCATGAGGAGGATCAACTCTTATAAATACCTGTTAGTAGTAGCTAGAGTTCTCTTTTCTCCTCATATAGCTTAATAAATCGATTTATTCATCACCGACTCGGTTTTCGTCACAGGAACAGGTCTTTGAAGGCCATGCTGTGACTGAACTTTTAGATGGGTTTTCAACTTTGGATTTTTAGTGAGCGCCAAGATCAAGATTTCGGCTAATTAGCCAGGAGGACTTTAATTGTCGATGAGTCGACGGCACTTCCCAGCGCCTTAGACGGTGGAAAAGAAGTTGGGCTAAGCTACCATACAGCAATCACGCTCTGTCAAGACTTTTTTGACATTTCAGCACGACCTTCGGGAAGGAGGCAGGAAAGGTACGGGGTGAATTTCCCGAGGTACACACAAGTCTGCAGCGCCCCGCTGGCCGGCCTCTTCGAACGCTTTCGGTATTAGGAGAGCTCCACACCCAGCGGCTCTTGCGATTTTTCCCGGCTGCCATACACCCGCAAATGGCCATCGTTTCGATGGCTGGAGAGGGGAGATAATGAAGGGCAAAGGGCTCCTCTAAGTGTATGATTGAATGAGGGGTTGCGAGGGGCGGTACTGTTTGAGGGGAGCTGTATGGAAGGCATAGGAGGGGATATACTACTGGCATGGTTATCCTTGACCTGTAGGCAGAGAGGAACTGCGGATCCTACACATATTTTTTTAAGCATATCACTTAGCGTGTTTTTAGCCCTCTAGCTATGACACATGCTGGAAGACACTCTTGACGTTAGAGACACTCATGCTCTGGATTTCATTTTCAAATACCACTATGAGGTGTGTCTGCTTATACCAACAATTAGTCCTCCATGTTTAACCACCCGAGTGGGTGACAAAAGCATTGTTTGTCTGAGCACGCTTTCGTCAACTGTATACACTTATACCGCGACAAATTTAGGCATGTTTTGCCGGTTTCGAGCCAGCGATCTACTATCTCGAGTGGGATAAAAGTGCCCAAGCTATCCAGACGTTACTTGGGAGGCTAGCTAGATGATGTACCACCGCACCATCTAGCCATGGCGGTGTCAAATGTGTTGGCTGCATTATCGCAATCGAAGCCTTCTTTTGTATCAGATTTTAATTGCGTAGGAAGCTATCTAGCTATGACACAATATCAAAGAAAAGTACAGAATAGATGATTCGACGTAAAGGAAGAGCACTCATGCCTCGGATTTCATTTGCAAGTACCACTGCGAAGTTATGCCGGCTTTTTCTTCACTCCAAGTCAACCCTCATCCGTGAATACCCACCCAGGAGAACGTCCCAAAAACCCTGAGTTATCCAGAAATGACTCCAGCATCCATTAACTTTTCTCCGCGCGAAATATAATCTGAGGTGTCTCTTTCCCAAGTGGAGTAGGTACCCAGGCTAGCAACCGAAGTCGTATGGCGCACAAAGCCCAATTTGCATAACCCCTTTCTGAAATTTAGATTAGAGAAAATTAGATTTTATCACAGTGATATCTGAGTCAATTACTATGGAAGACTTCTAAAATCTACATGAATGAAACTTACTGTATTTGATTAAATTAATCATGATAACTTTGAATTATTTTCTCGTAGACAGTGAGGGATAAGCCCTGTTTCTGAAATCTAAATCTCATCTCTTTCGAGATTATATCCAACTTTCGTGTAATCTTGTCCGCTTGTCCCTATCCATCTCACGTCCATCTCAAAAACACCTGCCTCATAGATTTGTGCGCCACAATTGTTGTCCTCCGGCGGGTATCCATATTCTTGTGGGCGTGTACGTGGAGGCCATTTGAGGCCAGAGACTGACTTGATGAGAGGTGTGGTCATTGAAGTAAGGATGTGCTAGGTCGTACTCGTGGACCTGATGAGGCTCTGGCCGGAATCGATCTCGTTGGGAGTGAAAAATTGACTTGGTTGAGAGTTGTGGATCAATGCCTCTTGCGCCAACTTGGTCTGTTTTGCGAAATTTAACTGAACTTTGCTCTGGGAGAATATTTCGCTATCAGGTTCGTAGTGGAGATAGCGTATAGGTTGCAGTTTTTGCCCTCTTGCACCGATCTCGGATGCACGGCATATGAACAAAACTATAATTGTCTGATGGCCTGACATGTAAGATTTCTCGCACAATCACAATAGGAGATCTCAGTGGTGTTTGAGGGTAAAGAGAGGATTGGAGTACAAATATATTCAGAGATACAGAGATACTACGCTTAGAGTACATAGAATCCACGTATCAGTCTAAAGCTCTTCATAAGATCGGTGGTAGCTAGGAACCACACGACACAATGCCATCACCTTTGAAACTTCTTATCACAGCCTCCATTACTCACTACCTTTGACACGGTGGTGAAATCTGAGGTCGTCCGGTTATGCAAGGGAGACACAGATTAAATTCGAAGTCTAATTTGCTGTTTCTTGGCTGGAAGATTTAAAAACTATGCAATACCATCAATTTTATTTCCGAGATACCATTATATGCTGTATGGGGAGTTGGATACCTCAACTACTTGAGCAGTTATCCGTAGAATCTGTTATGATCTGGCATTACAAGCGTGTATGGGCTTCGATCGCTACTTGAAGGTGAAATTCTGTAGTAAATTGAACGAAAACTAACAACTGACCCCTTAAGGAGTTTGAAAATCTTGCTATTTGTAGGAGATTTGATGCCCGGTGCTGACTTACCCATCTTTGTCTAAAGCAAAGTGATTGGCATCGTAATGCTTAATTAGGTGCGTGTGATAAAATTTATGCCATTCCCTCTTTCGGATACATGAATCATTCAGATCGGCTTGGCACGTAGTGTAGAGCTCTTGTATAGATAAGTGATTCTTTGAGATGCGGTCTGGCGAAACACTTTTCCTTCCCTCTTTATATCAAGATTCTCTGAGATGAGAAATCAGCTTTTCTGCCACGTAGTTGTGCTTCTCAACGCGTTTTCTCATCTTCATTCTACCTCAGCATCTCCGAACTCCCAAGATGTTGTATATCTCGGAGATATTATGGGTGATTTTCTTTGCGATAACAATCTCTTCACCAGCGAGAAGGTTAGGCGCAGTTACAATGCAGGTTGTAGTGCACTGCAAAACGATTATTTTGAAAAGGAGTTCCGGCCAAACTGGAAGATCACCATCTCGACGGTAGAACACAGAAACCTTTATTCACATGGCCATTGAAGGGGTCTATGGGAACATTTGATAAAAGTTAGTTATTCCCACCAAAGTCGGAAAGTTTATGAATAATTATTTAACACATCCAAAAATACTGGGTTATATATATATATATATATATTCAGATTAACTAATTTAAATTTACTGTTGTTGGTATAGGAGCTATTGGATCTTTCCGGACTGTTTTCGATTTAAACTGTAGATTTTATGGCGTCATAGTACGTGGAAAGACCAGTCACAGATCTTGCATTGAGTTATCAGACCATGTCAATATCAATGCGATAAGTCCTGTCTCAAACATATATAGGGGCTACCAATGTCGAAATATGATATTCGAAATACCTTATGTTCAAGCATCTCTCACAGTAGCACGCGAAAAGAATTTAAAAAAGAAGAAGCCTAATATATATCCTATTAAGATATCACAGCCAGGTGTAGATGGGGACAAGTATGAATGGCCTTTATGTCGAAAAAATAACATCTACGGGCCTAACTGTAGGAGAACTTCAAAATCAAAATATAGTTTGGATTCTAACCATTTCAAGATAGATCGAAGCACGGTCATAAGTATTATGTTTCTTATTCAGATAGGAGTGATGCTATACAGGTCATTGATAAATCCAATCCTATATGGAGAGTATGCCCGTTGATAGCAAGGACAATTGTGTCTGGCAATCACAAATCAGATTCCATCAGCGCCCTCGAACATGTTGTCCATGATAACAAGAAAAGCTATGACTGCGGTGGTCAGATATTCACAGATTACTATGTACAAGAAGTATACACCACGATGATGAAAGCGATATCAGGCAGACAATTATCTGACCTCAACAAACATTATCATCATAGGTTCGTGAAAGTAGCTCAGGTAGATGCCACAAACAAAATCTGGATTTGGCATCTTCGCATTACAGAAACAGATTTCCAGTGTATTTCTATCCCTTCTTAATTCATGGGTTCTGCTAATGTTAAAGATTCCGAGGCTAAAACTGGCTACATCCTTGCAATGAGCCAAAAATACCAACTTATCGGTGTATATAAAGTTAGGAAGGGAGTGTATGTTCAATGTAACAAGAAACATGACTCGACCGGTTATTCGACAAAAGGCACTGTTTTTGACGTTGACTTGAACGAAGATTATGCCCACTGTGAGCGTTGTAAAGATGACACTGGATGTGGTTGCGAAGAAACCTTACATGACCCAAAACGCCGGAAAATTTTATGAAAAAGCTTCAGGGAGAAAGCTGACCTAAATCTACCGGTTAATACCACGGTATACTTTCCTTTGTAACTCGGTTGTAAGCTAGCAAAGAGAATAATTAATAATATGAACAAACATTCACAAAGATATTGTAATGAACGTTTATTTCCACAAGATCAACCGAATATTCTGTCCTTTGCCGGATTTGGAGTAATTTCAGACCATCTTCCGGAGAGATATAGATATATTTATTGTCACAGTTTGGTCTACGACTCTCTATTACATTGGGCTCCTCTCTGGAGCAGGCCACGCCTTGTACAGTGGTCCAATACTCTTTTGTTACTTCAAAGATCATTGGTATATTGCCCGTGATGAATAGATGTTCAGCTCAGAAATCACCCGTGGAATTCAGACACCTTTTCTATGGGACCTTTGACCCAAAAAAATTGTAGCAATGGAAACTGCGTGCGCGTGAAAAAGAATTGAAAAACTTGTGGCCCCAGCCAGGCGAGGCCTAGACAAACTCGCAATATCAAAGAAGTTGGCCCACGAGGCAATGATTCAAATTACTCCACCACATCGCTCTTTCGCTACCAACGAGTTTGACTCCTACTTAGGTCTCATCAAGTCTACAAGTACGACCTAGTACATCCTCATTCCAATGACCACACCTCTCTTCGACCTTCTCTGGCCTCAGTAGACCACCAAATACACGCCGATATTTATACCCGCCAGAGGAAGTAAAGCGTGGAGCACAAATCTGGGAGATAGCTCTTTGGGATGGACGTGAGAGGGATCATGGCAAGTTCACAAGCTGATGCGAAGGAAGGTTATAACCTCGAAGGGCATGAAACTCCGAATTTTGGCAAGGAGTTTTACGAATTCGGCTTTGTGCGCGCCAATACTTCGCTTGTCTCGAGGAGTGTGTATGCTATTTGTCCACAGAGTACAAGTGTGAGTAAATAGGGGGTCAAGGTCTTCCACATGAAGGGATAGATAGCACGTCGTGATCTGGTACGAGTACGGACTCGAAGTGGTCTTCACAAGGAAGAAATGGAATATCTAAATTGAGAATAATATTGAGAAGACGTTGCGTGAAGAAGGCAACTCGACTGGAGGCTACGCTTTATTATGTACATGCTCGTAGTTCACTGTTACGTTACCTTTCCCTACTCAGGCCTGCTAGATTTGTATGCTTATAGTAAACTATCATTCTAACCCCTGTTATTATTCAGTAAAATCTTGCGAGAGTGCAGTTGACATTATAAATACAAGCCAATGATAGAAGGTGTTGTGATCCGCCCCCTGGTGGTGTTTTCCGGTATAGTCTGAGTAGCCTGGGCACCTACTTCACTTGGGAAGGAGACATCTCAGATTATATTTCGCGCGGAGAAAAGTTGATGGATGACGGAGGCATGTCTGGATAACTCAGGGTCTTTGGGACGTTCTCCTGGGTGAGTATTCACGGATGAGGGTTGACTTGAAGTGAAGAAAAAGCCGGCATAGCTTCGCAGTGGTACTTGCAAATGAGATCTGAGGCATGAGTGCTCTTCCTTTACGTCGAATCATCTATTCTGTACTTTTCTTTGATATTGTGTCATAGCTAGATAGCTGCATACGCAATTAAAATCTGATGCAAATAAAAAAAAGATGGGTTGACAACAGCTTTAGAGCATAATATTGCCTCAACTTCCTCACTACTGGACAGATCATGCTCTGATAGATAAATGTGAGATTGGACAGAGTTAATTCTTAGAGAAATAAAAGCAGCAATACCAAACAAGAAGACAGCCCCAGGCATAGACCAGCTAGATTGAACTATCATCAAAGCTGCCATGGAATGTGTCCCAACTACATTTTTCAAGGCACACAACTATCTATTCAACAGTGGTCAACATCCTAGCAGATGAAAGCAAGCAATTGGATTTATTCTACCCAAACAGAATAAGAAAGACTACTCAGAGCCGAGGGCATACCGCCCAATTTCCTTGTTTCCATGTCTATCAAAACTGTTGGAGTGTGACGGAAACCAAGTTGGTGATGAATAAATCGATTTAATAAACTATATGAGGAGAAAAGCTAACTCTAGCTACTACTAACAGGTATTTATAGGAGTTAATCCTCCTCGTGAATCTACAGACTAGTGACTTGTCCTCAGGCTCAATACTTCTACCCAGCCACGTATTTCCAGGTGTCACTAAGTTGTAATGACGCTTCAGCCTCCTGAGTAGTAGTGCCGTTTTGTTCAGCTTCATCTCCACCCCCATACAGCCTCATTGTAAGGATTCTTAGTATCCGGCTTAGGTATCCACCTAAGCTCAAACAACGGTCAAACCGTAACATTACCCCCCCGTTTACCCTCTCCTCTTCTCTTTCCTTAATGCTGGCCCATTATTTTTCTCTGCAGAACCCCACTTTTTCTCCCAAACGTCTAGAGCTACAGCATCTTGCAAATTTATCAGTGATGTCCACTCTGGCTGTGCCATTCCAGTCCACTTCACTAAAGCCTGTCGCTCCCCCTTTTTTGTTCTGCACCTAAGCACTTCGTCAATCTGGTACTCTTCTTCGCCATCATCACTAGTGATTGGTCCTGGGTTTTCATCTTCTAGTATTTGTGAAGGCAACGGATTTTCTTCTGCAGGTATGAGCAAATCCACATGAAATTTATTATGAACTTTTCCCGGTATATTCAGTTGCACTACCTCAGGCGAAATTATTTTTGTGACAGTATACTTTGCATGCTGCCAGCCTAATTTTTTGGAAGGTTGATCTTCCAATCTAATATTCCGTAAAAGGAGCCAAACTTTATCACCGATTTCGTACCTTGGTGCTGGCTGTCTCTTCTTATCTGTCAAATCTTTATATCGTTCCTGAATGGCTGCCATGGCAGATTGCATAAAAATGGTGACCTTTTCTAACCTTTCGACAAATTGTTCAGCCCTTTCTTTTCCTGTAGATGCTGGAATGATTGACTGATTAGTAACAATTTGGATGGGGTTCACATGATATCCGTGTGTCGCAAAAAATGGACTTATGCCGCCTAAGGATACAACATCTCGATTATTTATAGCAATTTGAGCAGCAGCAAGTGAATCAGACCAATCATGTTGGGTGTAGGAAATATATGCTCGCAGGTATGTTTGAACTTCCTGGTTCATTCTTTCCGTTGCTCCATCGGTTTGAGGGTGATAGGCTGTGCTCAGCCTCTGTTCAATTCCAACTAACTCGCACAATCGTTTCCAGAATTTACTCGTCCAATTTGACCCTCTATCGCTAGTTAATGCTTTTGGGAATCCATGGTAACGCCAATGACATTCTATAAATCGTTTTGCGCAAGTTTCTGCATCCATTTTGTCCATAGCCTCCAGTGTCACTGATTTCAACAGTCTATCAGTGATTACCATGATATTTGTTGCGCCGTTTGATTTAGGAAGTTCCACCATAAAGTCAATGGAAAGCTCTTGATGGAATCTATCAGGTACCGGTAACGGTTTCAGAAGCCCCTGTTTCTGGTGTCGCCAAATTGATGACCTTCCGCACACGTGACAATTTTTACAGAACCGTTTGACTGACTTGCTTATTCCCGGCCAGAAGTATTCTCTAGCGACTTGTGCAAGCGTCGCATCTCTTCCAGGATGGCCAGTGACGGCTGAGTCATGAACGTTCTGTATAATTGCCGTTGTAAGAGGTTCATAGAGAGGCAACCATATCCGACCTTGGTAACGAACTACCCCAACATCATCGTCAAATTCGCAAGCAGCGATCATTGCTTTAATCGGAGTAGGCTCATTTGAACCTTCTATTTGCAACTTGATGTCTTTGGGCCATACGCGCTCTCCGCTTTGTACCGCCTTAGCGACTTGGACATATATTTCATCGTTTTTTATTGCTTGGTTCCAAAGCTCCTTTAAATCTTCGTTGGCGAATATTTCATGGCCTTCCGCTAGATTAATATTGCCGACACACAACTTTGACGCATGGATTGGCGTTAAGACTTGGCGCTCGCGACTCAAAAGTCGAGGATCACCTTCCTTAGGTCTATCTTGATCCCTTCTTGAAAGTGCATCCGGACGTTCATTCTCTGCACCTTTCCTATATACCAGTGTATATCTAAATCTGGATAGGAATTCAGCCCATCGAGTTTGCCGTTCTGTCAACTGTCTTGTAGTTAAAAAATATTTCAGATTCATGTGGTCGCTTAGGATAGTAAAAGCCTGTGCTAAACCTCTCAATTCTGCATCCCATTCCTTCATACTTGCTACAATGGCTAGAAGTTCTTTGTCATGAATTTCATAATTCATTTCGGCTCCAGTTAACTTCCTGGAGTAGTATGCTACTGGTTTCCATGTGGTGTTTTCTTGTTTCTGCAACAAACAGCCACCAAGCGCAAAACCAGAGCAATCTGCCTCCAACATTGTTTCTCGATCGGGATCCCATTGGGCTAGAGCGGGCTCGGCAACAAACTTTTCCTTTAGCAATTCAAATGCATCATCTTGTTCAGAGCCCCACTTCCAGGGTGTACCCTTGCCTGTTAGAGATGTTAAAGGTGCGCAAATTTTTGAAATTCCTTTGATAAAGCCACGGTAGAAATTTGCAAACCCCAAAAAACCTCTCAGTCCCTTTGTCGTTGTGGGTGCTTGCCATTCCGATATTGCCCGAACCTTCGCTGGATCCATCTTGACCGAGGAGTTCCCACTTTCTGAAGATATTATAAAGCCCAAGTATTTTGTCTCTTTGACACTAAACTCACACTTGTCAATATCCAATCCTAGACCAGCTTTCTGAAGCTTTTTAAGTACCAGCTGTACGTGTCTTTGATGTTGCTCTTCATCTCCGTTGGTGAAGATGAGAACGTCATCCACATAAGCCGAACAGAAATCATCGAGGTACTCACGTAAGGCTTCGTTAATGTATCTCTGAAAACTTGCTGGTGCGCCATTCAACCCAAATGGCATAACAAGCCACTCAAATAACCCAAATCGTGTTCTAAATGCAGTTTTCCATTCATCGCCTTCCTTGATGCGCAATTTATGAAACGCGGATCGCACATCCAACTTGGTAAACCATTTGGCTCTACTTAGTTTAGACATTGTCTCTTTAATCAGAGGAAGAGGATATCGATCAGCCTTCGAAATAGCATTTAAGGCGCGGTAGTCTACACAAAATCTCAGACCTCCGCCTGGTTTTCGAACAAATAATACCGGTGCCCCTGCTGGTGAACTACTTGCACGAATGTAGTTCTTGTCAAGAAGGTCTGTCAGAGTCTTCCTCAGTACCAATAATTCATCCCTTGACATTCCATACAGGGGTCCCCACGGTATTTTTTTGTCAGACTCAAGCCTTATCTCGTGATCACATCCTTGCCGATGAGGTGGCAGCTTGTCCGTTAGCTCTTTCCGAAATAGATCTGCAAATTTTTTACAGTAGTTTGGGAGTCTGTCCAAATTCGTTGGTGACTTCTTTGTTGGCGCAAGCGCTTTTTGAATGTCTGCCAGCGTTACAGAAAATAGCTGGGTTTTGCCAGCGCTTGACTTCCTGGCCTTCCTGACAGTTGCAAGGAATACCCCTGCCGATAAACTTTTAATATTTGATGTTTGATAAGATGAATCCATCATTGCCTGTTGGCCCTTTTCCCATACTCTCATCGGTCGATTGTTCACAATAGCTTCTCCAATGTCCATGAAGCGTTCCCTTGCATTGTAAATAACGTCTTCCCGCTCCATCCATGGTTTTCCCAATATGAGATCATGAGACAACATTGGTATAACATACGCATACAACCTCCGTTGATACCCATCAATGTCAAGCTCCATTCTAACCATTTCCGTGATAAAATCTTCATGGTGCTGACTTTTTGTTGCTTCTGTGAGTTTGCGCGGACTTATTTTTATCCGAGGCAGGTTAGCCTTTTGTACTAATGAATTACTAACAGCGGCTAGACATTCGCATCCATTGTCGATCAAAGTGGGTACTGAATAAATTCCGTTGATCACAGTGTCTATGATAAACGAAGATCCGTTCATAGCGCTTTCAGCTTCTTTATCTCCAGTTGATCTCGAGCTGGCAGCCATTGTCATAGTTTCATTTTCTTGCATTTGGGGACAATTTGATTCGGGAGCTGATCTTTTAGATACCTCGCTCTTCGGAACTTTGGCCTTGGCTGTATCTACAATACGTTCGGCGAATGTTGCTACTTTGGTAGAAGTTTCAGAATTCTTAGCTGGAAGTAGTCGACAGTTAGCTATAACGTGGCCAATCTTTCCACATCGCAAGCACGACCCATCTATTTTGCGCTGGTTCAACTCAACGCGTGAAACCCACTTTGCACGGTCTTTATCGAGACCGGTCATCCTTATACTGCTATCTAAATCCTTACTGTGTAAGTTGGCTTTGGCTGGAAGGTGGTGCGTTATTTCTTGTGAGATTTCCCCTAGTAATTTGCCCCCAGCAACGCCTTGTGTTCCATCGTCGAAGTACCCTGTCTGACCTAGCAGGTAATCCCTTGTAATTTCCATACCAACCTCGTCAATTTCAGAACCCAGGATCGACAGGTAATCAATTAGTTCTCGGAGTGTTCTAGGGCACAGACTACCAATCATGTAATTTCTAGTCGTCTTATTCAAAGAGTTTCGTAACTGGTAAATCTTGCATTTCTCATTCCCTTTCGAACTTGGACTTCGCGAGAGTAACTGCTGGAAGCGCGGTAGATAGGACGATAGGTTCTCGTCCCGAAATTGTCGACATGCATGAAATAGTGCGGCCGCCAATTGTTCCTCATTTCTGTCGCGGTAGGTATCATCCATTGCCTGTAACAGCCCTAGCGCATCCCATTCCATGCCATTTGCAAGCATACTCTGAAACTGACCTGTGATCATATCTTTCGCTGTTCCAGTTACTGCATGACTAAATAGTTGAATTAAAAAGTCAGACGGTTGAAAAATATTCCGCTCCTCCACGTCACGTCTGTATATGTACCTAAGAATTCCATGAGTAATTGCCCACTTAGTTCTATCCTTGTGATCGTATGCTTCTGGCCATTTAAGTGGTTCTTCTTCAATGAAGCATTCTCTGCGTTCTGATTGGCCTCCCACATTAGTTCTTGACGGTTGCAGGGGAGTTTTTTTCTCATTCTCCGATCGTTCCTGCATCGTTTTCATCATTTCGTTCATCTGAGATCGTAGAATACCAAGGTCTCTTCTGTGTTCCATTTCTCTAAATCTCATTTCTTCGACCAGTCGCTGCATTTCCGATTGTATTTCTCCGTGTGACATAGATTTCTGGTTCGATAGACCAGTTGCCACAAAGTCCATTCCGATAGTAAAATTGTTCATTTCTGAACCCATTGTTGATTCTTAGAATCCCTGTGCGTTGAAACCAATAATTAAAGATGCCCTAAGTCACAGTTATCTACGACTGCGATGTACTTAATGACGGGCAAAGGATTTGAATGATATAGTTTATATTGTGACGGAAACCAAGTTGGTGATGAATAAATCGATTTAATAAACTATATGAGGAGAAAAGCTAACTCTAGCTACTACTAACAGGTATTTATAGGAGTTAATCCTCCTCGTGAATCTACAGACTAGTGACTTGTCCTCAGGCTCAATACTTCTACCCAGCCACGTATTTCCAGGTGTCACTAAGTTGTAATGACGCTTCAGCCTCCTGAGTAGTAGTGCCGTTTTGTTCAGCTTCATCTCCACCCCCATACAGCCTCATTGTAAGGATTCTTAGTATCCGGCTTAGGTATCCACCTAAGCTCAAACAACGGTCAAACCGTAACATGGAGAGGATTTATGCCAACAGACTATCATTCCTTGGCAATACAACTACTAATCTTTTCCACGACAGTCAAATGGGAGGACGAAAGCAGCGTAGTGCTATTGATGCTGCAATCCTGCTTCAACATTTTATTGAATCAAATACCAAGAGAGGAAGAATAGTCAGCAGTGTTCTTAGATTTCCTTGGAGCTTTTGACAGACTTGAGTCAGCAAAGCTTATCCAAGTCATGGGTCAGCTAGAGTTGCCAAAACTGATGAATAAGTGGGTTGTTTTCTTCTTTACTAACAGGACCATCAGGCTGCTTTTCAATGGGGAGCTGAGTGATGAACTTGCTGTCTCTGGAACACCTCAAGGAAGCCCTGTCTCACCTATACTATTTCTTCTTTCAATAAGGTTCCTACATGCCAATCATTACACTAATAACACACTCCAACTCTCTTACAATGATGATCTGTCCATTTCTTGTGCTTCAACCTCGGTCAGCAAAAATATAAGGGAGCTAGAGATCCAATTCAATACCGTCTTTTTATCAGCCAAGTCAATCTCAGTCACTTTTGAGAAGGAAAAATCGGAACTCATACACTTCTGTAATAAGCGCTTCCCACACCTTACACCTCTAAAATTAATCAGGTACTATTACATCCAAAGGAGGTAGTCACATGGCTTGGTATTTGGTATGATCGAAAATTAACCTTCAAGACCCATGTAGACAAGCGACTTCAACTGGCCAATGGAGCTCTTCAGAGAATCATGAGGCTAGCTTCTCCAACCAAAGGACTCAAATTCAATGCTTTACGGCACCTGTATCTATCTTGTGTCACATCTGTGCTAGACTATGGCTCTATGATGTGGTCAGGAAGATATGGCAAACAACAACTCACAAATAAATACCAAAAGCTCCAAAACAGAGCTATCAGATACATTACTGGTGCATATCCAAGTAGCCCTGCACAAGCTCTGCAGGTGGAAGCAGCCATATTACCAACACCAGTGAGGTATTTGAAGCAAGAGAATAACTATGCACTAAGAATACTGGGGCTCCAAACTAACTATCTAATACTAGAAGTACTAACTCAGGATATGCAGGATAAACTGGGCACCAACCCTCTTCAAACAAATGGTGATATTGGCATGTTAAGATTTGTTAACCAGTGTCCATCTAGGCTTTTCCAACTGGCCAAACTATTGAAGCAGCAGGGAAAATTTGGCAACATAGAGCAGTCTAGACAAAGCTGGGTCCCACCTTGGCTTATCACCAGTATCAAAACAACTATCTCCCAACAGCCCAAGGATGTGGCTCGAACAGAGCATTTGAATCTTTTAGGCAATTTATCTCTTGAGGCCTGTCTAATTTACATAGATGGATTTCATTTTCTAAGGGGGAGCAGCAGCATTGGATTTATTATCTATCTTCCTGTCACAAGGCAGATCAAATGCTACTACTTCAACCTTGGCAACAGAATGGGCATCACAGATACAGAAACATATTGCATCCTTGTCAGATTGGAGCGTAGGCGTTTGACCTGAAGCGGAATTGGAGGGCGAGAAGAGGTCGGATGGATCGCAAGAGATGACTGAAGGTCCACTGGAGATAGCTAGGAGGAACTAAAGGTTTGAAAGGTGGGTAATATAAATAGCTAAAAGGTCTAAAGGCTCGAGTGGGTGCTAATGGTAACTAAAGGTACAAGAGGTAACTGGAGGTGACTAGAGATAATCCGAGGATGGTGGTTGTGATAGAAAACTAAGCGTGAAGAGCTCAGCTTCAGTATACCAAGCCCTTATTTATTTATATGATTTCTTTCCATTATTCCATCATGACATAAGTTTTATCTTAATAATAGAGTACCCAGTGCCAAGAGCTACGGTATTGTCATAGCCGCTTGGAAGAAGACTAAAAATATATACTAAATTAAGAACGAAACAGGGAATTCTTACAGATTGGAAAAGGAATCCTTAAAATCCTGAAGGCCATCCAAAACCGTCAAGAAACTCAATATTTCTGGAGATATCTTTATCTTCTCTGACAGTCAAGCTTCACTATCTTGGATCCAGAATAAACCAACCAAAATCTGTCATCAAATACGAAGTTCTGCAAAACACTTAAGCCTTCATTTTCATTGGTGCCCTGGACATATGGGTATAGAGGGAAATGAAATGGCAGATAAACTAGCCAAAGCTGTGGAGAAAAGACCTGCCTTGAGGAAAGACAAATTTACCACACTATCATTCTTAAGAGAAAAACTGAGGCAACAAATAGTCATCTCTTGGAAACAAAGATGGCAATCAGAGTTGTTTCGAGAAGAAGAGGGCAGAAATGCCAAAGGACTTGGAAAGTACTCTAGGATCTTTGCACTAAAGAATGCTCCAGACTTCAAGCTCAAACCCTACAACTACAACAAATACAGCAGAAAGACTCAGGTTGAATACTTTCAGGCAGGGACTGGTATTGGTAATACTCGGGCTTATCTCAAAAAAATTGGAAAATCAGAAAGTGATTGGAGTGACTTCTGGGGGGAAGGAAGACAGACAGTGCCACATCTAATCCTTCATTGTAAAAAATTCAACGTTGAAAGGAAAAAACATCTTGCAGGTATAACACCACTTAGACTATCATTTATCTTTGGAACAAACATTGGGAAAATAGTATTACTTTTCTTTCTGGATTCAACTAAATGCCTTAGGGCATGCAGAAGATGAAATCGAGTAAAATTAAAACTACTTGGGAAAAAAACATGCAGAACCTTTTTAGATATATTTTGTATGTTAGAACTGTGTCATAGCTATGTAGCTGAATACACTATGAACTAAGTGTATACAATCTATAATATTTAACCGGGAGGTAACCTTTATGGTGAAAACCTCCCACACCTTTCTACTTGTTGTCTATAGTTCTCACATATTTTCCTCAGGAAGCGCAGTTACACTATAGTGCCATCCATGTAAACTAACCAGATCATCTCTATCCCCCCCAATCATTATTTGACCTTTTCCTTTCCCTCAGCAGCATTTCGACCGCCTTTGTCATCTGAAATTGCTCTATGCAACCATTATTTAGTATCCACTGAGTTATCTTTTTGATGTCTCCAGAATTGTTTATCATCGCTTCGTAGGACCAATCTTTCGCTTATCTCCAGATCTCTGCTCTACCATTTGACCATCAGGGGCAGGACATAATCATATGCTTGGGCTTCTGTGATTGGTAGCCGCATGGACAACCTGGACTTAATACTTCGGCTACTTTTCTTCTGTGTAAATACGAGTTAAGCCCCAAGTGCTCACTTCGTATTTGCATTGCCAAACTGCTTTGGGCACTTTTCAGGTTACGATGTAGGAAGAATGGTGAGCCTTGAAAACTCGGTTTTTGCCGTCCAGACTCTCTACTTTACTAGAATTTGGCTACTCTCCAAGTTTCGGAATGTGCAGTTGCCAACTGGCGAGGCTTCTGAGTTTGTCTCTGCTTGGCCCAGGATTGCGCCCACTCTCGGTATGCCTCAACTTTCACTATCTCTGTATGTGTCTTCTTGGTTTCTTGTTCACCGCACATTCCCGTCCAATGGGCAAGATCTATCCTTCTGTTAATTGTTCGTATATCTTTTCTCCCTACTTTGGGCAGCTTGATTTTACTACAGGCGGACTGGATTGTCTTCTGGATAGGTAAGTGCTTTAAGCAACCTAAATATTGAAGTCTTTATTTCTTCAAGGATATCTAGATGGGTTAGGTAGCCGTTTCGTGTTCTAGAACTCTCGTGCTGGTAGACTTATATGCTTCGATGAAAATTTCCAGGCAATTCCTTTGTATTCTTCTGAAAGGTCTAACTATCCTCTCTGGTATTTTTCCACCCGGTCCGACCTCGGCCCAAATAGGTGACTTATATGTTAGCGCTGGTCTTACAACCATTCTAAATAGTATCTTTGACTTGTGAAATTTTGCTCCTCACGTTGACTGTATTAACCTGCTTAGACCCTGAACTTTCATCTCTGCCTTCAGTTGAAGGCTCTTGACGTAAGCTCCCCGGCTCAGATTTGGATCAAAGTAGATTCCGAGAACTTGTAAGGAAAGCTGTGAGACTATTGTTTGGCCTTGGATTTCAATCGTCGCTTTGAGGTTGTGTCGTTACCTGGCTCGGAAGAAATGCATAAGCTGATACCTTTCAGGCTCGAATTTGACCCCATGTGTTTTTGCCCACTGTTCACATACTTGGTGTTTTTCCTCCAACTTTCGGCAATTTTCTTCGTTTGATTTTGACTATGTGAGAATATTTGTGTCATCTACAAATCCAACTGCTGTCATAGTTCTAGTCTCGAGAATCGGGAGAATAGTATAGAATGTAATAGAATAGAATTAAATTTAAGTCCCTACTGAGTCTATGACTATGAAGGACTGAGAATCGGGAGAAGTGTGCTAACAAAAAAGAAAAAGAGTAATGGCTAGAGTGCTAAGCCTTACGGTATCCCGGCGCTGGTGTGAAGGGACTAATCACATTAGCTATTCGCATGAAAGTGCGTCGTAAATTAGTTTATGAGATAGAAGTACTACGAAGACTACATGGTTATCTACTCGATACTGCGCGTCGCGTATGGATTTATGCAGGAGTTATCCTCTACATAACTCCTTAATCCAGCCAAGCCATGTCCTCTAAGACTTCTCGATAAATGTACCGGATATAATCCGGTTTTAACTAAACGAGGCGCTAGCCTGTAACAGCTGGTACATATTCGGTCGCCTTTGAATGATCACAACATTATTAATGTTGTTCTTTCTTCCAGGACGGACTTCATGTAGAGACTTGTCTACTCTGGAATTCAATTTTCCCTAAAATAATAGTAATAATAACTACCCTTCCGTAGGCAGAAAGAAGCTGGAGAGATAGCGGTCTTTCAGGAGTGGAAGAATTCATGGACAAGCCAGAAAAGGAAACAGCGCCCTGGCCGACCAGCATCAGCCGATCCAGAACAGTGGAAAGTGGCAAAAATATTAACTGATATACAAACAGGCAGTACAAAAGTAAATTTCAAAGATACACCCTTAAGCATCCACCGCAACCTAACCAGGGCCCAAAGTAGTGTCGCCATTCAGCTAAGAAGCGATCATATCGGGCTGACTTTCTACCTGTGTAGAAGAAAAGTACCCGGAGTAGAAAATCCAAGCTTTCAATGTGGATATCCGTCACAAAACGTCAAGCACATGGTGTTGGCGTGTCCGCAGTGGGCAAGTGGAAGATGCGGCGTTCTCTGACTAGCTAACGACAGTTCATTTGAAGCAATGGTTAACAGCCCAGAAGATATGGCTAGAATTACACAGTGGATACTAAACAAAGGATGGATAAAACAGTTTCGACTTGCAGGGGAAATTGAGGTAGCAATGTCGGATAAAATAAATAGATCTAGAAGGGGAGAAGACCGAATCCACGCTGGCTATACTGTGTGCACTGCACTTCCTGAGGGTAAACTTAACAAATTGATAGTAATATAAACAGACAGGATCAGGGGGTTTTCCCCAATTTGGTTTCCTCCTTTGTAAATAATGAAGATAGTCACCTGCATGGTCCCATAGGGTGCCTGATCTGGTTAAATGAAATCAAATTAAAAAAACTTCCCTTCCGTCTTCCATTACGGGGGATATGATAATTGCTCACCACGAAATTCGCGGATTGAACAGCATTAGATCACAACACTCAGCCCCTCATATTCCCAGTCGGGTAGTTGATAAAGCCAAGAAAATCTATTAATTGCGGGACAATGTGTCCTTTGAGACGTCCATGATAAATACCATGCTCTCTGAGAAATATTCTAAGGCGTTTCTTCAATACTGGTAATGTCATATCTTATTCTAATTTGTTCCATTCACCATATCTGCCGTGCCTAGATTAATTATTATAATCTGTATGTCTGGGGGTAACAGGATCATAGCATTATATGATTCTGAGCTAGCCTTTTGGCTATGTGGTTGTGCAACTAATTCGTTTTTAATACACTACGGAAACCTCTAGCCTGCATACCGTACGCGTAGCTCTTGTCTCCGTCCAGCTGTCAATATGCTACTCTACCAGTCCTTCATCTTGATAATAATATAACACTCAATTACGATAGGACTTCGTATCTAGTAGAATATACAGCGATATATATCTCTTCTACCTTGCGGATCTGAGTTGCCGATATTGAGGCAACTCAGACCAGTGTTAGTTGGCGTATTCACTGTATAGGCTCTGGTATTTTTTCGTCAATTACTCTTACTCTCCTCTCCTATTCTCTTGAAGGCTACGGAGAAAATTCAATGGTCGTGTCACATGATGTAGTAACGTGACATAATGAATACCAGTGTGTGAGTGTGAATTTATTGTACTACTTGAGTCTATGACTATCTAGCACATTGAATGAATATCAGTTATCTAAAGTGAAAAACTGGGGTCTATGACCACGTCAGATTGATAAAATATAATCCTAGGGTGGTGATGAGAAGGGTTAAAGGCTAAGGATGATTGCAAGATGAGGTGGAGTTAATTGTAAATACAATTACAAGACGTGTTGAGACTCATGAAGGTAGTGCGTATTGTCCTGTTAGTTATATCTGCAACTTACAACAGCTTATTTTACCGTTACCCTACCCATCTTCTCACAGATAGAGTTATGCGTGTTATGGTAGCCATTTTTGGCCAGGAAAAAGTAAATTAGAGGTGTGGTCATTGAGATATAGATATACTAGGTCATATCTGTAGATTTGATGAGGCTTTAATCCGAAATTTATCTTTTTAGGAGCGAGATATTGATTTGGTATGGAGTAGTGGATCATAGCTTCATGGGCAGTCAGCGAAACTCATGCTTACATAATAAAAGTAAGCTAGGAAAGTCCATAATTCACAAAACTTATTCACCTCGAGCAACGATTGAGAGAGGTAGAAGTTGTCTAATTATTAAAATCAGGCTTAAATGATATTAGCTATCAGAGTCATGATATGGGTCATTCATTTCAGTATATTGTTTCATGTTACACATGTAATTACTAAAGGACCAGCCTTGACCGCTGTTCGATCTGATAAAGATTTCGTACATTAATAATTTGAAACATCTTGTTCGCAACCGTAAAATATTCATGTCGGTGGGACCTGCGGAAGTTTTCATAATATTGCAAGTCCGAGATAGCTTTAAAGGTGAAATGGATGATTGTATTGAAAAGATTGTGGTATTAGGGCCCAATTTGGGGCCATTAAATAAAATTGTCCGACTCGGTAGGCTCTTTGTATTAGTTTTTCGATGCCTCCCGGACCCGCCGGCTCATTCAAAAGAAAGATAATTTGCTCTAACAAAAGCAAGACCAGAAGGAAAATAGACAGGTGCTGCCAAACAACTCATCTCTTTCGTTATCTTCCTCAGCCTTTTCATCGCTCACTACACAGTTTATGAATGGATCCCGGTAGTTGGGCTGTTGCGAGATGATATGATGAGTAGGACTAGTTAGGGGTCGGATCAATGGATATCTCTTCTCCTCTTCGTCTTGTATCTGGCGTTGAAAAGGACATTGGTAAGGGCGAATTATAATAGATTCTATTGGCAAGATGGAGCGAGAAATTTTGGCGCGAGACATGGCGAGATTGATTGAAAAAAGCGATAGTAATATAACGATAGTAATAATAACGATAGTAATAAAATGATAATTTGGGGATAGTTTAGAGCAGCCCGCTACTGAAAAGTCGATGTAGATCAATGACCGCGAGATCTGGAGGATAAAGGAAAAAGTTCGAGTCTTTAGATCGGAGAATGGAGTCCAGGCCAGGCAAGTGATGGTGATGAAACGAGATCAAACTTGTGAATCGGCGCTTCCGACGCCAAATGCTACCGTGATGAATCTACAGAAATTGGCAAACAAAATCCCGCCAACATTGGAAACACAACTAATTGCTTTAGCTACAAGTTAATACCGGCCTTTTGCGCGAGGGGCGCAGTGACTGGGGGAAGGGTTACCAAGGGTTCAGTATTATTTTTCAAGCGACAAGTGCAATAAAGAGCGATTAAAGCAGAAATTTAGGTAGGTCTGAAGTTGACAGGGCTCCTCGGTCTTCAGGGACTGACCAATGACGACGGAGGGCGAGACACAAGAAGCTTCGACAATGGAAACGAGTCTTGGCCACAGCCGCCATATCTCACGTAGGGCATCATCTAAGCCGCCACCTGCTGAAAAAGACGGCAGGTCAGCACGATTCGGGCTGGGCCGCTGCCGAGACTTCTGATACATCTCGGGCCTCAACGCGTCGCATTGGACCTACCCGAGGCATCACTGCTGCCTGACTGAGGACCCTTGACGGCCTCGAAACCTAGCTCGCTTAGCCTACCACTCTTCATCCGTTTCTGATCGCAGGGATGACCGCTGCTGCAGGTGAGCAGCGCGAGTGAAAGCTTTTCATCGTTTTTATCCCGTACACAATCGAGCTACAACATCATGAAACCTTTAATAAAGCATTCTGAAGACTGAGCCCACCTAGAGCTCATCAGAATCAAACCTCTTAGCTTTTAGGACGATCGGAGGCAAATTTTGCTGTTTACATGCTCAGTCAGATCGGCATGGCAGTCATATTCACGAGTGTCACAGGGAAGTGCTAAGACCTCCGGTCTGGTCTCTCAAGCAGAATCTGAATACTTGGGACACCTATATATTTTGAGACAGAAGATCGTCGGATCTAATCCAGTAAAACTCAATCACATTATTCGCGATGCTCTTCCACAAGACGAAGACATGCTTGGCTAGTCAAAGGTTTTGAAAAATCCGCAGCACCGGTGCTCACTGAGAAGAGCTAGCTATGTCATGTAAGGAAATGTAGACTAGGATGCGACGGCAAATAAACTTCAGAACATAATAGTCAATCGTATCAAAATATTCATCCAACATCTACTGCAAGGAGACGAATTAAAAGAAGAGATTAGATTGTAGGCTAAGATAAACTTACAAGAACTGTCTAAAATCTCTAACAGCTGTGCACAGCTATTAATTTATACACGAATTTCGGACTAATGCCAGCAGAATACGACGAGCCTCCGAGAACTTCCTATTCCCCTAAAATATAACAAATAATATCGTATATAATACCCTTTGTGATCTGCTCTCAAACGCATTGAAAAACTATATCCAATAGGGTAGTTTGGGCTATCAGAATCATCCATAGGCTCATGATCAGACCGGCTAGATAAAAACACCAACATCTACGCAAGATAGTAGTCACGAGTCAGCAATTGTGACGGTTATTGATCTAAACAATATCTATAGTATAAGCTGGCCAGCGTATGTATTGCTCTATCCTATTCATACTTGAATATGAATAACCCAGGAGATCCTATAATATCATTGTTTGAAAAATCTTTCATCAGGAGTATTCGAGACTGGAACAGACATGTCTAGGAATCTTCTGAGAGGAATTGGTCTATCCTAGCAATGAAGAAACCCTTTCCAAATATTACCAAGAACCAAGGATAATGCAATGCGAAACTTCTCGACACGAGATGAAAAGGTATTAGAAAGATTAAAGTTCATCCAGCGTGCTAATATTTCGAAGTTAGGGCGGAAAGAAAAATGAGGGAAAATGTACAAATACCTGACCGATCCATCAACGAGCTCTCTACTATCTGAGATCTAGACTACCACCTTAACAAAAATTTCCTTATCTTCTACACCTGATCCGTGACAACCATGTAACCAAATACTTATCAAACAACTTAGAGACGACCCGAAACCCCTAACCATCACTTAGTTGTAGACGAGTTATTCTTAATAGACTTCAGTCACATAGGCCTACAAACAGTTTTATCCAGACTTAAGCTAACATTAAGACCTACGATTCCTAGAAAAGACAATTCTTTATTTTCAAAATATCTAGTAATGGTAAAACAAACCGGAATATTTAGTGGGGCCATCGTCTACTCAGCAAAATTACGAGAACGAAAACGCTCGTAGTAAGAATTATTATATGGTAAAAGACCTTTGCTAGAGATGGAAAGTTCCCAGTGCAATGTGTATCTAGGATGAGAGGAGAGGGACAAACCAGAAATAGGGAAAGCCGATTCCATGAAGCATGGAGCGCTATGGCATGCCGAAAGAAGTTTCTCTAGACGGCTTGACTTGACATGCTTTAGTTTAGGGGCGACGTCTGTAGTTGTCTGGCCATTTAGGTGGGACGAGGCTCACGTATCCAGTCTGATCCAGGGCAATGCCACTCGCGTTTTGTTTTTCGGTAATGCAGATAAAACATGTTTGCAAAACTTGGGATCATAAAAAAGCGGAAGTTTAGTTACAAAGTTGTATCCACACTTCTTACATAGAGCAAACGGTACAATGAAATGTGGCTAACGTGACATTCTTCTATCGTTTGATCTGTATTCATCTATCTAGCTATGACAAGTGAATAATGCTCTGTGTACATTTTAGATGACTTTTGACGTTAGAGACACTCATACTCTGGATTTCATTTGCAAATACCACTATGAGGTATGTTCGCTTACACAAACAGTCGATCCTCCCCCGTGAGTACACAACAAAGGAACATTCAAAAACTTTAATTATCCAAGCGTGCCTTCTTTGTCTGTGCACACCGGCGCCGCGAGAAATGCAATCAAGTCTTTCTATATTCGAACCAGCTATTTCCTGTCTCAAGTAGAGTAAGTGTCCAAGCTATCCAGGAGTTAGTTGGGAGGTCAGCCTGAATAGTATACCACTGGACTATCCTGCCATGAGGGTGTTAATTCTTTCGTCTGAACACTCGCAGACCAAGTCGTGAAGTGCACAGTGCTCAATGTGAAAAAGCTGCTTTCCAGACAGCGAAATCTCACACCCGCCGAGATTGTATCTATCTTCACTACCTACCCTGACACCTCTAATGTGTATCTTAAGAATGTGATTCGCTAGACTTGCGGGTTGTGTCTTGTGAAAACTTATATTTTTTTCAGCGTATAACTGTAGGCCATTTAGTGGTAGAATAGAATAGAATTAAATTTAAGTCCCTGCTGAGTCTATGACTATGAAGGACTGCTTAAAGTAGACATTAAACCACCAAATTTTACTTGTTTTTATATATACTGTTTTTTCAATCTTTTCCAATAGACAATATTTAGTAGTAGAGATTGAATGGGAAATGGGTAGAATTACTGAAGTTAGGATGGATTCTGTCGTGTTTGCAGGCATGATGAAGCTTCGTTCGGGATCAATGATATTGGGGTTTTTTTTTTTTTTTTTGCATCAGATTTTAATTGCGTATGCAGCTATCTAGCTATGACACAATATCAAAGAAAAGTACAAAAAAGATGACTCAGTTTACAATAGGAGCACTCATGCCTCAGATTTCATTTGCAAATACCACTGCGAAGTTATGGTGGCTTTTTCTTCACCCCAAGTCAACCCTCATCCGTGAATACCCACCCAGGGGAACGTCTCAAAAACCCTGAGTTATCCAGACATGCCTCCGTCATCCATCAACTTTTCTCCGCGCGAAATGTAATCTGAGATGTCTCCTTCCCAAGTGGAGTAGGTGCCCAGGCTACTCAGACTATACCAGAGAACACCATTAGGAGGCGGACCACAACACCTTCCATCATTTGCTTGTGTTTATAGTGTCAGCTGCACTCTCGCAAGCGAAGTCTTGGCGCGCACAAAGCTCAATTCGTAAAACTCTTTCCAAAATTCGAAATTTCACGCCCGTCGAGAATGTATCCCTCTTCTGCATCATCTTGTAAACTTGTCCTGATCCCTCTCACGTCCGTCCCAAAGAGCTATCTCCCAAAATTGTGCTCCCCGCTTTGCTTCCTCCGTCGGGTATAAATATCGGCGTGGGCGTGTATTTGGTGACCGGCTGAGGCCAGAGAAAGTCGACGAGAGGTGTGGTCATTGAAACGAGGATGTACTAGGTCGTACTTGTAGACTTGATGAAGCTTAGTTGAGAATCGGACTCTTTGGGAGTGAAAGATTGACATGGTGTAGTAATTTGAATTTTTGCCTCGTGGGCCAACTTCTTTGATATTGCGAAATTTGACTGAACTTGGCTCTGGGAGAATATTTCACTCCCAGGTTCGTAGAGAGCACCGCGTACAGGTGTTCAGTCTTGCCCTCCGATATTGGGGATTGAATGACTGATATAATTGAAAGTCATGAATTATTGCCTTGCTGGCTAATTTCTCGATCAATGCTCTGTCTGACTAAGCTAGGTTGTGAGTAAAAATTTCACTCCAAGGCTAGCAGAAGATGGCGTAGAAATTTGTCTACACATCGTCCTAAGCATTGTATTCTTGCATCTAAGTGCCTTGATATAATTGGTTTTCACTGTCCTATTTTGTTTGCGAGCATGGATTGACATTTAGATCTTACCTGACTATAGGCTGGGGAGATCCATGCCTCGGATAATACTCTCTTTATATATGCAGAATCTTCTCGTGACATACGAAAAGCCTAGAGCACAGCCCATCAAAATAAAAAGTCATCACTGACTGCAAACTTTGCTTGCTACAAACTTCTGCTTAATCAACCCTGCAATCCTCTTGTCATGATACTCTTTCTCGGAAAAATATATATACCTTATGTCTTGCTAGCATGTACCGACCACAGCCCTCGTCGCCTTGTAACCTAACAGTCGAATCTTCTAACGGCGACCTTACTCTAATAAATATGCGTGAAAAAAAGGATCCTGAATGCATCTTTTTTTCATGGGTTTTAGTACTCATGACGTGGCCTGACTGCAACTCAAAGGATTAAACTCACTATATTATTAACAGATCCAAGCGATCACTGGTTATTTTTGGAACTCTGATGTGCCAGTCGTTTCTAGAGGGCTAATTCCTACAGTATTCTATTTAAAATCGGTCTGTTGCGATGTTTGGGCCACTTCAGTTAAGCTCCGAGGGACCCGAGGACTTTTAGAAATATTCTAGATTTAGTCGGCCCACTCTGTCGGGCTTTCCTAAGAAACCAGTGATCCTCTCTCGGAGATTGTGCGGAGCTAGTCAAGCGGCTCGAGGAGGTCTTTGTTATCCTTAATTGAAGGGATGCGAATTCAAGGCAAAGAGAACTTGTTTGGACGTCCTATTAAAACAAACAGAAAGCATGACGTAATTTTTATTGATCTAGTAGTTTTGTGAGCCGGCAAAGACGAATTCCTCATCCGTCTCGCGATCTACATCACTTTTATCTCTCAGCACGAGCTCCTAACACAATAATCATGAAGCTAACTACGATGAGATCAGATGGTAGGCTCCAACATCAAACTATTATTCACCTAATTTTCTTTGCTTGGTCATGAAATAGTAATCATCCGATCTTTTTCCGAAGCACAAGGGGCCTATTCTCCACACCTGTCAGTGGTGTCCCCTACGAGCCTCCAGCTCTCACTATAGAGTCTGCGGAGCCGAGATTGAGTAACATCGTCCTCACTTCAATGAAAATTCCCAATCGCTTTCGCCGCCTGTACCGTCTTCATCTCTCAACACATCTCCCCTATCACCATTATCATCGAGAAGAAGCCATCGGATGAGTTTCCGGAGCGTACCCAGCACCCGATACGAAGATGGCGGATTGGATCAAGTCGGCCTGGACAGTTACAAAAAGGGTAGATATAGATGAATATGCGCACCTCATGTGGTACCGGTGTCTAGGCCTCGCCTGGCTAGGGCTGCAGTTTTTTTGAGTGTTTTTCCCGCGCACGCAGTTTCCATTGCTACCGTTTATTTGGGAAGAAGGTTTCGTGGAAAAAGTGGCTGAATTCTACGAGTGAGTACTGAGATTAGTGGCTATTCATCACGGGGAATATATCAATGATCTTTCAAGTAAAAAAAGTGGATAGGGGCACTGTTCAAGGTGTGGCCTGGACCAGAGAGGAGCCCGATGTGCTAGATAGTCTATGACTCAAGTAATACAATAAAAATAACATCACCAGTGGCAAGATATGGAAAGTGGGTCTCTGTTATAACTTGTAGTATTTGTTGCCCATCAATTATTTTACCCATATCTTATATTCACATACTTGCATAGTTTCAAAGCAGGATGTAGATAGCATTGGCGCTAATTTAGGAATGAGGTTCACAAATTATCCTTTTAACTTGATATATTGACGTATCCAGGCGAATCAAGCTAATCTCTATTCGGTTGCTTAGCTCACAAGTTTTAGACTAGAGTGATAGCCAGTTATTTGTGGAAACAAAGTGGTGGCACTGAAAACTTCAAAATACTCTAATTTTAATATTCTGCATAATTCGGCTTAGTATTTTGTAAGAGTCAGTGAGTCGCACTATCTTTGTTGGCAAATTTGAGGGGTAAAAATTTAGCTGGTACGTGAATAAGGTATGATTCACTGAATAGAGAGCGTAATCGTTTAAAAAGTCGGATGAGATGGAATATGCCAGCTACGCCTTCTCTTTTTCCTTTTCTTTCTTTTCCTTTTCCTCCTTTTCCTTCTTTTCGTTTTCCGCTTTCTCCTTTGCTTTTTCCTTTTCATACTCCTCGAGTAAACACATCCAGTTGCTTCCACCCTTGTAGTTCCATGTTATGCGGCCGATAGGTATGTCATAGCCTTCCCAACTTGTGACAGAGTCGACAAATTTTAGTAAATCGGATTTGGCAACACAAACCCAGCACACATTATCGCAGGTGCTTACGATAAGGTAAGTCAGGGGTGGAGCCGATTGACCGAGTTTTGCTGAAATAGCCGAGGCAATATGAGTGTGTGCCATAAATGTATCGCAATTGTATGGCTTAAAAGTGTTGCAGACGAGCTCAATGTAAATATCGGTCCAAAGAGACGACGGGGTTTCTTTTTCTATTGTCTCTTGTTTCTTGGGAATAGGTGTGGATTCTTTGGGTACATAATTAGCTTTTATAAATGCGGCAGGCGGAGGTCTTTCGGGGCACGTGGCGGTGGTAGATAGTTCGGGATTCATGTTAGAGAAGGTTTCACGGAGTGACAGCTGGAGTTGAGAATGTAGTTGAATTCTGGGCCAGTGACAAAAATGCAAATGCGGCGTAAAGCTTTTTATACGACTACCCTAATCCCTATCAGAGTAGCTGGTCTCGTGATCGTAGATCACTCAACAAGGTTTGACCTCCCAACTCGCAGTCGGGCAAGTGAGCATGCAAGGATAATATTAATTCTACTGCTGTAACACCCTCACTCGCTAAAAGGAGCAACTTTCTACCAAACAAGATCCCTTTTTTTGTGGTGAGGTGGGCAAGGTAGGGAGACAAGGCTGACGGCATGACTCCTTAGACTACTAGTGCTGTAGAGGTTGTGAGGCACTTTATCCAGCCATAATGTGAAGTTCAGGTCAGCAACTAAGTCTATCGCTAATCTACCACCTACAGAGTTATTTCTAACCATGTTTGATGTTCTCATCCGTGCCAGAACGAAGGGCTACAAATGACATTCATTTGAGAAAAACTTAACTCCAAGTCTCGCGCTCAGCACCCACCACGGCTGGCGCTGCTGGGCGCGTATGCCATCCCTTTGCCAGTAGCAAAATCGAGGCAAAATCATAAAACGATTTGCTCAGAATATGTTAAAGAATAAGATACATTCCTGTGTCACTTTAGAAAGTGCAGTGGAGCATGACTACGATATAGGGGCTTTATTTGTGAAAGAACGTCTTTGAAAGCCTGTTTGGTAGAGGGAGAGTGAAAGGGATTATTTGAACGGTTTCAAATAAAAGAGGGCGTAAAGTGCTGTTATTCCATTTATAGGACGATTTGCCGCTCTCATACTCCCATGAAGCTTGATACAAGCGGGGTTGAGCTGTATTAGGTTGACCATGATAAACTACATGAATTTCGTCTCGTCTGAACGACCAGGTTACTCTAGATTTCGCTTGGGTATTGTTCCTACCGGGTCAAGGAGAACTGGATAATTGTCAGCCTTATCTTTCACGAAGAGGGAGGTAAGATTCTACTCTAGAACTAAGGTTCGGCTCGTCTCTATGACTTGGTTTCGACAGCTTCTCCATAAATTATCACTCGAAAGGTGGTGTATTGATTCCATTAGTTCATAACCCCGCACCACTAATACCCTTCGAGCGGTCAAACAAATCACGAATGGCATCAAACGATCGAGCATTGCAGGTTCGAACCACAGAGTAAAAAGACTTTATGCCTATTTGCATTGTCCTCTAAGAACCTGGCATTGATATCTTCCCCCAGAGCCAGGTTCAGTCAAATTTTGCAACACCAAAGAAATTGACATACGAGGCAATGATTTTAGAAACTCCAACACATCATTCTTTAATGTCAAACGAGGAGGGCAAAACTGAACATCTGTACGCGGTGTCCTCTACTAACCTGGGAGTGAAATATTCTCCCAGAGCCAAGTTCAGTCAAATTTCGCAATATCAAAGAAGTTGGCCCACGAGGCAAAAATCCAAATTACTCCTCCACGTCTTTTTTTCGCTCCCAAAGAGTTTGACTCCGACCTAAGCCTCATCAAGCCTACAAGTACGACCAAGTATATCCTCATATCAATGACCACACCACTCTTCGACCTTCTCTGGCCTCAGTAGACCACCAAATACACGCCCACGCCGATATTTATACCCAACGAAGGAAGAAAAACGTGGCGCACAAATCTGGGAGATAGCTCTTTGGAATGGACGTGAGAGGGACCAGGACAAGTTGACAAGACGACGCAATGGAAGGATACAAACACGACGGACGCGGAATTCTGAATTTTGGTAAGGAGTTTTACGAATTGAGCTTTGTGCGCGCCAAGACCTCGCTTGCGAGAGTGCAGCTGACACTATAAACACAAGCAAATGATGGAAGGTGTTGTGGTCCGCCTCCTAATGGTGTTCTCTGGTATAGTCTGAGTAGCCTGGGCACCTACTCCACTTGGGAAGGAGACATCCCAGATTACATTTCGCGCGGAGAAAATTTGATGGATGATGAAGGCATGTCTGGATAACTCAGGGATTTTGAGACGTTCTCCTGGATGGGTATTCACGGATGAGGGTTGACTTGGGGTGAAGAAAAGCCGGCATAACTTCGCAGTGGTACTTGCAAATAAAATCCAAGGCATGAGTGCTCCTCTTGTAAATTGAGTCATCTTTTCTGTACTTTTCTTTGATATTGTGTCATAGCTAGATAGCTGCATACACAATTAAAATCTGATGCAAAAAAAAACATGGTTTTATGACTTTCTAACATAATGAGTACCTCTCTGACCCGGAACAAACCTTGTACAGTGCTCCCGTCTTCTTTTGTTTCTTGAAGTTTCATTGATATTTTGCCCATGACAGGGCCATTTAGCTCAGTATTTGCCAATGGAATTCAGTCATCTTTTTCACAGAATCTTCTACCCAAAAAAATATTAAAAAGAGCAGAAATTAAAACTGCGTGCGCGGGAAAAAGTCTCATATAGGCTGCAGCCCTAGCCAGGTGAGGCCTAGACACTGGGAACACATGAGGTGCGCATATTCATCTATATCTACCCTTTTTGTAACTGTCCAGGCCGACTTGATCCAATCCGCCATCTTCGTATCGGGTGCTGGGTACGCTCCGGAAACTCATCGGATGGCTTCTTCTCCATGATAATGGTGATAGGGGAGATGTGTTGAGAGATGAAGACGATACAGGCGGCGAAAGCGATTGGGAATTCTCATTGAAGTGAGGACGATGTTACTCAATCTCGGCTATGACGGCTCTATAGTGAGAGCTGGAGGCTCGTAGGGTACACCACTGACAGGTGTTGAGAAAAGTCACCTACTTTCATCAAGTTTACATATACAACCTAACGCTTCCTTATTTCAATGAACACAACTCTTGTCAAATCAGTCTCTGGCCTTTTTTTTTTTTTTTTTTTTTTTTTTTTTTAATCATATTGTATTCAGCTATCTAGCTATGACAATAGTCTCTGGCCTGAAATAGCCTTCAAACATACGCCCACGCCGTTTTTAATAGCCACCGTAAAAAACAGGTTGGCCGAGATGAGAATTCGGAATAGACATGAGAGAAATGAGGAAACGTAGAAAGCTCACGCAAAGAATGCATACAATCTCAAATTGTTTGAAATACTAATACTTGGTAAAAAGGGTTTCACATCAAGGAGCATTG